>CAUYUJ010021118.1:10000-62500 GCA_963575745.1 Prorocentrum cordatum | reverse complement strand
TGATGACGACGGTGATGATGACAATGATGAGGAGGAGGCGGCGGAGGAGGCGGAGGAGGAGGAGGAGGAGGTGGAGGAGGAAGAGGCAGAGTAGGAGAAAGAGAATGAGGAGGAAGAGGAGGAGCTTGGGGCAGGAGTGAGGATGATAGAGGCAGAGGGGGCGGATGAGGAGGGGGTGGAGGAGGACACGGAGGGTGATGATGAGGTGCGGTGGTGTAGATTGCTGCTGATGGTTGCTGTGGGGATGTTCCTACTAACAATGGTGATGGTGATGATACCAGCAATGGGAGTTATGCTGCTGATGATGGCGACGACGTTTATGAAGTTGATGATTCTTATGCTGACGATGCGGATGACGACGATGAGACTGCTGACGGTGCTTTGACATTTGGTGGTGATGGTCATCATGATGATTGAATAGGTGAAGATGATGATGGCGATGCTGCGTAAGGTCATGATGGTGATGCTGCTTTTATGATGGTGAGGATGATGATGCTGCTGATGCTGCTGATGATGGTGATGAAGTGGATAGATGATGATGGTGATGATGTTGATGCTTGTGATGGTGACGGTGATGGTGACGGTGATGGTTATGATGTTCAGTGTGCTGCTGCCGTTGCTTATCATGACGATGCTTCTTCTGATGGTGCTGATGGTAGTGGTGATGACGATCATGATGATGATGCTGGTGAGGTTTAGGATGATTGTGATGGCGGTGATTATGCTGATACTGATGATGATGATGAAGCTGATGAGGATGCTGCTGCTGCCAATGATGATGTCGATGTCGATCATGATGATGATGCTGATGATGATGTTGATGATGATGATGATGATGATGACGCTGATAATGTGAATGAGGAGGCTGATGGTTATGAACAGGATGATGCTGATGATGCTGCTGCTGATGCTAATGCTGCTGATGATGATGACGATGCGGATGATGCTGATGATGATGATGATGGTGACGATGCTGCTGATGATCATGCTGATGATGATGCTCATGGTGATGGTGATGCTGATGCTGATGCTGGTGCTCTGGATGATGCTGCTGCTGACGATGATTCTGACGATGCTGGTGCTGGCATGATGCTAATCATGAGGGTGATGATGATGATGATGCTGATTCTGGTGCGTTGGCTGAAGCCGCTGCTGATGGGACTGCTGATCATGATCATGATCATGATGGTGATGATGATGATGATGCTGATGCTGATGCTGATGCTGGTGATTGTGATGGTGATGGTGACGGTAATTGCTATGGTGCTTATGGTGTTGCTGCTGCCGACCATGAGGCTGCTTCTGCTGTTGATGATGGTAGTGGTGATGACGTTGATGATTAGGATGATGCTGCTGATGATGATGATGCTGATGATGATGATGATGCTGAAGATGACGCTGATGACGATGATGATGATGATGATGCTGACAAAGATGATGATGAGGATGATGATGATGACGCTGATGATGATGATGATGATGCTGATGATGTTGATGGTAAAGCTGATGAGTATGCTCAAACTGATGGTTATGATATTGTTATGGCTGTTGATGGTGGTGGCGATGTGGATGACGATGATGATGTTGATGATTACGATGATGATTATGCTGATGATGCTGCTGATGATGATGGTGGTGGTGATGATGATGCTGATGCTGGCTGGGATGGTGCTGCTGCTGATGATGATGATGCTGATGATGAGGATGACAATGCGGATGAGGATGAGGATGAGGATGAGGAGGAGGAAGAGGATGAGGAGAAGGATCAGGATGAGGAGGAGGAGGAGGACCAGTGTAGACCTAAGAGTCATCAACGATGTTGGAATAAACCCTCCCTCCAAGCTCCCTCTTCACAGGCCACTGCCATGGTTCATTTACACAGCAGGAACTGCATTGTTGGAAGACAGCCGTTCGAAGATCCCGGAGAAGGCCACCACATTAGTATCGGGATTGCAGAGCACGGATCAACTTGACCGTTGCGTCTTGACGATCCTCAATCGTGCCAGAACGCCGTTCCTGGAACTTCAACACCGCGAGTCAACGTAACTCTGGCGCCCTTATAATCCTGAATCTTTCCAGAAGCCATTTCTGGTACGCTGATCGTGGGAGCCCGTGGAACTCTTGCGAATTGAAAACACGAGTGTGCGCGGCGCTAAGGCGAGAGCCACATGTTGAAAAGGAGCCGCCCTCAACCCGTGAAGCTCTTACAATTTGAGCGGAAAACGAATATCTGTGCGCGTCGCTCAGGCGAGAGCCACATTTTGAAAACCACCCGCCCTCCATCCGTGAAGCTCTGGCGAATGTTCAAAAAAGAATGTGCGCGGCGCTGGGGCGAGAGCAACATTTTGAAAGCGACCCGTCCTCCATCCGTGAAGCTCTTACAAGTTCTTGAAACGAATGTGCGTCGCGCTACAGCGAGAGCCACATTTTGAAAACGACCCGCCCTCAATCCGTGAAGCTTTGGCAACTTTCTAACAACGAATTTGCGCGGCGCTGCGGCGAGAGCCACATTTTGAAAACCAGCCGCCCTCAACCTGTGAAGCTCTGGCAACGTTCTAACACGAATGTGCGCGTCGCTAAGGCGAGAGCCACATCTTGAAAACCCCCCGCACTCAATCCGTGAAGCTGTTGCCACATTTAAAGCTTCAGGGTCACAAGCGGTGAGGAAGTCTCAGGCGAAACGCCCCGCCCGCCATAAAAACTGGCCTCGGGGTGCGACAGGGAAAAGTAGTGTATAAGGAAAAGGAATGGAGGAGGAGGAGAAGGAAGCGGAGGAGGAGGAGGAAGACGAGGAGGAGGAGGAGGAGAAAGAAGTGGAGGAGGAGGAGGCGCAGGAGGAGGAGAAGGAGGGGCAGGATGGCGGAGGATGGAGGCGGAGGAGGTGACGGGGCGGCGCCCGTGCGGGCAGAGGCACGGCACCAGGCGGTCCAGCAGAGGATCCGCGCCGAGAGGGCTGCGAGGCGCAGGGCCAGCGAAACGGAGGGGCGCGGGGCCCCCCTCCTCCTCCTCCTCGTCCTTTTCCTCCTCCTCCACCTCCCTTCTCCTCCTCCTCCTCCTCCTCGTTCTCCTCCTCCTCCTCGCTCCTTCTCGATTCTCCTCCTCCCCCTCTTCCTTGTCCTCCTCTTCCTCCTTCTTCTCCTCCTCGTCCTCCTCCTCCTCGCTCCTCCTCCTCCGCCATCTTGCCCCTCCTCCTCCTTCTTCCCCTGTTCCTCCTCCTCCCTCCTCCCTCCTCCTCCACTCCGAGCTGCAGGAGGGGCACTTTCCCCCCTCTGGGTGGTGGATGGTGGGGGACGAGGGGTTGGATGAGTACATCCCCGCGTGCGAAAGCTGACAGGGAGAGACGAGGAGCTCCTTCCGCAGTCCGCAGGCTGCTGATCCCAGGATCGCCTCCCCCCCCCGTCCTGCCCCTTTCCCCTCCTCCTTTCCCCTCCTCCTCCTCCTCTTCGTCCTCCTCCTCCTCCTCATCCTTCTCCTCCTCCCAGGCTGCTTTAACTCCTCCTCCTCCTCCTCCTCCTCCTCCTCCTCCTCCATCCCTGTTTGTTCATGACGAAGTCTTCCCCGTCGCACCCCCAGAGGTGTCCGTGGGGCGGGCTGGGCGTTCCGCCGGAGCCTCGCTCGCCGTTTCTGATCTCAGAACTTCACATTTGCAACCGTTTCGCTGGTGGACATGACCGAGATCGTAAAGTAAACCATGTACTACGAGATCGTAGAGTAACCATGCACAACGACATCTGAGTTTCGGCGCTCCGGCGCCCCCGCCGAGCTCTTAGAGGGTCGCCCCCCAGGGCGCACATCGGCGCCTGTCCTGTCGTCTCCTGTTTCGCTGATGAAGGTTGGGTCGTTTTCAAGATGTGGCGCTCGCCTTTTGCGGCGCCGCGCGCGTTCGTCTTGAGCGTCTTCAGCAGCTTCATGGATGTAGGTGGGCTGTTTTCAAAATGTAGCTTTCGCCCATGCGCCGCGCATGTTCGTCGGAAAAGTTTACAGCAGTTTCATGGGTTCATATGGTCGAAATTTCAGGAATTGTGTTTTGGCACGGTCTCGGACTGTCAGGACGCAACAGTCACGTTAATTCGCGGCATTGCAGTCCCAGGCACGATTTAAGGTTGTCAGGACTCAACTATCACATTGACCTGCGGCGTTGAAGTCCACGGAATGGTGCTTTTGCGTGATTGAGGACGGTTGTCTTCGGAAGGGACACCTCCGCAATGAAAGTGAATTTCGTAAGAACCTATGAAGAGGGAACTTGGTGGGAAGTTTCATTGCCTCACTCTCATGCATCTTAGAATTATACTGTTCCTCCTCTTCTTCCTCCTCCTCCTCCTCCCCCTTCCTCCTCCCTTTTTCTCCTCACCCTCTCCTCTCATTCCCATCCCATCTCCCCTCTCTTCCCCTCCTCCTCCTCCTCCTTCTTCCTTCACTTCCTTCTCTTGCTCTTCCTCTTCCTCTTCCTCGCTCCTTCTCGCTCCTCCTCCTCCTGACTAGTCGATCTCGTCTGGTCTTGGACGTTCAGAGCTTGACCCTGCGCCACTTGCAGGCTCGAGGCCGAGGAGACGGCGCGGCGGCTCCTGACGCCGCTGGCTGCTTGCGCCGCGCGCGCGCGCGGCGTGCCCGAGCGCAGCGAAGTCCACGACCACATGGGCGATCTGATCCTGACGCCGGGGCGGCGCCGGAGGAGGAGACCTCTGTCCGAATCGGAGGGGGGGCTCGGGCTGGGGTTTGGGCGCAGGCAGGGGCTCGGGCTTGGGCTCGGGCTCGGGCTCGGGCTTGGGCTCGGGTGCGGGCTTGGGTTCGGGTGCGGGCGCGGGCGCGGGCGGATCGGGGGGAGGGGAACACCGATGAGAGTGAGGGAGGGGCGCGAGGGGAAGAGAAAGGAGGACCTGGGGAGGAGGAGGAGGAGGAGGAGGAAGACAGATGATGATGATGCTGATGATGATGATGGTGATGATGATGCTGATGATGATGATGGTGATGATGCTGATGATGATGATGATGGTGGTGGTGATGATGATGATCATGATGATGATGATGCTGATGATGGTGGTGGTGGTTGTGATGCTGCTGCTGCTGCTGATGATGATGATGGTGGTGGTGTTGATAATGAGGATGATGATGATGATGATGATGATGATGATGATGATGATGATGATGATGATGATTATGACGATTCTGTTGATGATGATAGTAAGGATGATAAGGATGATGAGGATGATGATGCTGATGCTGCTGATGATGATGCTGATGATGCTGTTGATGCTGATGATGATGCTGATGATGCTGATGATGATGATGTTGATGATGCTGATGCTGATGCTGCTGATGATGATGATGATGATGGTGGTGATGATGATGAGGATGCTGATGATGCTGATGCTGATGCTGATGATGATGATGATGATGATGATGAGGAGGAGGAGGAGGAGGAGGATGAGGAGGAGGAGGAGGAAGAGGAGGAGGAGGGGGAGCAGGGGGAAAAAAGAGGTGGTGGAGGAGGAGGAGGACGACGACGAACAGGGGGGTGGGGTTGAGGGGCGAGGGTGGCTGGGTGGGAGGGCCCCCTCCTCGCCGATCCTGCTTTTGTTTTATCTTCGGTTTACGTCCTCGTCTTCGTTCTCTTGCTGCTGCTGCTGCTCCCGCCCGTCCGTATATCTGCCAGTCCGTCCGTTCACGTACAGGTGTGACCATTATTCTTTCACGTCCTCCTTGTCCTCCCCGTCGTCGTCGCCGTTGTCGGCTTCTTCGTCGTCGCCGTCGTCGTCGCCGTCGTCGCCCTCGGCCTCGTCCTCGTCCTCGTCCTCCTCCTTCTGCTCCTCCGCCTTCCTTTGCATCTGTTTGGTTGTTCCACCTCCTCCTCCTCCTCCTCCTTTCCTCTGCTCATTCCCTTGCGTATATATGCTCCGCGTCGCCATCCACAGCTTGTTCGGGCGCGCGCAATCGGTGCGGGGGGCGTCCTCAGTTGGATGCGGCAGATCATGCCTTTCTTGCGACCTCGCCCTCCCCTGCCAATACCTGCACTCATTCCGCTTACGGAGCTCCAGCTGACGCTGGCGCTCCAGAAACGCCTTCACGCTCGCGTGCAGATCCCGAAGGGCCCACGGGGCGCGCTTCTCGAGCTCAAGCCCAGGATCGATGACGTCTGGCGCTCGCTCCCTCGCGCGGAGGCCCAGATGCCGCTCGACGCTCAGACCTCTCGGCCCAGGTGTGCGACCAGCCGAGTTGTGGTCCCCGGCGCTCTCTGCGGACTCTGCCCGCGACCGGGCCGTGCAGTCGCTCCCAGCTGGGGGGAGGCGCGGGTGCGAGCGACGGAGAGCTCGAGCGCCCCCAGTGGATGAAGGCTGCCCGCGTGCCAATCGGTGCCACGGGACGGCCAGCCAGCGCCAAGCACAACAAAGAACCACACCCAGAGCCGATTTGTTTTTTCTTTTTCTGAAGGGCCCCTCGTGGGAGAACTCACCGACCTCGACATGAACGCTTTGGTTGCGGTTGTGTAGTTGCCTGTTTGGTGCACGCGGTGTGGCGTGCTCTCGTAGAGCGAACCTTTCTTGCATGCAAGGTAGTTTCCCGCGTTTCGAGCTGACGTGTGTGTCGATTGTCAAGTGGCGCTCGAAGACAACTTGGGCTGTGGTTGTGGTCGATCTGGCCGTCCAGGGACGCCCTTACCGACCACAGCCAGTACAAAGCTGGTCTCGCCGTTATGATGACCGTTGGCAGGCGCAAGACATCCCCCAGGGTGTGTCCTCGATGTGATAGTGGTCGCTTGTTGTGCGGCTGAGGCGGCCGGGTGCTATGCCGGTGGGCTCCCACTCCCAGGGCATGACTCGCTCCCAGGGGCCGCCAACATCGGCGGCAGCGCTGTCGCAGTGCCAGCATTTGCCCCACCGTTCAGGCTTTCAGGGCCGGAAGCTACCGTCGGCATCGCCGATGGAGCGTCGGCCACCCCGGGGACACCCGCGGCGAGGTCGTCAAGAGGGCAGCCTAAGGCGCTTCCTGGAGCCGCGGGGCAGCTCCCCGACGGCTGCCCGGCTGCGGGGTTGGAACTGCGCGAGGTACTCCGAAGGTGCGAGGCGGCGGCGGAAAACGAATTTCCCCAAGAGAGCATCCTAATTGCAGCAGAAGTGAAGAGGCGGGTCGAGGAGTAGGAGGTCGGCTAGTCACAGGGGTGAGCGCACGGTCATGTGCACCGTCTTGTGTGTGTGTGTGTGTGTGTGTGTGTGCGTGTGTCTGTTTTTTACCAGGGATCGCGGCTATCTGGACCAATGATGTAGCCGGCATTGAGGCGAGAGCATGTTTCCCGAACAGTTTGTAAGGAAAGCGCAGGCGAAACGGCTGCCAGACTGGGCGGTCTGGGGCTCCCCGTCTCCCCTGTGGGGTTCTCTTTTTTTTAGACCCCCCAACGCGGGCTCGAGCGACACGGGGGCGCCCTGAGCCACAGATGACCGCCACCGAGGTGCCCACAATAACACCCCGCGCGCCCCCTGCGACGGCGACATCTGGCGGATTCCGAAAACTCTGAAGCCAGAGACGTTGTCATCTCTCGGGAGCGGTTGTTTTACTTCCGCCGCCTCCCGCCGAGCTTCCGCCGGCTTCCGCCAGCGGATGCGGCCTCGTTTTACCTCCGCCGACCTTCCGTCGCCCTTCCGCGCCCTTCCGGAACGCCCCAGCTGGCCGTGCCGATTGGGCGGAGGCTCGGCGGCGGATCGCGCAGCAGGCCAGTGCCACGAGGCCCACGAGGGCCTCGTGAGGCGATCGCTCCCGAGGCCGCCCGCTGCCCGCAGGGCCCGCCTCGCACTGTCGGGCCCCGCGCGCCCGCCGCCGCTGCCGCCCGGGTATGCGAGCTCGGCCGCGGGGCCCGGGCGCGCGGTGCTGGCAGAGCGGCCGTGGCACGGCAGCTGCGCGGCAAGAAGCCCTGTGCGTGGCAGCCGCTTGGGCCGGCGTGGCCGTCTCCAGCCCCCCTCCCCGTTCCCTTCCCCTTCTCCTTCCTCCTCCCCCCCCCTCTTCCCCCTGCCCCCTTCCCCCCTCCCCTGTCCTACGCGTTCCCCGCTTCCTCCCCCCCCCCCTTCCTCCCCCTCCCCTTCCTTCCCCCCCCCTCCTCCCCTCCCCTGCCCCCTTTCCCCCGCTCCCCCCCCCCTCTCCCCCCTCACTTCCCTCAACTTCCCCCGCCACTTCCCCCCCGCTTCCCCCGCTTCCCTCCCCCTTTCCCCCCTTCCCTCCCCCCTTCAATCTCCCCCCCTTCCCTCTCGTCCGTAGCCTGGCTCGAACCATTTTGGCTCAAACCATTTTGGCTCGTGGCCTTTCCACCCTCCTTGGTTCAGCTGGTCATGTCTGCTGCCTGCCGCTCCGCTCTGGGCGCTCTGGGCCGCACGCTGTCTACTTGATCCTGCCGGAGGTGGAGCTTGGCTACGGGATGGGCGCCGACGATGAGCGATGGGCGCCTTTGGCTTTCTGCTTCCGAGTCTTCGGAGCAGAAGTCCCGTTTCCATTTGGACTGCTGGTCGGCGGACAGGGCCATACAGCGCGTGTAGGAGGAGCTGGGGGAGGCCCGCTGCTGCGACCGCTGCTTCCTATCCGCAGTGATCGACCTGCTAGGAGCAGGCCCAGAGGTCGTCAAGAAGGATCCTTCTGGTTGTCCCTGTGCTCATCGCCGATCTTGGTGGCCAGGCGGTCAGCAATGACAACGTCCTGCGCCGCAGCGTCGCCATGCATGCCGCAGCGTCGCCATGCACGCCATCCGCACGGCCACCAAGCCTCAGCTTCGACACGCTCAACGCTGTGCTCGACTCGTCCGAGTTCGACCGGGAGCAGGCCGCACAGGCGTCGGCTGTCCGCCCGCGCCTTTGCAGTCGCAGTCGAGGGCAAACGCGGTCGGACTCGTGCCTTCTGCCGTCCTGGCCCCGGGCATCCGGGAGCTCACCGACGGGCCACTGGAGGAGACGGCAACCGTTTAGTCGGGCATGTCCCCCTACAGGAGGAATCTGCGAATAGTTAGAAAATAGTACGGGCACGATTTTTCTATCATTTTCGCTTATTGCTGAGTGTGTTTTGACTAATTTTTATGTTTCCTCAAAAATCCGCCTGAGCGCCGGATCTTACAGGATCTTGCAAGGCCTTCATTGCACTGACCTGGGCTAGCGCGCAGGATCTTGCAGGATCTTGCAGTATCTTGCAGGATCCTGCAAAGCCCGACTGACCAGGGTTGGGATTGACCCGGGTCAGTCAATCCCCGAGGAGAAGATGCGCTTTTCGCGACGATTTCAAGTCGTCCCAGGTCGAGCAGAGTCTATGCAGATCGGGCTCTTGGATGTCCCGAGTGATCTCGTGGAGAAACTTGCTGCTGCTCTGGGGTTGCTCGCACCTCCTTCGCACATGTTTTGGGGGCTTCGGTCATCCCACCGTCTTCGACAGGGAAGTCATCCGAGTGTCCGCAGCAGTAGTTGCCACAAGCAGATCTACCCCTAAATTGGTACGAAGGCTGTCTTGGTGATCAGGGTCATCATCCCCCTTGCATCATCTTCGTCATCGTGGATGACTTAGTTCAGGAGAATGGCTCTGCGTCTTCCTTGGCGTGCGGTTGCGAGTGGAAGCGCTTCCCTCCCTTTCCCCCCCTCCCCCTCCTTTCCCCCCTCTCCGACTCTTCAGAGGCCGCCTAGGTCGGAGCCTGGGGTTGCTTTCTGGTTGGCCTTGGGGTCGTTCCTGGCAGCGGCTCCCTTCCCAGTCTGCCTGCGTCTGCTTGGACGTGGGTTGGCCGCGGCAGAGGCGGCCTCTTGCCTGCTGCCGTCAGTGCGGTTACAGGGGGGTGACATCCGTCTGTGCCCGAACCAAGGCGGGCCCCCGCCCGTCATGTCCCTGGTGCCGCCACTGCGGCTGCCGCTTCTCCTCACATCCGCCTCCTCCTCCTCCTCTTCCTCCTCCTCCTCCTCCTCCTCCTCCTGCCCCTTTTCCTGATCGTTTTGTTGCTGCTGCCGCCGCTGCTGCTGCTCCCCACAGGGCCCCGCCGTCGCACACGGCCTCGCCGAGCAGCACGGCGTCCCCGTCCTCGCCCGGCCGCGCGTGCAGCGCCGAGGCGGCCGCCCGCTGCCCGCTGTGCCACGCGTGCCAGCCGCCCCTCGCGACGTCGAGCACGGGCTTCCGCCTCGGCTCGGCCGCGGCCGCGCCGCCAGACTGGCCGCCGCGGACCGCCCGGTGAGCCTCGGTAGGAGGCTCCTGCTCCTGCTCCCGCTCCTCCCGTGGCCGCCTTCGCCCCCTCCGTCCCCCCCCGTCCTCCTCCCACCTTTGGCGAACTTGGAGGCCATCTTTGATGGGCTTGTTTTCCACCACCACCACCACCATAAGTTGGAGGGGGAGGGGGTCCTCCTCCTCCTCCTCCTCCTCCTCCTTCTCCTCCTCCTCCTCCTACCCTTTGTCCTCTTCCTCCTCCTCGTCCTCCACCTCCTTTCCCCCTCCAACTTATGGTGGTGGTGGTGGTGGTGGTGGAAGACAGGCCCATCAATCTTGGACGTCTTGGAGGCCATCTTGGGCCATCTGGGAGCCATCTGGACCGGGAGAATTGTGGCAACCACGTCTTCTGGGGGTGGCCGGCGGGACGGGGCGAAGCCCCAAGGGAGAGTTCTTTTAGAAAATGAGCCAAAACCAAGGGGCGAAGCCCCTTGAGGAAGGCGAAGCCCTTGAGGGAGGGGGTCCCGGGGAGGGGCGAGGCCCGGTGGGATGTGATGTAATGGCCCGCGTTCTTATTTTTTTCGAGTGAAGCGGCTCTCGGGCGGCTCCCATGGCCCGTTTCCTTGTATTTGTTCGAGTGACGCGGCCCAAGGGCCCCAAGACGGCCCAAGAGGGCCCCCAAACAGCCCAAGAGGGCACCAAGACGGCCCCAAGAGAGCATCAGATGGCCTCCAGACGGCTCAAGAAAGCTTCAAGGCGGCTCCAGAGGCCCTACAGAGGGCCCTCGAGAGGGCCCCCAAGGGCCAGAAGTATTTTTTTTTCAACTTTTTTGTAGGTTTTTGGGTTCGCGTTTTTTCTCACCAAGAACGGTTCAAAAGCTGCCCAAGAGGCTCCAAAGATCGTCCCCAGACGATCCAAGAGGCCCCCGAAAGGACCCGAAAACGGTCCAAGAGGGCCCCAAGCTCCAAGGGAACCCAAAACGACCCGAAAGGGCCCCAAGACGGCCCAAGAGGGCCCCAAGACTGCCCCAAAAGAGAGCCCCAAGAGGGTCCAAAGAGGCTCCCAAGAGGGCCCCAAGAGGCCCCGAAGATAGCCCCAAGACGGCCACATGCCTCCAAGACGCCCCAAGACAGCCCAAAAGGGCGCCGAGCTCAAGAACACCAAGGCTCCCCAGAGCGCGGTGACGTAAAAAGCTCGTCGCACCAAGGTTCCCAAGAGCGGCAACGTAAAAGTCTCTGAACACCAGGGCTCCCAACGGAGAGCGGCGACGTGACAAGCTCTTGGCACCAAGGCTCCCCAGAGCGAAGGTAGCTCGTCACACCAAGGCTCCCCAGAGCGAGCGGCAACGTAAAATTCTCTGAACACCAGAGCTTCCAACGGAGAGCGGCGACGTAACAATCTCTTCACACCAGGGCTCCCAAGAGCGAAGGGTGTCATGTCCGCTTTTTCCGTTCCCGTGCCGGCCAAGGTTACGAAAAGAGCGAAGTACGAGTGATGTACGTTGTTTGGTTGGGCGAAGCCTTTAAGGGAGGGGTCCAGGGGAGGGGCGAGGCCCAGTGGGATGTGACGTAATGGCCCGCTTTCCTCATCAGAGTGAGGGTGCCGAACGTTCATTCATTGTCCTGGGGTGCGTGGCTGAAGTGATGTTCCGTGGTGAGGATTATGTTTGTTGCGTTGTTGTTGTAGTAGTTGGTGTTGGTGTTGGTGTTGTTGTTGGTGGTGGTGTTGTTGTTGTCGTTGTCGTTGTCGTTGTCGTTGTCGTTGTCGTTGTTGTTGTCGTTGAACTCTCATTCTTGAAGAATAATTATTGTTGATCCCCCCCCACCGGTGCACATTGATTGTTTTCGATTGAAGTGCCACCCCCGGGGCTCGCACCTTGTTTTTTCTCAAGGAAAGTCTTCCTGCTCAAACTGTGCCCCTGCCCCCCGGGCTACAACAACAACGGCTCCCGCCTGAGACTTCCTCGATTTTTACTCAGGACCCCCGCTCCCGCCTGAGACTTCCGCGCAATTTACTCAGGAAAGGCGCTCCCGTCTGAGACTTCCTCGCAATGTAATCAAGACCCCCGCTCCCGCCTGAGACTTCCGTGCAATTTACGTGGGAACGGCGCTCCCGCCTGAGACTTCTTCGAATTTTACTCAGGACCCCCGCTCCTGCTTGACATTTCCGCGCAATTGACTCAGGAACGGCGCTCCCGCCTGAGACTTCCTCGCAATTTAGTGAGGACCCCCGCTCCCGCCTGAGACTTCCGTGCAATTTGCTCAGGAACGGCGCTCCCGCTTGAGACTTCCTCGCAACTTAGTCAGGGCCCCCGCTTCCGCCGAGATTTCCTCACAATGTACTCAGGACTGCGCTCTCGCGTGCGACGTCCTCACAAATTATTCTGGAATTGCGTTTCGGCGCTCAGGAACCACGCACGCGCCAAGGACGCCTTCACAACGTGGTATCTTCCCTCTTCCTTCGTCCTTCCCCCTCCCCTTCCTCCCACTCTCCCTCGTTCTTCCCCTCCTCCTCTTGCAGGGCCCGCGCCAATTCCAATGGCGGGCAGAGAGATGTACGCCCCCGAAGGATTGTCCGCCCGTTCCGGTTTGCCCGTACGTCTAAGCCCGCCGGCCCCAGCAAAGAAAAATAATCCCCCCGAAAGGGGTGTGATCGAAGACGAAGAGGGCGGGTTTCGAGGGTGTAGGGTATACGTGTTGAATGACTCGCGGGCAAGTAAGAGCGTACAGCCTTAAAATGGTCGTTGTTGTTGCTGCTGCTGTTGTTGTTCGGTAAGGCGTTGACACCGGCCCCAGCTTGTTCTTGAGATCTTCTTCTTCTTCTCTCAAAACTCAAGTGTTTATCCTTAAGGGTCGGCAAATCTCCAGCAACCGAGGGCTTGCCTCACGCGGCCAGAGAAGGGGCTGGCACTGGGGCGGCAGCGCAAGGTGCCCCACGGGGCCGGAGAAGGGGTCGGCATTCCTGGCGCGTTTCCGGAGGTTTCCCTAGGATTTCCGCTAATCCCTGAGGATTCTTCTGGATTTCTGAGGACTCCTCCGAACTCTCTAAGGATCCCCAAGGATTCCTTAGGATCCCCCAGGATTCCTCGGGATTCCTCAGGAGCCATTCCGCGGGGCTCCCGAGGATTCCTCGGGATCCTCCAGGATTCCTCAGGCTCCTTCCGGAGTCCCCAGGATTCCTCAGGATCCCCCTGGAATCCTTGGCATCCCAAATGATTATTCAGGATCTCTCCATGGGGTTCTCAGGATTCCGTTGGGCTCCTCAGGATTCTTCAGGATATCTTCGAATTCTCCAGGATCCCCAAGGATTCCTCAGGACATTCCAGGATTCCTAAGGATCCACCATGTCTCCTCAGGACGCCTACGGACTCCTTAGGATTTCCAATGACTCCTCAGGATCCCTTCAGGGTGCCCTTCAGGATTCTTCCGGATTCTTTAGCATTCTTCAGGATTCCCCGGGTTCCTCATGATTCCTCCAGATTCTTGAGGATCCCCCTGGGATTCCGAAGGATCCCCTAAGAGTCTCCTAAGGACTCCTGGGGGGTTTTTGGAGGATTCCCGAGCTTTTCCCTTGCGGAATCCTTAGGGGGGGGGTCCTGAGGATCCCCTAGGGGGTCCTGAGGACCTCCCCCCCTCCTCCTCCCCCCAAGGGGGTCCTGAGGATGCCCTCGGGGCTCCTGGGGATGCTCTAAGGATTCCTGAGGATCCCGTAGGAGTTCCTGGGGATTCTCCAAAGATTCATTGGGTTCCCTCTGAGGGTTGGCCCAAGAGGCCCCCAAGACCGCCCCAAGACGGCCCAAGAGGCTCCCAGGAGGCCCCCAAACGGCCCAAGAGGGCCCCCAGACGGCCCAAGAGGCGCCCAAGACGGCCCAAGAGGGCCCCAAGACGGCCCCAAGCGGGAGACCACGAACCGAAAAGTCCAGCCTTTCGCCCCAAGACGCTCCCAGGAGGCCCCCCAAACCCCCCAATAAGCCCCAAGAGGCCCCCAAGAGGTTCCCAAGAGGCCTTCAAAAGGGCCCGAAAAGGGCCCCAATAGGACTCCCACGAAGGCCCAGAGACGCCAAATAAAGAGCGATCGGTAACGCAAAAAGGTCTTCACACCAAGGCTCCCAAGAGCGAACGGTGACGTAAACAAGCTGATAAGACCAAGGCTCCCAGCAGAGAGCGGTGACGTAACAAGTTCCTGACACCAAGGCCCAGCCAAGGCTCAGGAACGGGCGGCAACGCAACAATTTCTGAACACCAAGGCTCCCAAGAGCGAGGGGTAACGTAACAAGCTCTCAACGCAAAGGCTCGCAGTACGAACGGTGGTGTGAGTAATTTCGGAATCTGTTTCTGAAGCGCTCTTTCCGTTTCTGTGCCGGGCCAGGTAACGGAAAGAGCGAGGTACGAGTGATGACGTTCTGGTGTGGGCGAAGCCCTTAAGGGGGGGGTTCCAGGGGGGGGGGCGAGGGCCAGGCGCAAAAGTCGAATGGCCGTTTTTGGCTGTTTTCCTTCGGGTTTTTGCATGCAACGGAAACAGCAAGGTACGAGTGATGACGTTCTGGCGTGGGCGAAGCCCTTAAGGGGGGGGGGTCCAGGGGGGGGCGTAGGGGGCACGAATGGGCTATAATGGCAGTTTTGGGGTTTTCCCTAGGGTTTTTGCATGTTTTTTTAGGATTTCTGTTTTTCTCCGTCCCAGAAGAGCCCAAGACCGCCCAAGACAGCCCCAAGAGGGCCCAGGAGGCCCCCAAGACGCCCCAAGAGGCGCCCAAGGGGCGTCCCAAGAGGGCCCCAAGAGGCCAACATCATCTAGCATATGCGGCTTTTCGCTTTTCACTGCGTTGACGACGGCCCAAGAGGCCCCCAAGACCGCCCCAAGACGGCCCAAGAGGCTCCCAAGAGGCCCCCCAAACGGCCCAAGAGGCCCCCCAGACGGCCCAAGAGGCGCCCAAGACGGCCCAAGAGGGCCCAAAGACGGCCCCAAGAGGGGGACCACGAACTATCGCCCCAAGACGCTCCCGGGAGGCCCCAGGAGCTCCCCAGGAAGCCCCAAGAGGCCCCCAAGAGGCCCCCACAAGGCCAACAGGAGGCCATCATTGATTTTCTATTGGGAAACGTTCATTTTTAGCATGCACGGCTTTTCGGTTTTCACGGCGTTGCCGACGGCCCAAGAGGCCCCCAAGACCGCCCCAAGACGGCCCAAGAGGCTCCCAGAGGCCCCCCAAACGGCCCAAGAGGCCGCCAAGACGGCCCAAGAGGCGCCCAAGACGGCCCAAGAGGGCCCCAAGACGGCCCCAAGAGGGGGACCACGAACCGAAAAGTCTAACCTATCGCCCCAAGACGCTCCCGGGAGGCCCCAGGAGCCCCCCAGGAAGCCCCAAGAGGCCCCCAAGAGGCCCCCACAAGGCCAACAGGAGGCCATCATTGATTTTCTATTGGGAAACGTTCATTTTTAGCATGCACGGCTTTTCGGTTTTCACGGCGTTGCCGACGGCCCAAGAGGCCCCCAAGACCGCCCCAAGACGGCCCAAGAGGCTCCCAAGAGGCCCCCCAAACGGCCCAAGAGGCCGCCAAGACGGCCCAAGAGGCGCCCAAGACGGCCGAAGAGGGCCCCAAGACGGCCCCAAGAGGGGGACCACGAACCGACAAGTCTAGCCTTTCGCCCACAGACGCTCTCGGGAGGCCCCCACAGACCCCCAAGAAGCCCCAAGAGGCCCCCAAGAGGCCACCACGAGGGCTTGAAAAGGGCCCCAACAGGATCCCACGAAGGCTCAGAGACGCCAAGAGCGATCGGTAACGCGAAAAGCTCTTCACACCAAGGCTCCCAAGAGCGAACGGTGGCGTAAACAAGCTGATGAGACCGAGGCTCCCAGCAGAGAGTGGTAACGTAATCAGCTCCTCACACAAAGGCCCAGCCAAGGCTCAGGAACGGGCGGCAACGCAACAATCTCTGAACCCCAAGGCTCCCAAGAGCGAGGGGTGACGTAACCAGCTCTCAACGCCAAGGCTCCGGGTACGCACGGTGGTGTGAGTAATTTCGGTATCTGTTGCTGCAGTGCTCTTTCCGTTTCTGTGCCAGGCCAGGTTTTTCGGGTTTCCCTCACAAAACGGCCCAAGACCGCCCAAGACGGCCCAAGAGGCCCCCAAGAGGCCCCCAAGAGGCGCCCAAGGGGCGTCCCAAGAGGGCCCCAAGAGGCCACAATCATTTATTTTTCTTAGGAAAACGTTCATTTTTAGCATGCACGGCTTTTCGGTTTTCACGGCGTTGACGACGGCCCGAGAGGCCCCCAAGACCGCCCCAAGACGGCCCAAGAGGCTCCCAAGAGGACCCCCAAACGGCCCAAGAGGCCGCCAAGACGGCCCAAGAGGCGCCCAAGACGGCCCAAGAGGGTCCCAAGACAGCCCCAAGAGGAGGACCACGAACCGAAAAGTCCAGCTTTTCGCCCCAAGAAGCTCCCAGGTGGCCCCAAGAGCCACCCAAGAAGCCCCAAGAGGCCCCCAAGAGGCCCCCAAGAGGCGCCCCACGAGGCCAACAGGAGGCCAAGTCATTGATTTTCGATTGGAAAGCGCGCATTTTTAGCATGCACGGCTTTCCGGCTTTCACGGCGTTGCCGACGGCCCAAGAGGCTTCCAAGACCGCCCCAAGACGGCCCAAGAGGCTCCCAAGAGGCCCCCCAAACGGCCCAGGAGGCCGCCAAGACGGCCCAAGAGGCGCCCAAGACGGCCCAAGAGGGCCCAAAGACGGCCCCAAGAGGAGGACCACGAACCGACAAGTCTAGCCTTTCGCCCACAGACGCTCCCAGGAGGCCCCCAGAGCCCCCCAAGAAGCCCCAAGAGGCCCCCAAGAGGCGTCCCAAGAGGCCACCAGGAGGCCAACATCATTGATTTCCGATGGGAAAAGGTAAACTTTTAGCATACACGGCTTTCCGGCTTTCACGGCGTTGACGACAGTCTAAGAGGCCCCAAAGACCGCCCCAAGACGGTCCAAGAAGCTCCCAAGAGGCCCGCAAAAGGCCCCAAGAGGGCGCCAAGACGGCCCAAGAGGCGCCCAAGACGGCCCAAGAGGGCCCCAAAGACGGCCCCAAGAGGGGGACCACGAACCGAAAAGTCTAGCGTTTCGCCCACAGACGCTCCCGGGAGGCCCCCACAGACCCCCAAGAAGCCCAAAGAGGCCCCCAAGAGGCCCCCAAGAGGCCACCAGGAGGGCTTGAAAAGGGCCCCAACAGGATCCCACGAAGGCCCAGAGACGCCAAGAGCGATCGGTAACGCGAAAAGCTCTTCACACCAAGGCTCCCAAGAGCGAACGGTGGCGTAAACAAGCTGATGAGACCAAGGCTCCCAGCAGAGAGTGGTAACGTAATCAGTTCCTCACACAAAGGCCCAGCCAAGGCTCAGGAACGGGCGGCAACGCAACAATCTCTGAACACCAAGGCTCCCAAGAGCGAGGGGTGACGTAACAAGCTCTCAGCGCCAAGGCTGCCAGTACGAACGGTGGTGTGAGTAATTTCGGTTTCTGCTTCTGAAGCGCTCCTTCCGTTTCTGTGCCGGGCCCAGGTCTTATGGCTTTCGGTCCATGCCACCGTGCTTGGGTTGTGGGTCAGGGTACTCATGGATGCTTCCTGCGGTGTCGTCGGAGCGCTCGCGGGGGCCTCTGGGTGACAGTTTTGGGCTTCTTGAAGCATCTGGAAGGCATATTGGGAGCCTCTTGGGGTCCTCTAGGGGCTTCCTTGGGGCCTCTTGGGGGCCTCTTGGGGCCTCTTGGGGCTTCTTGTCGGCCTCTTGGGGCCTCCTGGGGGCCTCCGCCTCCTGGAGGCCTCCCGGGGCCGAGGGCTCGAGATGTCCGTTCGGGTCCAGCGTCTGGGCCCCTCTTGGAGCCGTCTTGGGGGCCTCTTGGGCCCTCTTGGGAGCGTCGGGAAGCAGAAAAAGGCGAAAACGTTCAAGTCATTGCACACCCAAATGGGAATCATACGGCGGCGGCATTCCATTAGGAACGTCTTCCTGGGGCCCAGACCCTGGCGCATTCCTTTTTCTTTCAAGGCGAGGTGGGTGGGCCACGTTTTGCTGCCCATCGGTCGCGAGACCCTGGGTTCCTTATCGAATGCATCCTTATCTAAAGCCTCAACCGTCGTCCGTAGCCATTTTGGCTCAAGATGCCTGCACTGGGGGGCTCCGCGCCTCCGTGCCAAAATCTGAGCTGCCAGAGCAGCACCCTCCAGGACCTGCGGGTCACGACTTCTTCTGCGTCGGCGGGTCCGCCCCCGTCGGCTCCTGCCTGCTGCACGCCCGCGGCTGAGCAGCGCGCCCGCCCGATCCAGCGATGGGGCCCAAGGCCGCGCCTGGCTTCGTCGCGTGCACGGGCTGCCGCTACCGCTGGAACTTCCGCAAGAACGCGAAGTGCTGGCAGTGCGGGATTGGGCTGGAGCTGGCGCCCTCGAAGCCTTCGCCCCGCGGCGGGGTCTGGGCGGACGGCGGCGGCGGCGGCTCCCAACTCGCACATCGTGGAGGCGGCGGCGGAGGCCCACCGAAGGATGGCGCCAAGGGCGGCAAGGGCGGCAAGGGCCGCGGTGCAGCCTCCCGTGGCGGCGGCGGCGGTGGCGCGGGCGGCCGTGGCGGAGGCGGCTTCCCGAAGGCCCCCTGGTCGGCCCTGCCCGAGAGCGAGCTCGACGCGCTCCTCGCCTGTGGGGACCCCGCCATCGCGGCCAGGCTGCAGGAGGCGGTCCGCGACGCGCGGGGCTGCGTCGCGCCCGCGGTCGCCCCAGCGCCGAAGCCGCTCGAGCAGCGGCTGCAGTCGGCCACGGCGAAGCGGATCAACCTCCAGCGCCAGCTCGACGAGGCGGCGGACGCGCTCGTGGCGGCGGAGGACCACCTCGCTGAGTGCCGCGGCTGGCGCGACGAGGCTGCGGTCAACCTCGCGGAGGCCAAGGAGGAGGAGAACGCCCTCCTGCGCCAGCGAGCCCAGGCGGCTGGCGTCGTGGGCGCCCAGCCCGACGGCGCGAGGCAGCTCACCTTCAACTTCGACGCGGAGTCGTTCGACAACTTCGCGGAGCTGGAGGAGGAGGCGCAGGCCACCCTCAGGCGCCTCTGCGATGAGGGGCTCCAGATCATGCAGGGCGCGCAGGCTACGTTCGAGCGCAACTGCCAGGAGCACCAGCAGCGCATCAAGCGCCAGATCGAGGAGGAGGTGGCCAAGAAGCGCAAGCGCACCGAGGAGGGGCCTGCAGCAGCCGTGGCCGCCGGCACCCCCGAGCAGGGCGCTGCCGCCCCGCCGCAGCCTGCAGGACAGGCGGCCGCCCCTGCTGCCGCCGCCGCCCCCGCCGCAGGCGCTGCGCCAGGAGCTGGGCCCCCCCCGGCGGCCGCCGTGGAGAGCCGAGCGGCAGACGAGGCGGCCCGCCAGCGCGCTGCCGACCAGAAGGCCGCTGCGGCGGCCCCTCCACCTGCTGCTGGCGCTGCTGCTGGCAGGGGCCAGGCCCGCGGGTAGCACCCTGCTGCCAGGCGGCGGCCCCGACAGCGCGGCGCCGCCCGCCCCAGCAGGGGCTGAGGAGGCAGAGGCGGCGGCGCCCAGCCGCTCCGAGGCGGCGGCGGCGCCGAGCGGCGGCCTGCTGCACGCCTACCTGGCGGCCAACGAGGAGGCCGACGCCTGGGAAGGGCTTCCCTTCAGAGTGCCGCTGCTGCGCCAGGACCGGCGCCTCGACGACGCGCGCCACGACGCCAAGTTCGAGGCGCTCAGCAGCAGGACAGAGCCAAGCGCTGTGGCGGACTTGGCTGGGCCCGACCGAAGGACTGGCAGTCCTCAGCCCAGCCAGGGGCCCATAAGGAATCGTGGGTACCCAATTCAAGTTGACGAGGCTACGGGCGAGGGCGTGAGACCCCCTGAGGTTCGGAGCCCCAAGGCGGCGAGCAGCCGCCCGCCTGGCGGCCGCGCGGCCGCCGCGGCAGCCGCGAAGCCTGCGGCCCAGCCTCAGCCTGGGCGACCGCAGGCCAAGCCCCTCCAGCTGGCCAAGCTGATCAGGCCTGCGGGAGCGAAGCGAGCCAGCTTCGTCACGCTGAACGGCTCGACCTGGTCAGAGACGCAGGTGGAGCTGGAGCGGATCCAGGACGATGGAGGAGGCGACGACGTCATCCTGGTGCAGGAGACGCGCTTCACCTCCAGCCAGAAGGCGACTGACGCCTGCAGCTGGGCCAGGCGCAACTGCTTCAGCGCCGCCTTCGGCAGCGTCCACAGCACGGGGCAGGCGGCGCAGGCGGTCTCGGCGGGCGTCGGGGTGCTGGCGTCAACGACCAGGGGCGTGGCGTCGATCGACCACGACTGGCACCAGCACAGAGCCCGCATCCTGGCCCGACGGGTGGCCTTCGGCGATCTCGTGGTCACGGTGGTCAGCGTCTACCTCGAGCACTCGACCAGGATGGCAGGCTACAACCTGGAGCTGCTGTCGGACCTCCAGGAGTTCCTGTTCAGCCTCCACGAGCCGTTCATAGTGGGGGCCGACTGGAATATGGACCCCAGCGTCCTCGCCGCCTCTTGGTGGCCACGGGCTGTGGGCGGAGTGGTGGTAGCGCCCGCGACCTTCACCTGCGGCGACCAGATCTACGACTTCTTCGTGATCTCCACGGCGCTCGCCGGCCTCAGCCCGAAGGTGGAGGTCATCAAGCCCACAACCCTGCACCCGCACGCGCCAGTGCGGCTCACTTTCAGCGAGCTGGGCAGCAACGCCATGATCTGGGTCCTCAAGACCCCCAGGTTCTTCGACGTGGGCTCGGAGGTCTCGGCTGAGCAGCGCGAGAAATCCCTGCAGGCGGCGACCCAGATCAGCTGGTCAGCCCCCCTCACCGACAGCGACGGCACGCCCGACGCGGCGATCAAGGAGTTCTTCGAGGCCGCGGAGCTCCACCTGATCGACCAGTTCGGCATCTCCGAGGGTGAGAGGTACCAGGGCAGGGCCAAAGGACCCCGCACCGTCAGGAAGAAGCTGGCGGACCTGCAGCGCACGGAGGCTGTCAGGAAGCTCAGCCCCCTCACCAAGTGCTGGCTCTGCCTCGGGAGGATCGCCAGGCAGCTCAGTGCGGCTGCTGCGGTCTGCTCACCCCCTGTGGGGCACGTGGGCTACATGAAGCACCTGGTGCAGGTGGCCAAGAGCTTTGGGCCCAAGTTCGAGCAGGCGGGCTGCACCATGTTCGAAGGCACGAAGCTCGACTCGCTGATCGAGGTGATCCAGGAGCCCACTGAGCAAGGGCAGGCCTTCCTGCAGATGATCGAGAGCACGACGGCGAGACACTGCAAAGAAGACGCCAAGGCGGCCAGGCTGCGCTGGAAGGACTTCTTGGACGATGCCTTGGCGAAAGGGGCGAAAGGAGCCCACGCTGTCATAAAGGACCGCGACCAGGTGCTGGACTCGGTGATCGCGCACTGCCCCGACAGCCTGCCGCTCCCCGTTGTTGGCCAGCAAGCCCTGGACCAGATCCTCATAGAGTGGAAGGCCCTTTGGAAAGGAGCCGACGGGGAGCACAGGACCAGACCAGCCGACTGGATCTGCTCCATGGAGCTGCCCCCGATCACGGCGGACGACATCCTCGAGGCGGCGAAGTCGTTCCCGAAGCAGACCGCTCTGGGCTGGGATGCGTTCCACCCGCGGCTGGTCCTCTCCCTGGGCAGGCCCTTCGCCGAGAGGATGGCAGAGGTGCTCACGGCTTGGGAGCAGCAGCCGCAGCCCACAGCCCTCTTCACCACGGTGATCGTCTTCCTGGGGAAGCCAGACGGAGGCCGCCGCCCGATCGGCCTCATGAGCATGTGGATGCGCATCTGGAGCAGGGTGCGCCGCCGCTACTGCGCCAAGTGGGAGGCGGACCACCCGCTCCCCGAGGTCTGGGGCAAGGACGCGAACACCAGCTGTGACAGGGCGGCCTACCTCCACAACCTGGGGCTCGCGCTCGCCCGCCAGCTTGGCTTCGAGGCAGCCTCCGTCTACTTCGACATCAGCAAGTTCTACGAGCGGATCGACCACGACCTTCTGCGCCAGGCCGCGGAGGGCAACGGCTTCAGCGTCGGCCTGCTCAGGGCCCTCTGCGTAGTCTACGCTGGGCCGCGCCGAGCCTCGGCGGACGCCGCCATCAGCGAGCCCATTGGGGTCAGCGGCACCATCATCGCGGGCTGCTCCTGCGCGACGACGCTGGCCAGGCTCATGCTGCACGGCCTCCTGCTCCAGGCCAGGGCGCTGCTGCCCGTCGGCAGGGTCGTCAACGTCATCGACGACATAGCAGGCCACGGCATCGGGTCGGCGGCGACGCTCAGCCGAACGATCGCGAGCTTCGTCAGCGGCGTGGTCGAGATGCTAGCGGACAGGCGGCTGCCCATCAACTGGACGAAGACGAAGGTCTTGGCCTCCACGGTGGGCCTCCAGCGCCGCCTGCAGCAGGAACCCGACTGGCAGCTCGCGGCGGAGGCCTTCGTCTCGGGCCACCGCGACCTCGGCGTCGACGCCACGGCTGGCAGCCACAGGCGAGTCGCGACTCAGGTCGGCAGGGAGCTCGCGGCGCTGCGGCAGGCCAGCAGGCTCCACAAGATCTTCGGGCCTGGCCTTCGGCAGGCGAGGGTCTTGCGCGCGGGCCCCTCTGCCAAAGCCCTATGGGGCTCGGCCTGCAACGGCATCCCGCCTGGCCGCATGAGAGCCCTGAGGCTGGCAGCGGCCAAGGCGATGGGCAAACTGGCTCCTGGGGCTGCGCTGGGCTTCCTGCTGCAGTGCTCGCCGCGCGGCTGGCGCCAGGACCCGCTAGTGGTGGCCACGGGTTTGGCCGTCCTCGCCTACACCAACGTCCGCTGGGCAGGCCAGGCCGCCGCGGCGGCGATCCAGGCCTGCATCGCGGAGAGCGCCAGGATCGTGAGGCTCCAGCGCCCTTGGGCTGCCGTCAGGGACCCGATCTCGGCCTTGGTGCTCACGCTGCAGGTCATCGGCTGGGGCCTCAGCGACGACGGCGACTTCCTGCAGGACGAGTTCGGCTGCTGCTACTCCGTCCTGCGGTACTCCCCCGCCTTCTTTGCGGAGAAGGCCAAGGAGGCGGCCAGGAAGGCGGCAGCTTTCCAGGAGTACGACGCCAGGCCTGAGACCCTGTGGCCGTGGCAGCTGCCGCCAAACTGGCGGGCCATCAACCAGCTCCTCGGCGCCGCGCCCACGGAGACGTGGTCCAGCCACCACTGCGGCTGCCTGCGCAGGCTGGCGACTCTGTCACTCTGGCCGCAGGCCAGGCTGGCCAAGCGCGGCACCGACATCGACGACCGCTGCCTGCTCTGCGGCGAGGAGAGCGGGACTCTGGCCCACCGCCACCACAGGTGCCCTGCCTGGGAGGGCTGGCGGCGAGATCGCAGGCCCGCCGGCTTGAAGCGAGCTGCCGAGTTGGTGAGCACGATGGGCCACCGCTACGAGGAGCTCTTCTGCCAGGGCCTCTTCGTCGACGCCCAGTACCTGGTGCAGAGGCCGCGCTGGGACCCTGGCTGGGAGCGCCGCTCGCGCGGCTGGGGCGAGGGCGCGCTCGTGGTGCCCGCGGGCACCCTCGTCTTCACGGACGGCTCCTGCGTCAACAACGATTTCCCGATGATCAGGAGCGCGGGCTGGTCGGTGGTGGTGCTCACGCCCGACGGCGAGTGGATGGCGCAGGCGTGGGGGGCGGTGCCGCCTGCCCTTGTGCCCAGCCAGACGGCGAGGGCAGGCGAGGACTACGCGGCGGTGGTCGCCCTCACGGACATCGTCGGCCACTACCACCTCATGATCGACTGCCTCGGCACGGTCGGGGCCTGCAAGGACGTGAAGAGGGCGGCGGGCCCGACGGCCCAGTTCGCCCACCTCTGGGCGAGGGTCGGCGACGCCGCCGAGGGGGTGCACGTGAAGCACATCCCCGCCCACCGTTCGCGGGCGGCCGTCGAGCGGGGCGAACTCACGGAGGTGGAGCTCTACGGCAACCGCCTCGCGGACCAGCTCGCGAAGGCGGGCGCGGCGCTGCGCGCCATCGCCGACGAGGAGGCCCTCCTGCTCCAGGGCTGCCTGGCCCGCGCCCGTGACGCGGCGCGCTACGCCGCCGAGTTCGAGGTCCAGGCCACGGAGTCGGGCATGCGGGACTCCTGGCCCATCAGCTCGCTGGAGCTGGTCGACCTCACCCCCTACATGGCGGCGGAGCTCGACGGCGAGGCCGACTTCCTGCACGCCGCCGCGGCGGAGCCCGCCCCTGGGACAGGTGGATTCAGCCCACCGAAGTCGCAGTCCCAGGGGCGCGGCGAGTTCAGGATGATGCACGACGCGGAGGTGCGCGGGCCTGCCGTGACAGCGGCTGGCAACATGAAGGAGCCCGACGCGGAGCCTGGCGATGACCACGGCGAGGCGCAGGCCTCGGCGGCTGACGGCGGCCCCCTCCTCGCCACGGCGGCGGCCCTGGCAGCGGCGGCGGCAGCTGGCGCCTCCAGCTCGCGGCCTTCGCCCGCGAGGCGCCGCCCCGCCTCGGCCGAGACGCCCGCGGAGGTGCTGCGCCGAGTGGCCCAGCGCAGGGCGCAGGAGCAGCCGAGGCGCCGCGAGGCCTCGGCGCCCGCGCCCAGCCCGCGCCTGGCGGCGGCAGCGGCGGCGAGCAGCGGCCCAGCCCCTGCGGAGGCGGCAGATTCGGCCCGTCCAGCGGGATGGAGGGTCAACGGCCACCTCCTAATGGAGTCGCGCGTCGAGGGCGACGACTCCGAGCCCTTCCTGGTCTGCGCGGCTTGCTGGATGTACTGCCGCCTCCCCAGGTACGCGCACCGCGGCCTGGGCAAGCCGTGCGGGGCCAGCGCGGCGGCTGGGCAGCCCAAGAGCAAGAAGGGCTCCAGAGCCCAGGCGCGGTCGGACTTCGCACGTGGCATCCTGCCAGCGTCGAAGGATCCGATTGCGCCGCTGGCCTCGCCAAAGGAGAGCACGCGCCTGCGCTGGGCGGCGGCTCCCCAGGCCAGGCAGGGCCGCGGCGCGGAGGAGCAGGCGCTCGAGGCGGCGCCCGTGCCAGCGCAGCGGCAGCCTGCAGCCGCCCCGCCCCCGCCACCTGCGGCTGGCGCTGGGAGCCAGGAGGCAGCGCCGCCGAGCGCCGCGGCGCCGCGGCGCCTGGCCGCGGCGGCCCCGCGGGCGGAGGCCGCCGAGCCGCGGCGGATCCGCCCAGGGCTCGAGGGCGTCCTCCGAGCCCACGGCTTCGCGGACGCTGCGGCGGCCCGCGAGCGCGGGAGAGCCGCGAGGGCAGCGGCCGCCCGCGCAGGCCGCGCGGCGGAGTTCGCCGTGGGCTGATGCGGGCTCGGCAGGTGGCTGTAAGCGCTCTCGCGGCCCTCCGCCTGCTCTGTCTCGTTCGAATGCTTGCATGCACCCCCTGTGCGCGCGCAGGGCCCCCAGAGATAAAAGCCTCAACCGTTGGTTTTTGTCTCCCAGGGCCCCCTTGGGAGTGCTCTTGGAAGCCTCATGGGGCGTCTTCGAGGCCCTGTGGGCCGCCTGGATGCTGTCTTGAGCGCCTTGGGGCGATCTTTTGGCGATCCTGTGCCATCCTGGACCGTCTGAGACTGCCTCCAGGGAACTTCCTTGACCCGTTTTGGGACTTCCTGATCGGGGGGGGTACCGTCCTGGAGGCCCACGCGACCCAGACCTCCTCGCGCTGTGGAAGCATCACGACGGGCGTTTTTTCTTGATTTTCGGCCTCCGAGGGGCCCTTCCCGGGCCTCGGGACCGTCAAAAAACGAATCAGGATGCAAAACCCGTCACTGGGAAGGGGTCCAGACTTCTGGGGGTCGACGTTGTGAACAAATCACGACGTCGGGGGTCTGGGGGCACACCACCCCGGAAGCGCCCGGCAGCGCCCAGGAGCGCCCCGAGAAGCCGGGGGCCCGTTTCCTTGAGAACGAAAGAGCGCCAGTGGATCTCCTTTCAGGTTAAAAAGGGGGGGGCCTGCTCGCAGAACCCGCCCCCCCTCCAAAGGGGGGGGAGGGAATTTCGGACCCCCTCCCCTTTCTCTCCACTTCGTGCTGGAGGCGCGGTGGCGGATAGATGCTCGTGCTCCGTGTTCGGCGCGGGCGTGCGCCTCCCAGGGGCGGCGCGCAGCACCGGGTGAGTCCCTCTGTGGTCCATTCGGGGGCCTTGAGACGGGGGTCAATGCAAACGGGGGTCAGCCAGGGCACTAGGTCCTGCAGGATCCTGCGGAGGCCCCCTCTGGCTGACCCGGGTTAGGGAGCCGCTCGTGGCCGCGAGGCGGCCGCGCCTATTGGCTGACCCGGGTTTGCGAAGCCCTGCGCTGCAGTTTTTTTTTTCCTGCATTGCAGTTTTTGGTTTCCTGCTGACCCGGGTCTGGATTGACCCGGGTCAGAAGATCCCCGATCCATGAGGCTTGCAGGGGGCCTGTGAGGAGGGGTCTTGGGACGGGAGGGGGTTACTGCAGCATCGTGGATGGATCCTGGGTTTGCTGTGCTCCTCCTCCTCCTCCCTCTCCTCCTCCTCGTCCTCCTCCTCCTCCGAGGAGGAGGGGATCGACTGCAGAATTGATCCACCCCGAAATAGATGTTCCCGTCGAGGCTGAGAGAACAGTACCTGGAGTGCCCAGTAGATCTACGGAACATTCGACGTATTTTTCGCAGAGTCGACGGAAAAGCCAGTCTTGGGGTAAACCGGCTGCAGTCGATCCCCTACTCGAGCAGTTAAACAATCCGAATACTAGTCTCGTCTCTCCCCCGAAGACCCCGAAGTCGTAGCCTGCCCCTCTCCGCGTATTGTTTTCACGTCGGATCCCCCAAAGGTGATCGATCATACGTGATTTTCCAATCCGAACGTTTTCGGTGTTTCTGGAATGGCGCTCCCGATCTCACCGTTGGCTCTATCTTCTGGCTCTCAATCCTTCCAAATCCAACTCCAGCTGCAGCGCTGACCTCATCCCCATGTTGCGGATCTTCCGATTCGTTGGCTCTCATTTAGTCTTCCGCTCTTTCCGAACCTTTCATTTACATGGTTCGTCTTGCGTCGTGGCTGGTTTCCCTCCGAACATGTTACGCTCTGCCGTGCTCTTCTACGACGTGCGACGCCGTGTGCTACCATGCATCTCGTACTCTCTCGGGATCATTTCACATCCGACTGTGCGAACAGAGAGGAGATCTACGCCATGGTAAGGGATGGGAGTGAGGGGTAGGACGTCGGATAAAACGCTTCGGCACCTAGCTTGTCCGCCCCACTCTTCCTCCTCCCTCTCACTGGCTATCAGAGACACACAGGCCGATGGCGCCAGCAGCTTCAATCTTGTCGGCCAACCCAGAAGGGTCAGCGACCTCCCAGCAGAACGTTTTTGTTTTCTCCGCATCCCTGTGCTGTGCGGCGGCGCACTACTCCTGGACACACTAGGCTGGACGAACGGAAGGGAGAGAGGAGGAGGAGGAGGAGGATGAGGAGGAGGAGGAGGAGGAAAATGAGGACCAGTGTAAATCCAATCCACGATGTTGGAATAAACCCTCCTTCCAAGCTCCCTCTTCATAGGTCCCTACAACGGGTCATTCCCATTGAAGGGAACTGCCTTTTTGGAAGACAATCGTTTGAAGACCCTGAAGCATGCCAACACATGGTTCTCGGGATTCCAACGCCACTGATCAACCTGGCTGTTGCGTGTTGACAATCCTGAATCGCGCCAGAACGCCATTCCTGGGACTTCAACACAGCAAATCAACGTGACGGTTGCGCCCGCGTAATCTTGAATCCGTTCGAAATATTATTTCTGGCACATTGACGATGGGAATCCATGAAGCGCTTGCGGATTTTTCAAGCGAGTGTGCGCCGCGCTAAGGCGAAAGTCACAGTTTGGAAAGAAGCCGCCTTCAATCCGTGAAGCCCTTGCAAATTCCTAAAACGAGTTTGCGCCGCGCTAAGGCGAGAGCCACATGTTGAAAACCACCCGCCCTCAATCCTCGAAGCTCTTGCACATGTTTAAAACGAATGTGCGCCGCGCTAAGGGGATAACCACATTTTGAAAACCACCCGCCCTCAACCCGTGAAGCTCTTGCAAGTTTTGAGTCGAATGTGCGCGGCGCTAAAGCGAGAACGACATTTTGAAAACCACGCGCCCTCAACCCGTGAAGCTCTTGCAAATGTTTAAAACGAATGTGCGCCGCGCTAAGGCGAGAGCCACATTTTGAAAACCACCCGCCCTCAATCCGTGAACCTCTCCCCAACTCTCATGAAGTCTCAGGCGAAACGCCCGGCCCGCCCTAAAAGCAGGCTTCGGGGTGCGACAGGGAGGAGTTACTTATGAGGATAAGGAATGGAGGAGCAGGAAGAGGAGGAGGACGAGGAGGAGGAGGAGGACGAGGAGGAGGAGGAGGAGAAGGAGGAGAAGGAGGAGCAACATCGGCACAAAGAGGGGGGGGACTACGAGTATGAGGAACATGGGCAGGAGCATGAGGAGGAGGAAAAGGAGAAGGAGGAGGAGGAGGAGGAGGAGGGGGAGGAGGAGGCGGAGAGGAGGAGCAGGAGGAGGAGGAGAGACGACGAGGAGAGAGAGGAGGAGGAGGAGGATCAGCAGCAACATCGGCACTAAGAGTGTCGGGGTGGGCTGGGAGCATGAGGAAGAGGGGCAGGAGTAGAGGAGGAGGAGGAGGAGGAGGAGGGAGGGAGGAGGAGAGGAGGAGGAGGAGGAGAGGAGGAGGAGGGAGGAGAGAGGAGGAGGAGAGGAGGAGGAGGTGGAGGAGGAGGAGGAGGAGGAGGAGGAGGAGGAGGAGGAGGAGGAGGAGGAAGAGGAGCAGGGGGAGGAGGAGGAAAAGGAGGAGGGGGAGGAGGATCAGGGGAAGAAGAGAGGAATGTACGTCAAGGCTTCTGGCACGCCTCTAGCCGTCGAGGTTGCGTGACCAGCGAGGCCGCAGGGGCCCGCGTGCAGAGACGCCGGGGCGGACGCGACGCTCCGAGTTCGGGAGCCTTGAGACGGGGGTCAATGAAAACGGGGGTCAGCCAGAGCGCCCGATCTTGCAGGATCCTGTAGGGCCAGGGTCGCACTGACCAGGATCCGTGGCACTGACCTGGGTTTGGGTGCAGGAGCTTTCAGGATTCTGCAAGGCCTGACTGACCCAGGTCTGAATTGACCTGGGTCAGAACCCCGATGAGTTTTCGCGGCGGCCTCGCTGCTCGCCTTCCTTGGGGTGTCCTGATGGCATGTCTCGCCAGCGCCTGCGACGCGTGCGATTGCCGGAGACCAAAAACGGCACAAACAGAAGTCTGCGGAGCTCCGCGCGGGTTTCTGGGATCCGCGCTGGGGCCCCCTGGCGGCACCTCTGGCGGCGATCCGAGAAATCTGCGCGGATCGTCGACAGCTCATGTGTGAGCCGTTGTTCATTGCTCTGGAGCGGCGCGGTGCTCGACAGGCTCACCTCGTCGCGTCGAGGCGCGCGGTCCTCCGCGCACCTTCTCATCAGACCGAGGTGCCTTCTCTTTTCGGCTCTCGCGCTTCGCGGGGTCCTGCCCTCCCGCACGCTTTGGGGCGGGGGCATGTCTCGAAATGCCTGCCCGGATGGCGCCCGGGCGGGGTCAGGGGCAGGGGCTGAGAAGCCAGCGTGTCTGGTGCGGGAGGAGCTCCGTATGTGTAGCTCCTCTGGCATCTGTGAGCGTGTTCCCCCCTCCTCGTAAGCTTTCCGCCTCGTCTGGCGGCGTCTCAATTTTAGTGGGGTCTATGCCGAGCGTGGGGAGTTGGATACTTTCCCGCAGTGCTCAAGTGACCACTAGCTTCGCACCTGTGTAGACGCAAGGTCCAGCTGACAGTCACCAGTGACATACTCGTTTTCCTGCCATTCTCCAATCGGTGATCTGCCAGGGCAGCAGAGCAGGTCTGCTAGCTCTCCTCATCCGTGTATCTGTACTTGCTGTTTTATCTCCCCTTCTTTTGGTTGTTATCCATCTCTCTCTCTCTCTCTCGCTTTCTTTTTCTTGCATTGCATTGTATGCACATCTGTGTATTCAAATGTATACGTATACATGTACATATACATGCATGTGTGTATACATATAGGTATACTGTTCCGTAGCTATTTTGGCTCAAGGCTATGAGCCGCCCGACGACCGCGAGTCGGCCTCGGTCGGCGACTGATGAGCGCGAGGGGGTTCGCGCTTTGAAGCCAAAGCTACTTTCACCAATCGTGTCTCGTGCTGCCCTGCTGGGCTCCAGCCCTCGGCGCGTGCCACCACGTTCCCCGCCCGATTCGTACCTGCGGGTGGGATGCCTGATGGGGCCGCTTCTCACTCGCGTCGGCCTGGCAAGGCTGGCAAGGCTTCTGGTGGCTCTGGTGGTGGGCAGCGTCGTCGCGGCAGCCCGCGAGAAGACGACGCTCGCAGTCGGAGCGCAGGCACGGACGACCCCTTCCAGACTGGTGCTGACCCATGGCGTGCCCAAGGCACAGCCACGCCGGCTGCCACCACACCACCAGCGACCCCTCGGACACCGCGCGGCAGCGGCCGCGACCGAGCTCCTCCCTCACCGCGTCCTGGCCCTGGTGCTCGCGCTGACGGCCTGGTGCGTCACTCCGAGCTCGAGGAGATCCTGGGCTCCTTGCGCGATCAGATCTCGGGCACGGTGTACTCTGTAAGAACGGTTTTTTGAAGGCAGATCTGCCTTCAAAAAATTGGTCTACTCTGTAAGAAAGGTTTTTTGAAGGCAGATCTGCCTTCAAAAAACCGGTCTACTCTGTAAGAACGGTTTTTTGAAGGCAGATCTGCCTTGAAAAAATGGCCTTCTCTGTAAGAACGGTTTTTTGAAGGCAGATCTGCCTTCAAAAAATTGGTCTACTCTGTAAGAACGGTTTTTTGAAGGCAGATCTGCCTTCAAAAAACCGGTCTACTCTGTAAGAACGGTTTTTTTGAAGGCAGATCTGCCTTCAAAAAACCGTTCTTACAGAGAAGGCCATTTTTTGAAGGCAGATCTGCCTTCAAAAAACCGTTCTTACAGAGAAGGCCATTTTTTCAAGGCAGATCTGCCTTCAAAAAACCGTTCTTACAGAGAAGGCCAACGACGCTCTCATGCTCTCCATCACTTCCAGGATACATAGCCGCCTCCGGCGCCGGGAGGCGCCGGGAAAATCAGCTACGTGAGCTGATTCTCAACCCCCCCCTTTGTTATCCCCCCCTTTCGCCCGACCCGAGAGAGGTCCATGGCTGTGTGCGAGGCGGCGCCCCCAGTGCAGAACATCGGGGACATCGCCGACTGGTCGCGCGACGCGGACAAGTCCGTGTTCGTGGTCTCGGCGGAGGAGGCCATCACCCACCAAGCCGTGGCCGACTCCGTCAGGTCGTGGCTGGCCGACGCCGAGCTGGAGGACAACCACTGGTCCATCGAGGGCCCCTCTCCTGGGCGCAGGCTGCTCATCAGGATGCACGGCGCCGACGGACTCGCGGCTCGACGGGTCACCGCCGCCTTCCGCAAGCTCCGCAAGGAAGGCAGCTGGCGCCGCTTCACCGCCACCGCCGTCGACGGCAACGAGGTCGGCATGTTCGTCGGACTCGACAAGTCGCCACAGACTATCCGTTGGGAGATCCAGACGAAACGCCTCCTCGAGCTCGTCCGCGGCTCTGGTGCAGAAGGGCGCTGGCGTGCGAACCGCCACGCAGGCATCATCAGCGACGGGAACAAGCCTGTCGTCCGAGTGGTCGTCGGGGCCACGGCAGAGGACCCGACGATTCTGGGGTGGAACTATCGTGTTGCTGCTGATGCTCAGCTGGACAAGGATAGCATCAAGCGGTCTTTCAACGACATCTTCGGCGGGGTCGAGAAGATCCAATGGGCGATTTAACACTCGCTTCGCCCCGTGGCGCGCGCCGTCGGAGCACCAGCACCGCGTCGCCTTCGGCTCCTGGAATGCCCGCGCCTTGGTGAACCACTGCGTCGAGATGAGGGACAGGAAGTTCAATTACCTCGGCTCGCTGCTCAAGCTCAAGGCCGCCATGTGCGTGCAGGAGGTTCACGGCACGGAGCTCGAGTTCAACCAGGAGCTCCACCGCCTGCACCTGCCTCTGCGTGCCTTCACCAACTTCAGCGAGTGGCGGGACACGGGAGGCACTGCCATTCTCTTCCCTGGTCATTTCGTTGCCGCTGATGCTTGCCGCTTCTCTCATGAGATTCTCGTTCAGGGTAGGGTTCAACGGCTTCGGATCTCTGGGTCTGCTTCTCACACCCCTGCCCCCTCCATGGTCATCTACAACGTCCACAACTTCGGCCTCAGCTCACAGGACATGGATGCGGTCTCGGCCTGCATCCGCAGGGACATCGCCCTTGCGAGGTCAGCCCCGCGTCTGGTCGCAGTCTTCCTCCTCGGCGACTTCAACATCTACGCGGCGGCCCCGCTGCTCACCCGCACCCCGCTCCTCAACAAAGGACCTGGTGCCGCTCCACCAGGCGCCGCGACCGCAGGAGCGCCGCTGGCAGGCTATCTTCCAGGACTTCATCGAGGTCGACAATGAGCTCCCCGCCCACTACAACGTCCAGGATGATGCGCCCCCCCCCCCCCCCCCCCCCCCCCCCAAGCTCACCCAGATCGACAGGGCCTTCATTGCCCCGAGTATCCTGCTCAGTTCGCACTGCTGTCGAAGTTCGTCAACTGGGATGCGCTCCAGCCCTTCCAGCAGCGACAGGAGCACAAGCGCCTGATGAAGGAGGCCGCTCGGCGGGTCAGAGATCGCCTCTGCTCCGCGAAGGCCGACGAGAACGACGCCCAGCTGCTCATCTTCCGCTCCATCGCGGGGGCGGTCTGGCGCGACGACCTGCGCCTGGCGGAGTGCCTCGTCGCCACGTCCAAGCTGGCCTCCTCGCACTTGTTCATCGAGCACCACAGTGGTGCACTGATCTCTCTGCGCGACCCTGCCGCCTTCGAGGAGGAGTTCGCTGCAGCCCAGAGGGTCTACAGCGAACGACGCGAAGGTCGGCTCGACCAACGCGCCAGGGCCCTTCCACCAGACGGCACCTCGTTCCGTCACATCAACGCGATGCGCCGGTCGCTGAGGCGACGTGCTGCGCTGTGGACGCCCTTCCACGTGCTCTAAAACTTCAGGGGCTTCGCCTTCCCGCCGAGCATGGCCAGGAGCGAGTGGTCAACGCCCAGGCTGATGTGCTTCGGGAGCTCCGAGACCACTGGGCCCCCATCTTTCAGCGTGCGCACCAGGACCACCCTGAGCTGCTTGCGCGGTACCTGCGGCAGCATTCGGTTCTCATTGCTGACCTTCAGGATGCCCGTCTCCCTGATGATCGTGACCTACTCCGCGCCTCCGTGCGCGCGCGCGCCCTTCGGCGCCTGGCCCTGTTGGACTGCCTTACGACGCGTGGAGCAGATGTGGCAGGTCTGCTCCGCTCCAGGCCCTTGCCGACATCAGCCTCGAGATTGCGAAGGGCCCCCCCCCCTCCCATGGACCTCGACGACCACCTGATGGCGTTCCTCCCGAGAGGGCACGGAGGACACTGACCCCACGGCTGGGCCTGTTCGGTCTCCTGCCACCACTCGGCCGCTCGCGCTGAAGAACAGCGATGCGAAGCTGATAGCGGCTGGCTGCAACTCCCAGGTCAATCGCCGCATCGAGCGATCTGCGCCGGCTGCCCAGCGGGGCTTTTTGCCTGGGCGCAACTTCCTGGACAACATCTTTCTCGACACGTTCGCCCGCGTCGCGGGCTTCTCCGAGCGCGCCGCCAACTCCATGCCGCTCATGGTGCTCTTCGACTTCGGGAACGCCTTCCCGTCGCTCTCGGTCTCGTTCCTGCTCGCTGCCTTGCGCTGCGCTGGCTTCGATGGTGGCATCCTCCAGCTGATCATGGGCATGCACTGGCTGCCGACGGCGTACGTGGCGGTCGAAGGGGTCCTGCAGCACTTCATGCATGTGCTCGCGGGGATCGCGCAGGGCTGCCCTCTAAGCGGATCGCTTTGGGCAGTGGCCATGAACCCGTTCGTGCTGCACATGGAGTCCATCATCTCCTCCTTCACCTCCTCGGCGCTGGGGTCTGCGCGGACGATGTGGGCGCTGTCGTGCAAGACTGCCGCAATCCCCCCCGCCTGTGGCGCGTGTTCCGCGCTGCTGACGCCTTGGCGGGGCTCCGCCTGAAGTTCCCGAAGCGCAAGATCGCGCCCCTCTCGGGGGCTTACTCCGAGGCGCTGGCTTCGGCTACTCGCTCCTGGCTGGCTTCCTCGCTGCCAGACTGGCAACACATGGACATCGCGCCCTGCGCGGAGTACCTCGGCGTGATCACGGGCCCCCCCGCACCCCCCGACCTCATTTGGCAGAACGTCGGCGCGAAATGGATCCACCGAGTTCGCGAACTCGCCCGTGTCGGAGCCCCAGTTCATCTCACGATGGTCATTTACAACTCGCGGGTGCTGACAGTCCTCAGCTACCTCATGCAGCTCATGCCCGCCCCCGCGTCTCTCCTCAGGCGCGAGTCATGGGCGTGGCACAAGATCTGGCACCTCCCGCCCCAGTCCTTCTCGCTGAGGGGCCTCCTGGGCATCGCATCGTGGTCAGCGACCCGCCCCGCCAGCATGCTCGTGCTCAGCATGGCGTCGAGGATGCTCGCTGCGGACTCCGCGCTCGCGATGTGGCGCCCGCTGCTGGCGCGCCTCCGCGAGGCTGTCGAGGAGATTGGCTCGCTGGAGGTCATCGGGCTCGGGCGGCTGTCCCCGCGCTTCTGGCGGGCCCCACCAATCGTCATGCTGGTGAAGGATGCCGCGCAGGGGCGCTTCGGACAGCGTGAGCACTCTGAGGCCGCCCGTGCCGCGCTCGCCTCGGTCGCTGAGCAGGCAGCGCAGGAGGCGCCTGTGCGCTTGCGTTGCCAGAAGATCCTCCCCGCCTCTCTCCGCTCTAGTCTTTTTCCAGATGTTCTTCAGGACGCGATCGCCAAGCGCCTGGCCTCCTGGGGTGTTGAGTTTTGTGCCCAGCACTGGGCCCCTCTTCGGGGCCTGGCCCGAGACGCCCCCCCCCCCCCCCCCCCCGGCATGGCAAATCGCGGTCCTGAAGACAGTTGTAGGCGGATGGCCTACCAGTTACCGTCTGCACAGTACCGAGATTCGTGGCTGTCGATTTCGTTGTGTACAATGCAGGGATGACATGGCCCACTACATTCGTTGTCCAGCTTTGTGGGGCATTGTATACCACCCTGAGGTGCCCCCCCATGTCGCTTGCTCAGCGCATTGGCCTCGCTGGCTCCCCATCGCCTGAGGAGGTTGAGCGGGTGGTGCGCGCTTCCCATCATTACAACGTTGCGCGCGCCTCGCCAGAGCCTGACCCTCACGCGTCTGAGGAAACTCTCGGTCGATTCTTTTACACGCTTCGCAGAGCCATGCAAGCTCTGGTTGACCTCTCTAGAGCGCCCTTGTAGGCCCGCCTGTTGGGAGCTCTGGATCCGCCTCATGGTGCGAGTGACACATAGGTATACTGTATGTATGTGTGTATATACATACATATATTATATACCGACATTTCAACATGTGCACAGGTATGTATATATATATATATATGTATATATATACATTCAAGTGAATATAAGTGTCCATGCCTATACAAATGGGTGCTCAGGGCCGCTCCTGTTATAAACCATTTTTTGTTTTGTTTCAGGTGTTGTGTTTCTCGTTTCAATTATGCCGCCTGTCTCTTTGACCCCGTGTCCGTTGTCTGAATCAGTGTTCGAAGTCTCTTCCTCACAATGTGTTGTGTTTATTTTATCATCCTTCGTTATCCACCGCAGGCGTGGCCTGTGCCAATGGATCATCGCTGGGGTTCCAAATTTATTTTGTGGCGGATTTTACAATGTTTCCTAGTGTGGGGGTTGCACGAAAGGCTTCCTGTTGTGACGCATTACTAAAGACGCTGGAATAAGGAACACCTTCTCTTCGGGAGGGGCTTGCATTTCAGAGCCGCTCCTGGGGCCAATGTTGATGAACTTGTGGTGGGGCAGTCGCGGTGATAGCAAAGCTGGCATCAGTAATGCCGTATGTGAGCGGGCGATCGCCCTCCACCGCTGCCAGGACTGGCGCGAGTACATGTGCAAACTTGCATCTCGAGTGTTACCATGTGGCGCCCACTGGCAGTCTAATCGCCGCGTCCTGAACAACTATACACACGGCCACCATCGCCCCCATCAGTGTAAGTTTCAGGCGCTACCACCATCACCCCCCCTGGGAGCAGCGACGTTCACGGTGAATGGTCGTGGATGGTGACACCGTTCACGACCACCACAGTCATGATCATGGCCAGCACGACCACCACCTGAACTTGCACTGCCGTCGCAACCCTTTCTGCTTTAGCATGCGCGATCCAAGCCCTGCTCCGTCACATTGTCTTACAATGCCCTGCCCCGCTTGGCGGGCCACCGCCGCCGCCGTCATAGACTGCACCGCCGCCAACACTTGTGCCGTCATCGTCGCGGCCACGTGGCATAATGATGACCATGGCACTGGCGATGATGATGGGGTGGCGGTGCAGGTGGTGGCGGTGATGCTGGCTGTTCAAGTGTTGGTGCAGATTGTGGTGGCGGTGGCGATGGTAGCGATGATGAATGTAGTATAGTTGGTTCTGGATGGCAGCCATGATAGTGGTGATTGCTCTTGTGGTCCGGTGATGCTGCTGGCGATGGTGACGGCGATGGTGGTGTTTCGGCGCGGGCGATCCAGCTGGTAATTGCGATTGTGGCGGCAATAGCGGCGGTGATGTGTTGGGTTATGTGGCAATGGCGCTGAGGGTAGTCGCGGAGCGGGCGGTGGGAATGACGATGGACATGGCGGTGGCGCACGGCTTTGCAAATCATGTTTGTGATTGCGCCCGCCTTGTCCCACCTTCCACGATTACTGGTGGCATCAACATCGCTGCCATCTGGCCCACCGCCGCCGCCGCTGGCATTCTCCTCGCCGTCTGCGCCGCCAGCAACTCTTGGAGCATCGCCGCCGCCACCGCCCGGCTATCACATACCACCGCCACAACCATCCATCGCGATCACCCCCATTCTTGCCCAGGCAACCAACAGTGAAGCATCGCGGCCTTCAAATTGCATTACTTTGTGGAGATCTACCAAGTGATTCTTATTGCGGGGGATGCAACTGACACCCGTTTGTACAGACTTACACATTGATTCCAAGTGGGGTTCCTTTGTGAGGTATTCCAACTTGTTTCCTGTGGTGTTGGAGACAAGTGAAATCTTCCCGTGCAGATTTACCAATTGATTCCTACGGTGCGGCTTTCGAATGGCATCTGTTTGTCGGATATTACACATTGGCTCTTACCGTGTAAGATGCAAGATAAATCATTATTCGTAGGTTTGCGCATTGACCCTGCTGCGTGGCCTTCAAATTGAACCCTTTTGCGCCTGGCTCGGGGGAGAGACGGCCTGGGCGACGAAAGTAGCAACACAGCAAAAAAGACAACACAGACAAACCAGACAAAACTGACAATCTGGGGGACCAAACGCGCTGCGTTTTATTTGTACATTGGGTTTCCCCACGTTCTTAATGGGGCTCTTGCTTTCTCTGGGCACCCCGCGCAGGCCTCCTGCCTCACTCCTTCCTCTTCTCCCTTCGCGCGCTCGCTCGCCCAAGCATTCAGAAACCATCAGCATCGCAACGCTTTCAGCTTCTTTTCCCTTCGCGCTTTCGCCCAATCATTCGCGCGACCATCATCAGTCACGCACATGTGCCTTTCACGATCGCTCTATCACGCATTCAATCACCCACGCACCATGATCACCCACGCTCACCCGCCCACGCACTCACCCACCCGCTCACGCACACTATCATCACCATCGTCGTCACCGCTCACACGCGCGCTCACACGCACACTCATCATCGTCACTCACTCACCCACTTATTCACCCACTTACCCACACTTACTCACTCACTCACACACTCATCATCCGCATCACCATCATCATCATCATCCTCACTCGCTCGTTCATTCATTCAATCACTCGCTCACGTACTCACCCACGCCCCCATTGAGGACGTATCAGGCGGGAGCCTCGTGTGTGAGTGAATTGCGAGGAAGTCTCAGGCGGGAGCGCCCTCCCTCTGGGGCCCGCAGCTCAGGTTTCTAACCCGAACGGGCCATCGGGTTTGATTGAATCCGAGCGGGCCGAGCTAATCCGAGCGGGCCATCGAGCTACTTGTGGGCCCCTAAGGTTTGAATTCTGGGAAAGCATAGGGCGGGGGCCTCGTCTGTGAGTTAATTGCGAGGAAATCTCAGGCGGGAAAGCTCTCTTTATCGAGCTCACAGCTCATGTTGCCAATCCGAGCGGGTCATCGGGATCCTGTAAATGTCACCATGTTCGGGCCCCTGGGGCTTGAATGTGGTGGAAACATGGCGGGGGCCTCGTCTGTCAGCGAATTGCGAGGAGGTCTCAGGCGGGGGCCCCCTCCCCATGGGGCCCGCAGCTCGTGTTGTTTATCCGAGCGGGTCATTGGAATATTGTAACAGTCGTCACTTTTGGTCTCTGCCAGCTTGAGTATGAAGGGCGTCTTACGGGGGAGCCTCGTCTGCGAGTGAATTTCTAGGCAGTTTCAGGCGGGGTCACCTTTGACATGTTCAAGCTGAGCATGGAGGAAATATCAGGCGGGGGGCCTCGCTTGTGAGTGAATTGCGAGAGAATCTCAGGCGGGGGGCCCTTCTTCCTTATGGGGCCCGCAGCTCATGTTACTAATCCGAGCGGGCTATCGGATTCCTGTAACTGGCTTCACTTTTGGTTTCGCCAAGCTTGAGTACGGAGGAAGTCTGAGGCGAGAGCTTCGTCAGTAAGTGCATTGCGAGGGATTCTCAGGCAGGAGCTCCTGGACGAAGGTTTGCGTAAGTGCGCGGAGCCGCCGACTGGGGATTCAGCGTTCCATCATCTTCTTTCAGATCCCCAGCGTCTTCGAGCAGAAGGGCGCGAAACGCTTCGAGCCCGGGAACCCTCTGATCACGTTCCTGGGCTGCACGCGCGAGGGCCAGCCCTTCCCTCCAGAAGGTCGGGTCCGCATGCGAAAAGACGTTGGCCTCGGACAGCCGCGGCGTCCTGGGCCCTCGGCACCAGCGCGAGAAAGTTCCGTTCAGCTACGGCATGGGCATATACCGGGAGACGCTGGCGAGGTGGATCAACGCGCGCGCTCGTCGCGACGTGCGGCGTCTGGGCGTGCCCTGCGTTCTCTTGCAGGCCGTGGGCGAGTGCACTGCGTTCAAGGCGATCCCGACGCGTGTCGGCGCCTCCTGAACGTCCCGAACATGAACAAGACGGGGGACATCCACGACGTCTTACCGACCCACTTCGGCATGGAGGTGCGAGTCACGGCAGTGCAGGAAGAGCTGAAGGAGAAGTTGGGGCTCGTCACCGTCGTGTCCTTCGACTTCCACCCCGAGGACGAGCAGCGGTGCGAGGAGTGCTCGCCAGGCCAGCTCTTTCGCCCCCGCTTCCAATCGCAGGGGATCTTGCTGCAACTGCGCGGTTCCACGAAGTCTCCGATCTACCGGGGGGGGCGCCGAGCTGCTGCGACAGGGCGCCGAAGGCGCCGCCGTGGACCAGGACGAGGCGCGGGCGCGGAGTTTGCTGATGTCCAGGCCCCAGCGAGCAGGAGCTCACGCGGCAAAGCTCAGGGCCGCGTGCCGCGCGCCGCTCGGGCTTCACCCTGGCGCGCGCGTCCTACCTCGCCTCCGTGCTGTCGCAAGGTGAGACGCTGCGCGAGGGCGTCGCCATCTACTGCGCCGGGGACGAGGGCGCTGGCCGCGCTGGCATGTCGGAACAGCAGTGGTGGTTGCACATCTGCGTCGTGTTCTTCCGCGCGACGCGGTCGCGGAACAGGCTGATCCTGCGGCCGCCCTCGCGCGAGAAGGAGTTCGACGATATTCCGAAGAGCTTCAGGGATGAGACCGAGCAGCTCGCCGTAGAGCTTGGTTTCGTGTTGCCCCCCGCCTGAGCGCGGCCGCGAGTAGCTCTGTGCCTGCGGCGCAGCCCCGACGACTTGCGCCCGCGCCCCAGCGGCTCGCGGGTTTGTTTTCATGCCCTGGCCCTTTGGCTTGCCCCCGACGGCTTCGCGATCTCGCCGTCGGGGAACGCGCCTCTGCCGGGCGCGGCGGCGGGGGCGCCGAGGAAAACCTGAGCGCGCGCCCCTGTCGGGAGGAAGGGGGGGCGCGCGAGGAGAACGCGCGGGGTGGAGATGGAGAGAGGGGGGGGGCGAGGAGGAGGTGGAGGGGGAAGCGGGAAGGACGATGAGTGGGGGGGAACCTGAGGAGGAAAGAGGGGGTGGGGCGGAGGAGACGGGGGAGGGGGAAGAAGAGGAAGGGGCGGAGGAGGAATCGGAAAAGACGTGCAACGAGTATGACAAGAAGGAACACGAGGAGGAGAAAAAGGAAATGGAGGAGGAAGAGGAGGGCGCAGAGGGCGGAAGGAAGGCCTCCGCCAGTCGAGAAATAAAAGTGCGAGGGGCAATCCACATATATTCTCATGTTGGGTGTGACCGTCGGAGTAGTTTAAGTGTGAACAAGCAACACAAAACACATAATCGAAACACGCCTGTGCTTTCACAGTGTTTATGCGTCGACGCATTGGTTCCTATTGTGCGGTCGTCAACTATAGCCCTTTTTGAAAGCCGTTCTTCACATTGACTCCTATTGTCTTGGATGCACTTGCAATCCTTTTGTTTAGGATTGTAACATTGAATCCTAATGTGCGGGCATCAAATGGAATCCTTTTGTGGGGGAGTGCAAGTTGGCTTCTTATTGCGTAGGGGACAATTTAAGTCATTGAAAGTCCTTGTCTGTAATTGTACTACACATTGTTTCTTGGCGTTTGGCCTTCACATGGGATCCGTTTGTGCCTGGTTCGAAGGGCGAGGGGGGTGCTGTCCGACGAAAAAAAACAATACATTTAAATACGCGCTGCACTTTGTGGGGGCCAAAAAAACGCTGTGTTTGTATTTGTAAATTGGTGTTGGACTTGTAAACAAAAAGCGGGGGGGAAAAACCCAGACAATCTGAACCACGGAAAACAACACTAAGACAGTGTTTCGGCATTTTCATTTTGATTCCCAGTGTGCAGCACGTCATACAGAAGAGGATCCACACATCGCTCCCTATTGTTAGGGGTGCAATTGAGATCCTTATGTACCGACTTATGAACTGATTTCTATTGTGCGGCCATCGCATGGATTTTTTTTGTGGGGTGCAACACATTGGTTTCTCGTTGTTTTTTTTTTGTGTCGTTTGTATTTTTCGTCGGCCAGGTCCCCCTTCTCCATGCGAGCTGGGCGCACATGGATCACATTTGAAGGCCGCACTCTAGGAACCAATGTGTAAGTATGTACAAAGGATTTCAACCATCTCATACACAAAAATCAAGTTGCAGTGCCTCGCAACGGGGTTCGATTTTATGGCCGCGCAATAAGAATACATGCGTAACCTGTGCAGTTAATTGTACGGTACACAAGAGGAGTCAATGTGCAGAGCTCATCAAACGGATTCTATTAAGGCCGCTCAATAGGCCTCAGTGTGAACATGCCCTGCGCAGTGTTGCCACACAGGCTGTCTTTGCTGTCAGATATTGTTGTTTCGTTTTGTTTTTCGTTTGCATTTAGAGCCGTCTTTGCAGATACCAACACTGCGTTGTTGGCCACCCAGAGTTGCTGTTGTTTCTGTTTTTGTTGTATGTGTTGTTTCTTCCTCGGCCAGCCCCCCTCGTTCCCCACGGGCCAGGCGCAAAGGGAGTCTATGTGCAAAGGCAGCATTGAAGTAATTAGTTTGCAACTCTTCACGAGGAGTTGTTCATGGTATACGGCACACCAAGAACCGACTCATACAGCATGCCGCGGGATCAAACATGGGGAAGGTGATCACAGCAGCGGCTCGTAATTACCACATATATATATGTGCACATGTATATATTTATAGCTGTGCATATATATACAGATAGCCACCTGCACTTCACCTGCACTTACACACTTATCTCCATTTCGCACGCCTGGTAGCGTTGTTTTGTTTCGCGTGACGTGGCAAGCTCAATGAACAGCTGGAGCTGTAAGGGTTATCTGATCTGGTGTGTCACTCAGGGCCCTCTGAACCCTCCCATAGGCAACGACTGTGCCCCCACTCAGACCTATTGCGCGTGGCGCGCCGCACAACCAGTGTTTTGGTTGCGTCCCTCGCCGTGAATGTTGTGCAGCGCTCGCTGTGCCACGCGTGCTGTGCCGTGCCGACAGGGCCGTGGTGTGTTGTGCGTGCTGGGCCGCGCGAGTCGTGCCGTGCGAGCCATTTCATCCGTGCCGTGCTGTGCGTGCCGTTCCGTGCATTCCGTGCGCGTGACGTGCCGTGCGTGTTGTGCCGTGTGTGTTGTGACGGTGCTCACGGCGCCATTCGTGCTGTGGCGTTCATGTCGTGTTTTGCCCACCGTGTTGTGCGTTCTGTGCCGTGCTTTGCTAGGCGGAGTTTGTGCATAAGGCGCGTCAGCAGAACTTTGGTGCCGACCAGACGTGCTCGATAGAGATCGCCGTGGCAAGTCCAGCATTGATATTGGACCTTGTTGAGGGTTACGACGTCGAGCCGTCCTTCGATTACCTCACCGTCAACGGATGTGCGTAGTCGGCGCCGCGGGTCCCGACGGGTGGGGGGCACACCGATGGAGATCAGATTGTGGTCGTCAGGCTTCATCGTGTTGCAAGCGTGCAGATGCCGTGCATGATAACGTCAGCACCTACACAGTCACCGTCAGCAGCGCTATCACCTCTCTCCACGCCTGCCAGCGGCAGATGTGGGTGCTCGCTCTTTGCAAATGTACGTTAGACGCCACTTACAAGCAGAGCGTAACATACATCAGAATTCCTGTCGCTTCGCGCACCCCCACCAGTCACGCTGGCAGTTCGACTCCCCACCCGCCGGTCTGCCGCTGGGCTGCTGCGTGAGGGCTCGGTTTGCCGCTGTAGGTGTGGCCTCCCTCCGCTGCCTTAGGTTAATTCGTCGCTGCGTGCCCCGCTTTGACTGGACTCGCCGCCGACGCGCTCGCCCGCGGCCGCTGACTAAAAAAGCATCCCCACCAGTTCTTCACCTCTGGCGCCTGGATGCGACAAGGTCCAATTCACTCATCCTGGTGGTCTCGTCCCTGGGGTGCCCGCGCGCTTGCACAGCTTCCTGGCGGCCCCGGCAGCTCTTGCAGCCTCCGCGCTCGGCGCAGCCCCGCTCCCCCCGGCGGTTGCAGCCTCTGCCTTCGGCGCAGCCCAGCTTCCCCGGGCGGTAGGTTTAGCGGTTGCCTGCGCGCGCTAGGCAATTAGTTATGCTCGTAGCCCGAGCCGACCTGTGACGCCGCCGGCGCCTTCGCCTGCGGTTGCGGCAAAAAGCATCCCAACCAGCTCATCGAGCAGCGATTCCTCGGAGAATTGCCTTGTGTCTCTTGTTCGGGCCTCCCGAGTAGGTGCACCGTGAAGACCTTTGTTGGCTCACTCCCGAGATTTTGCCGTGACAGCGGAGATGTGCGGAGAAGTCAGGAGCCAACCGGAGGCCTCTGTTTCCTGGGGCTACCTTGGGGCTCTCTTGGGGGCATGTGTTGGAGGGCTTTCGTGTCCCCTGGGGGCTCTCTTGAAGCTCTGGTAAAGGCTTTCGAGGCCCTCAGTTGCCGATCCCGGAGACCATCGATGAGGAAATGGGGGTCTTCTGTTGATGCGTATGTGGATGGCCGCCTCGAGGTGCCCGCTTGTGGCGCTTCTGGGGCGCCCTTTTGGGCTTTGGGGCCGTGCTGATGCCCTTCAGGGCCCCTCTCTGGGGGCTCTCTTGGGCGATCTCGGGGAGGCCTGGAGGCTTCGACAACCCACTGCATGGGGAGGCACACGCATTCACTGGACAACCTACTACGCTGTTGCAAACATTCGTCACGTTTTATGGGAGCGTCAGGATGATGCAGGTTTCGTCTGCTACTCCCGCGCGAGCGGGCGGGCGCAGGCTGACCCTTGACCCGACCGCGCGAAGCTGCCCCCGTTTCCCCCCCTAGACTGCTAGCGGGCTGGGCCAAGAGCGGTCGGATCAAATATCCTGGATTTCTACATCCGGGATTTCCTACATATTATCTATTTATCTATATATCGATCGATCCCTCTATCTACCTATATACAGATGATCGTGTATATATATGTATACACACACACACTAAACGGGGCAACTCAAAGTCCCGACGTAATTAGCCAGACGAAGGACCCAACCATATGCGGTTGTGAATACCGCAACTGTGGAATCCCATCTTCGCCCGCGCTCCCTATGGGGCCACGAACCGTGTGAGGGGCGTGCCGGAATTCGTGGCGGGGTACGCAATACGAACAAAGACGGTCGGTCTGAGTGCGAGAGGCTGAGAACGGGTGAGCCTGAGCGCGAGTGAGTGTGATTGTGAATGAGTCTGCGTGCGAATCACTACGTACACAAATCTCGACGCCCACGTCGGCACGCTCCTCACGAGGATCGCGCCCGATTCCTTCCTTTTCTTTTTCTGCCACTTTGCCCGTGCGCGCCGATGTCCATGGCTGCGGGCGCGGCGCCGCGCGGAGTCCCCGCGACGCGCGCTGGTCGCCCCGAAGGGGTCCCGGCGACGCGCGCGGGTCGTCCGCTGCGCGCAGCAGGGAGAGCGAGCAGGCTGGCTGATAGCGGGCAAGGCTGTGGCCGCTGGGCAGAGTGACGACGAGGGCGAGCGAGGCTCTGGGCAGAGCGCAGCGCGAAATTCCCGGGACGCGCGCTGGTCGCCCCGAGAGGGTCCCAGCGACGCGCGCGGGTTGCCCGCGGCGCGAAACCAAACAAAACGTGGGGCCACGAAGCGTGTGAGGGGCCACGAAACGTGTGAGGGGTGTGCAGAAATGGCCCGAGGCCGCCATGCGAGCGGCGCCACTGGGACCTTAGGTGGAGCTCCCTATGGGGCCACGAAACGTGTGAGGGGTGTTCCGAAATGACCCGAGGCCGCCATACGAACGGCGCCACTGGGACCTTAGGTGGAGCTCCCTATGGGGCCACGAAGCGTGTGAGGGGTGTGCCGAAATGTCCCGAGGCCGCCATGCGAGCGGCGCCGCTGGGACCTTAGGTGGAGCTCCCTATGGGGCCACGAAGCGTGTGAGGGTGTGCCGAAATGACCCGAGGCCGCCATGCGAGCGGCGCCACTGGGACCTTAGGTGGAGCTCCCTATGGGGCCACGAAGCGTGTGAGGGGTGTGCCGACATGACCCGAGGCCGCCATGCGAGCGGCGCCACTGGGACCTTAGGTGGAGCTCCCGATGGGGCCACGAAACGTGTGAGGGGTGTGCCGAAATGACCCGAGGCCGCCATGCGAGCGGCGCCACTGGGACCTTAGGTGGAGCTCCCTATGGGGCCACGAAGCGTGTGAGGGGTGTGCCGAAATGACCCGAGGCCGCCATGCGAGCGGCGCCGCTGGGACCCTAGATGGAGCTCCCTATGGGGCCACGAAACGTGTGAGGGGTGTGTCAAGATGCAGAAGCAAGGAGGGGGAGGAGGGAGGAGGCAGCGGGAGGAGGAAGGAAGGAATGAAGGAAGGAACGAGGGGCGCTGTCTCTTCAAAACGAGGACCCAACAACACAGGTTGGTTGGGGAAAAAACGGTTTTAGACATCCCACCAAGCGGGATCCTGCCGTGCAAACGCGAGATGATGAAAATCCAATTCATGACAAAACTTTAATAACGCTGATGAACTTGGCAGAATGCGTTCCCACTCGTCTTCTGGTGAATGCCAGGAGCGAGGAGGAGGAGGAGGAGGTCGACGAGGAGCAGGACGATCAGGAGGAGATGGGAGGAGTATGATGATGATGATTCTGCTGTGGCTGATGATGAAAGTTATTATTATGATGCTGCTGATGATGAGGATGGTCATGCTGATGATACTAATGACGATAATGATGATGATACTGATCATGATGAAGCTGATGATGATTATGCTGATGATGCTGATGATGCCGATGATGCCAATGATGATGCGGATGAAAATGATGATGATGAGGTTGAGGATGTTGATGATGATGATGACGATGATGATTATGATGATGCTGCTGATGATGATGATGATGGTGACGATGCTTCTGATGATGCTGATGACGATGCTTATACGGATGTTGATGATGCTGTTGATTGGTGATGGTGATGAGATGGTGCGGCTGATGATGATGATGCTCGTGATGATGCTGATGATTGAGATGCTGCTGTTGATGCTGCTGTTGATGATGATGATGATGATGCTAATGATGATGATGATGATGATGATGATGATGATGATGATGATGAGGATGATGAGGATGCTGATGATGATGATATTGATGATGATGATGGTGCTGCTGATGATGGTGATGATGATACATAAGATGAGGATGATCCTGCTGATGATGATGATGACGATTATTATTCGTATTATTATTCTTGTTCTTATTCTTATTCGTATTCTTATTCTTATGATGTTGCTGCTGGTGATAACGATGCTGATGCTGAGGAGGAGGATGAGGAGGAGGGGGACGAGGAGGAGGAGGAGGAGCAGCAGGAGGATGGGTGAGGAGGAGGAGGACGACGACGACGACCACGACCACGACCACGACCACGACGTCGACGACGACGACGCCCACGACCACGACAACGACGACGACGACGACCACGACCACGATTACGACCACATGAGTCAACCATGCTGGCCTTCGCTTTTTGTTTGTTCTGGAAGCCTCTCGAGAGACTCTTGGGGCCATCTTCGAACCCTCTTGCGGCCGTTTATGGAGTTTCGAAGCCCTCATGGGGGTCTCTTGGGGCCCTCTTGAGGATTCATTTTGGGGCTGCTTTGGGAACCACCAGTCAAACGAAAAGGGCAGCCAAATATGCCCGCTCTCCTTTCCCGCCCTGAAGCCCGAAAAGTAATCAATCGGAGCAACCTTGGGATGCTCTTGGGGCGCTCTTGGGGGCCTATCGGGGACGCAGTTTGGCCCGTATGGGCCCCTCTTGGGGCTCTCTTGGGCCATCGTGGAGCCACATCGAGGCTTCATTCAGAATCCCATCGGAAGTACGAACCATTGGGTCAAAGTCAATTTTGTTGAAGACGATTTTGGCCTCTCGGGAACGTCCTTGGTGGAGGCCCCGAGGCCACATGGAACTGTCTTGGGGCCGAATTGGAAGCTCGTGCGTGTTACAGAGGGCCATCTTGGGCCAATTTTTCCATCTTGCGCCATATCGTATTAGAACACGAGGGGCATGCTTGGAGCCATCTTGGCCCAACAGCCTCCCACAAATCACTCCCTCGAGGCTAACATACATCAAGCACGCGAGAGGTTATCACCCCTTGGAGGGGTACCCCGTTGTATCCCCTGGGTCGGGGCTCCAATCGGTGGGCGCCTTTTCGGCCCAAGATGGCTCCAAACTGGCCTCAGATATATCTCGCAGGCCTAGAGATTGACACCAACACCAATATCGGCGGTGTGCTTCCACCGAAGGAAGAAGATCTCGATCTCGGTGATTGTAATACTCTGGCTTCCAAGATGACCGACATATTACCACCAACACCGAAATCATCTCCCCCCCGTGGAGGCAGCCCCCCGTGTTGGTGTTGGTGCCCATTTCCACGCCTCCAAGATAGTTCAAGGTGGCTGGCACACGACAGTCCAGGATGGCTCAAGATGGCTTCCTATGCCTCCAAATGGGGTTTAGGGCTCCACGTGGCTACGGAGCCTCCCAAGGATACCATCAAGAGCCCTAGAGATCCTTCAAACACAATATGCTATTTCAATCATGTTTGCCTTCTCGCGCTTTCGCTTCCGATGGGCCCCTGAGCCCTCAAGAGGGATGCGAGCTCGTCCAAGGAAGCCCCAAGAGGGGCCCAAAAGGGCTCCAAGAAGGCCTCCAAATCCCCCAAGAGCGTCCCAAGAGGGCCCCAAGAAGCGACTATCCGGGCTCCGGCGGGGCAAGGCAAGTTTATTCCAACCGCCCTTCGGTAACACCATTCGCGTGTCACACCTCCGTCTTGGCCTTGGCAAAACAAGACAAGTCGAGGTAGGTGATCTCTGAGATAGCTGCAAATATGCCACGCGATGGTCAAACATTGCCCAATATGGCCTTTACTAGACCTCCAAGGGGCTTCCAGACCGCCACACGACGGCCCCAATTGGCCACGTAGCCTCCCCAGGATGGCCCCGATAGGCCAACAACCTTCAAATTCTGGGTTCTCCAGTGATTTAGACATGATCGCTTTCTGGCTTCCGAGGTCGCCCAAGAGAGGCCCCAAGATCGCCCAAGAGATGTCTCAGAAGGGTCCAGCAAGGGCCCAAGAAGGATCCATGGTGCCCCATGAGGACTTACAAAACGCGCCCCAAGAGAGCCGCAGGAGAGCTCTCAGGTCGCGAGAAGGCCAACAGCACGATTTGTACTTGACACCACGTTGGTCGCAAGACGGCCCCAGGAGTGTTCCCCAGGCCCCAAGAAGCCGCAGCAGAGCCCCAAGAGAGTCCCCAGAGGGCCCAAGCAGAGCCCCGACAGGGGCCCAAGAGCACCGCAAAAGAGTTCCCAGAGATTCCCACGAGGTCCCTCACAACACTCGCATCCGAGGTTCTGTCACCAAGAGCACCCCAAACGAACTTCAATTGGTGCCCTGCAGTGGGAACCCATGCCGAGGAACACCCTGCTTGCCTCCAGGGTGTCGTGGGTTTCTTGGGTTTTGACGGTTTTGCGATGGAAAGCGTGACGTTCCCACACCACAGCGATGGACGTGCTGGGGTCTCAGGGTTGGATTTTTTGTGGTAGCCTGCTTGTGGCTGAGCTACTGCTGTAGTAGAGCCAACCAGCCCCTCCAACTGCCCCTTGGCCACAGCACCGGCCTGTCACTCCCCCGCCATGGCCTCGGCAAGGCAAGACAGGGGGAGGCTCTGGCGGGTGGTAATGGGTGGTAGCACTATTTCGGAGCGAAGCAAAAGGCCCCAAAGGGGCCCTTCAGAGCCCCTTTTGGGCACCCACTGGATCCAAAAGGGGCCCTTTAGGTTCTTTTTCTTGACCCCCGATTTGGGCCACCCCCCATTACCACCCGCCCGAGAGGCTGTTCTCCAACACAGCAGACAGGACGGCGATCGATTGGCCTCCGTCAGACCTCCATGGGGCCCCCAGGCCGCCGAAGCCTCCAGACCGCCGCAAGATCTGCCCGAGGTGGCCACAGAGCCTCTGCAAGATGGCCCCGAGAGGCCAGCAGTGTTTGAAACTATATGGTTTTTAACAGAGAGAGTGGTCCTGGAGGTCTTGTGCGAGGTCTTGTGCGGGATGCCTTGTGCGGTCTTGTGTGGGCTCTCGTGTTGGGCTCTGGGCGTCGATTCCTGCTCTCTTACTTCGTTCTCCTGCGCACGTCGTCTTGTGCGCGTCTTGTGCGCGACCATTCTTCGCTCGACTATTGCTTCTGTTTTGTAAAATGAGCAATAAGTTTCATGGATTTGGGGCTCATCGTTTTCCGGCTTCCGATGGGCTCTGATGGCTTCCATGTGGTGCCAAGGTCGCCCGAGAGAGGCCCCAGCAGGGCCCAGGAAGCGCCCAACAACGGTCCCACTGCCTCCATGCGGACTCAAGAAGGAAGGGCCATCAGTTCTGCCAGAGGAGTCCCACGAGGACCCCCCAACCCTCAAATTTGAGGCTCCGCCCAACACGGATTTTGATATGTGCCTTGTCCTTCTCCCCGCAGTTGGCCATGGGCGGCCACGGCGCCAGATCGCCAACCGCATCCAGTCCACAGGCAAGGAGGGACGTGTTGCAACGTGGGATAGGGGACAGGGTAAAGTCCTCCCCGAAGGGGAACGGGGTTGGAAGAGTAACGCCCTAAAGAACCTCCGCCTAGAGAGCTGTGGGGACTTCAGTGCAGGCCTGACGTGCACGATCTAAACCAATATGGTATACGCTTGGTGCCGATTCTCGATTGTCTTGTTGATTATCGTTGTGTCGTTATGCTTCAACTACTTCGTTCTTGACCCGCTTGTAATCCACAGGCGCGCACAGCTCCCCGTCGATTGGCACTGCACCTCCAGTGCAGGAAGCGAGCTAGCTCAACTGTTATGGCTGTGCCCTCTATCGGCTCCACCGTATGACCTCTTCGTCTGTGTTATCATATCAGTGTGTGTGTGTGTGTGTGTTGTTGCGTGCCATGTGTGCTGTGCTGTTCGTGCCGTGCTAGTTGTGCATGCTGTGCCAGTTACGTGCGAGCCGCGCCATGCGTGCAATGCCATGCGTGCCGTGCCATGCGAGCCTGAGTGCGTGGTACGCCGTGCCGTCGTGATGCGCTCCATGCGCCGTGCCATGCCAGCCATGCTTTGCGTGCTGTGCCTTGCTTTCCGTCCTGCCATGCATGCCATACTGTGAGGCCCAGACGCGGTGGGAGTGTCCTATTTCTTCTTCGCAACCTCTCCCGTGCTCTAGCCACGCCAACATGCTCCTGCTGAGTGCTGTTGGACGGCGCATGCGGGTACGCGGTCCCCCCGCTGTGGTCTAGCACACGCGGCCACATTCCATGTCGAAGGCGTCGGTTTGTCTTTTCCGCCTTCGCACTGGCGCCAGTCTGGGCACATGGGGTTGACTCTGTCGAATTCAGCCCTGGTGATTGGGAACCCGCAGCGGAGATCGGCTCAGCCTGGGAATTCCTGTGGTGCCACATCCTTCTCGGGCCACCAGTTCTGCACCCACCCATTCCGCCAGCATGCCGCCCGACGATGGTCCTTCCATCGGTCCGCGTTGGCTTCGATAATGCATGTCCTGAGTGGGCCGGGTACATGCGAGCGGCTTTACTCACGGCTTGCCTTGTGATCCGTTGTAGTCCAGCTTGCGAGACTTCTCGTCCTGCGGCTGGATCCAAGGACACGAGTCGCTCTCGATCTGGCCCCTGGTTTATTTGCGAAGCGTGGCACGCTCTCGAGGCCTCTGGTTTATTTGCGAAGTCTGGCTGGCCAGGAAGAGCGCTCTGTGCACGCCGTGCCGTGCGTGGTGTCCTGTGCCATGCGTTGCTGACTACGTGTGTTGTTCTGTGCGGGCCTGTGACGAGCGCTGCCTCTGCCGTGCGCGCCGTGCATGTGGGTGCTGTTTTTTGCTTGTCCAGTGATGCCTGCTGGCCGTGTCTCGCATGTGAGCCGGCTCCGAGGCACATGGTGAAGGTGTACACGATCTGAGGGTTCTTTGGCCGTCCCGCGGCCTTCCTTCTCCTCGTCTTCGCCCCCTGCGCCCTGTGCTTCCTTTCGCAGCGGATGCGTCTCGCTGTTTGCTTGACCGCTTGTTGGACCCAACTCGCCACCGGTCAAAGACATGTCCAGCAGGACAACCCCGTGTCCAGTCCGTGTGTTCTTGCCGTCTGCCGTTCAGGACAGCCTTTGTCTGTCATCTCGGGTCTCCTGGTATCGTATGGTGTCCGTTTTGGCGACCGCTCGTGGGCAAGTTAGAAGGCTCACGACAATCCCTTAAGGGCGTAGATTTTTGGAGCAGCCTTGGCACTAGAATAGACTTTCCCGTGTGAAGACGGGTCTTGTAGTGAGCTCTAGGCTCGTTCTTTTTTGGCACGCTTTGCTGCGTGAGTGATTGTTGCGGTAGCCTGCGAACTCAAAAGGACATCGGTTGGGCGACGAGGACATGTTGGCTATTATCAAGAAGTGCTCTTACCTGCTGGCAGTAATCCCTATCATGCCAATGCAACCAAGGCGCTGAACTAAGGAGCAGGTCGGGTTCGGAAGGAGCTGGTTATTCCTTATGTTATTTCATTGTTGTTCCGCCAGCGCTCCTTGGACAACCATGCGCTTCGTGACCCCATAAGGGGCCCCGTACCTTCTTAGCTTTCCGTATGGCAGTCGCTGTACTGTATTCTGGCCAGGCCAGGTGTCCTGTTAGCGTCGTCCCCTCGCTCGGTCTCCCAGTCTGCCTGGTCTTCGCATCCTCCCTTTTATGATGCGTTGCGCTTGCTTTCCTCTCTGACCCCCATATCTAAGACGCCTACGGCGAATCACCGCCGCCCCCTGCCTTTTTGGAAGCGCCTATGTGGCCGAACGTTGAGGCCAGGCCTGCCAAGCTATCGGACCATGTGTTCCCCGAATCGGTTTGGAAAGCCTTCGGGGAACACGTGGGCATCTTGAATGTCATTTTGGCCGCCTGGAGGCCATTTTGACCCTTTCGGGCCTTCTTGGAGGACGTCTTGGAGGACTATTGGGTTGTCTTGGAGGCCATCGTGAGCGTCCTGGAGGCCTTTTGGGCCGTCTTGGGGGCCTCTTGGGGCCGTCTTGGGCCTCTTGGGCGATCTTTGGGGGCACTTGGGCCGTCTCGGGCCGTCGGAAGGCCGAAACAAAGCAAATGCCACAATCCTTAAAACACTCATGGGAAATCCGTGATTTTGGCCTCTTCGGGCCTTCCTGGAAGCCCTTTTGGAGGCCTCTTGGGCAGTCTTGGGCC
>CAUYUJ010021118.1:0-5000 GCA_963575745.1 Prorocentrum cordatum | reverse complement strand
CGCTGTCTCAACAGATGGAAGCGCCTGCCTTCTTCTCGGACCTGCTGGTGACGCTCTCAAAAGCCCGCGTGTTGTGACAGGGCCCACTCCCTCGCCTGTCCCCATGGGTCGCCCCCAGTCGCCACCACCGATGCACCCTCGCTCTCCTACGGAGAGTGATGCCATGCGCCGCGCTCTCCTAGCTTGTGCTGACAGTCCTGTCGTCTTGCAGGCTAGCGCTTCCTCTCGGCAGGCTCGTAGCTCCGCTGACGAGCGGCTTCATCGTTTTTTCCGGTCCCAGCCCTCCCCTGTGCCTGCCGTTGTGGGTGGCCTCCGGTCGCGCTGCAGACCCCCACGTTCTCAGAGCGAGGCCCTTATGGCGCTGCCGCTCTCAAGCAAAGCAGGAGTTGTCTCCTCTTCGCGAGCACTGGCTCCTGGAGAGCCACTGCGTCACTGCTCTAGGGCTCATCAGGAGCTATCGGAAGGCTACATCAACGCCTAGCTTCGGGCCGTGAGGGCAGGCCTCACTTCCGAAGACGCCGTTCAATACGGCGCTCTGCCAGGGCACGGGCGCCCTCCTTTTTTCAAGGCGTCTGGATATGACCAGCCGCCCTGGCGGGGCGCGTTCACTCCATGCGAGGATGCCTCGGACTCAGGTCGTCCTCCCAGCTGCAAGTCGTGTGCGGGTAGGTCTTGGCCTGTTTCGAGAGCCAATAGTGGCTCTTTCCATTGCCTCAAGTGCGTTCCCAACCAGCCCCCGGCGTACCACAACTGCGGGCATATCTCGCGCGATGGCCGCTGGCGCAGCGCAAAGATGTGCAAAGCAGGCGCAGGGTTTCAGTGCCCGTCTTGCTGGATTCTTGGGTTGCTTCTTTCGATTGTAGATCACGTAGTTATGCCCTGACGTTCTCCCAGTGCCGGGTAGCAGAGCCAGCTAACTCTTGTCCTGCGTTGCGCAGCGCCTGCTCATTCTTTTCAGGCCTCTTCTCTGTTGCGTGTTATGTTTGTATCTTATGTTTTGTATCTTGGACTCGGCTTGATGTAAGGTCGTCAAAGTTCTTTGCTTGTGGGTCGCCCCGTGTCGGTCTCCCCGTATTTCAACACTCAGTATGTGGCTTGCGCTTTGTGTGTTGTGCATTTGTACTCAGTCAGCGATGGCAGGGCTGTGCTCACAATCAGACCGTGCGTATTCGAGCTGGTTCGTCACTAGCACTTGTCTCTATGTTGTTCCAAGTTTTTGCTGCTAGATACCGCATTTGATGCGTGTTCCAGCGCAGCATGCTCAACGATGTCTTCCAGTGAGGGGCTTTCAGTCTGCCCGCTGTCCCTTCTGGGTCTCCCCCTTTGCCCCTCTTGTGCTTCTGGTCGCGTGTCGCTCAGGCTCGAGGCTTTTTTAGCCACTGTAGGTTCGTGGCCTTTCTTCGCTTTTGCGTAGCCCCGCTCAGGTGCGTTTTCCCATCTCGCGTGGCTTAGTGTCGAGCGTTCATGTTTGCATCGGAGGATGCTGGCTTGATTATCTGTTGCTCATGTCGTGGCAACATTCGAGCTGGTCTCAGGTCGTCAGGTTCCAGTTGCAGTGCTTGTGTCTGCTCCCTTCCGTTTCCCCTACATTCCTGGCTGGGTTGGCGCACGCCTTTTTGGGCTTTCGAGCCTCCCGTGGCTCCTCGTCTTGGGTACCTGGTTCTTCATCCTTTGCTTTGGAGTTGGCAATTCTGAACTGCGGCAGTGGCCGCCTGATTTCCTGGGTGTAACGTCACCTTTTTCTCGTCTCAACTGCCTGGGTCAGGGGCGTTCGCCCGCAGGTTTTTTCGACAATCGAGTGCGCTGACCTCTGCCATATTGCCGTTCGATCGATTGTTTTTCCCCTCTTCATTCCCTCCCCCCTTCCTTCCTTCCCCACCCCATCCCTTCCCATCCTTCCCTTCCATTCCCCCTCCCCCTCTTCCTGGTCCCCCCCCCCTTTCCTCCCTTCACTTTGGTCCCGCTCCCTCTCCTTCTGCTGTGGTTCCTCTTCCCGTTTTGCTTTTCCGCGTGCTCCTTCGCCCCGTGCTCCTCCTCGGCATCCGGTTTGCCAGCGCCGTCGGTGTCTTCCCACTCTCGTTCTCGCTCTTCCTCACCGCCCCTTTCTCTTCTTCCCCTTGCTGGCTGCTCTTCTTCGGCATTCATTGCCCCGCCCCCCGTCGCTCTTGCATGCCCCTTCCAGGCCCGCCCCCCGCCCCTCTTCCCCCGGGGCTCTGGTGAGCGGGGGCACTGATGAGCCAGGACGCGGGCGCGCCCGCGAATGGTGCAGCCGTGGGGTCTGCCCCGGACCAGGGGGCTCCCCGTCCCCTGCGGGGCGCACGTCGTGGGGTTCAGCGCGCGCGAGGGCCAGTCAGAGCGTCGCCTCCTGCAGGATCGGGCGGAGCCGGAGTTTGGTGGAGTCCGGCTCGGGAGCCGCTCGCGGCCCGGGAAGCGGTCTTGTGCGCGGTGGCCGAGCCGGGTGTGCGCCGCCCTCCCCAGCCCCAAACACGCGGCGCAGTTGTCTGAGTGTGCTGGGCTGGTTTTGCGCCGAGCCAGGCTACGGTCGGGAACTTTGGGATAGCGTGTCGCGCCGCCGGTTCTGGCCCACCTCGCCTCGGTGCGACACGCTATCCTCTTCTCGGTCCCGGGGCGTTCGCCTGCCGAGTTTTTCCGAGCTTCCCCTCCCGCGGAGCGGAGCGACACGCTATCCACTCGCACGGCACAGCGTGTCGCCAGGGCCGCCGTGGCGACGCGCTAAGCAGAAACTCCCGACCGTATTGCACGCCCGTTTACCTGCCGCGCCTTCGAGGTCTTCGGACGCTTGTTTTTCCCAACCATCCTGTGATGCCGGGTCCTCGTTTTGAAGAGATGGTCACCGCATTCACTCCTCCCGCTGCCCCCCCTCCTCCTCCTCCTCCTCCTCCTCCTCCTCCTCCTCCTCCTCTCCTCCTCCTCCTCCTCCTCCTCCTCCTCATCATCATCGTCATCATCATCATCATCATCATCATCATCATCATCATCATCATCATCATCATCATCATCATCATCATCATCATCATCATCATCATCATCATCATCATCATCATCATCATCATCATCATCATCATCATCATCATCATCATCATCATCATCATCATCATCATCATCATCATCATCATCATCATCATCATCATCATCATCATCATCATCATCATCATCGCTGTTATCGTCACCATCACCGACACCCATTTTGGCACACCCCTCACACGTTTCGTGGCCCCACAGGGGGCCCCACCGAAGGCCCAACCTTCATTTTGGCGCACCCCTCACGTGTTTTGTGGCCCCGTAGGGAGCTCCACCGAAGGCCCCATTGGCAGGGTCCGCATGCAGTTCCGCCTCCATTTCGACGCACCCATCACACGTTTCGTGGCCCCATCGGGTGCTCCGCCGAAGGCCCCAGTGGCAGTGTCCGCATGCAGTTCCACCTCCATTTCGGCGCACCCCTCACACGTTTCGTGGTCCCATAGGGTGCTCCGCCGAAGGCCCCAGTGGCAGGGTCCGCACGCAGTTCCACCTTCATTTCGGCTCACCCGTCATGCGTTTCTGGGCCCCACAGGGTCCTCCACCCAAGGCCCCAGTGGCAGGGTCGCCATGCAGTTCCGCCAACTACAGTTCGGCGCACCCCTCACACGTTTCGTGGCCCGATAAGGTGCTCAGCCGAAGGCCAAAGTGGCAGGGTCCGCATGCATTTCCACGTTTATTTCGGCGCACCCCTCACACGTCTCGTGTGGCCCCATAGGATGCTCCACCGAAGGCCCCAGTGGCAGGGTCCGCATGCAGTTCCACCTTCATGTCGGCGCACCCCTCACACGCTTCGTGGCCCCATAGGGAGCTCCATCGAAGGCCCCAGTGGCAGGGTCCGAAGTCAGTTTCACCTCCATTTCGGCGCACCCCTCACACGTTTCGTGGCCCCATGGGGAGCTCCACCCAAGGCCCCAGTGGCAGGGTCCGAAGTCAGTTTCACCTCCATCTCGGCGCATCCCTTACACGTTCCGTGGCCCAACCGGATGCTCCGCCGAAGGCCCCAGTGGTAGGGTCCGTGTGCAGTTCCACGTCAATTTCGGCGCATGCCTCGTACGTTTCGTGGCCCCATAGGGAGCCCCACCCAAGGCCCCAGTGGCAGGGTCCGCATGCAGTTCCACCTCCATCTCGGCGCATCCCTCATGCGTTTCGTGGCCTCATAGGGGGCCCCACCGAAGGTCCCAGCGGCTGCGTTCACATGCGGCTAGGTAGCTCCACCGAATGGAATAATAACAACTCCGGTATTCACAACTGCATATGGTTGGGTCCTTCGCCAGGATAATTTCTGTCCCCCCCTCCTCTCTCCTACTCCTCCTCCTCCTCCTCCTCCTCCTCCTCCTCCCCTCCTCCTCCTCCTCCTCTCATCCTCTTTCTCCCCCTCTCTCCTCGCTCCTCGCTCCTCGCTCCTCCTCCTCCTCCTCCTCCTCCTCCTCCTCCTCCTCCTCCTCCTCCTCCTCCTCCTCCTCCTCCTCCCCCTCTTTCTCCCCCTCCCCCCCCATGCCCTCCCTGCTGAGCTCGCCGCTCTGGCGGGCTCCGCACCCCCCAGCCGCCGCGCGAGGACGGCGGGGGCAGCCCGGCCCCACCGGTTGCCGCGGGCGCCGCAGCCCAAGCGCTGGACGTGGCCTGCGAGGTGGCCGAGGAGGTGGCCCGCGAGCTTGCCGAGGGTGCGCCCCCGCCTCGAGAGCGGGAGCGTTTGGGGCTTGGAGCCAGCTAGGGGTCCGAGGTGATTCAGCATCGTGTCCGGCGAGCAGGGAGGGGGGGCGGGCTTCGAGTGCAACTGGTAGTAATCGTAGTAGTAGTAGTAGTAGTAGTAGTAGTAGTAGTAGTAGTAGTAGTAGTAGTAGTAGTAGTAGTAGTAGTAGTAGTAGTAGTAGTAGTAGTAGTAGTAGTAGTAGTAGTAGTAGTAGTCGTAGTAGTAGTAGTAGTAGTAGTAGTAGTAGTAGTAGTAGTAGTAGTAGTAG
>CAUYUJ010021117.1:85204-144370 GCA_963575745.1 Prorocentrum cordatum | reverse complement strand
CCTCCTCCTCCTCCTCCTCCTCCTCCTCCTCCTCCTCCTGCTCCTGCTCCTGTTCCTCCTCCGCCTTCCGTCCTCGGTTAGTCTCGTGTTCCTCCGTCTTTCCCCCCGCTCCCCTTCCCTCTTCGGAACACGGGAATATACTGCCCCGGCTCAATCCAGACCCGGGCTGGTCGGGCATCAGGGGATCCCGCGAGATCCTGCGAGATCCTGCGCCCAAGCCCGGGCCAGTGCGACCGTGGCTCTGCAGGATCCTGCAGGATCTGGTGCTCTAGCTGACCCCCGTTTGCATCGACCGGAGGAGGGAGGAGGGAGGAGGGAGGAGGGAGGAGGGAGGAGGAGGGAGGAGGGTGGAGGAGGAGGAGGAGGAGGAGGAGGAGGAGGAAGAGCCAGAGGAGGAGGAGGAGGAGGAGGAGGAGGAGGAGGAGGAGGAGGAGGAGGAGGAGGAGGAGGCTCGGCGCCCCGGCCCGGCTCTCCGCGGGGCCGTCACGGCGCGCCCTTCAGGGCCCTCTGGAACTTCCGCGCCTGCTCCTCGGTCATCACGGCCCCCTGCCCCTGTCGGCGGCGGCGGCGGCGCCAGGCCGAGGCGCGGCGGGGGCGGGGGCCCGAGCGGGGCGGCGAGGAGGGGGGGCCACCCACGAGGAGGGGGGGAGGAGGGGCAGGAGAGGGAGGAGGGCGAGGAGGATCGGGGGCGAGGAGGGCGGGGGTCAGAGCGGGGCGGCGAGGAGTGGGAGGGCCACTCTCGAGGGCGGCGTCTGCAGCGACAACCCCCGGAGGGATGGACAGCGCGCGTCCTGCGCTCGAGCTCGCCGGCCCCTCTCGGTGCGGAGCGGCCGCGCGTGCAGCCGGTGGGGGCAGGCACCTCAGAAGCCTCGGGCGAGGCCGTGCACACAGGGCGGGCTGCCAATTCGGGCGCTGCTTGCTGGGGGGGGGGGACGAAGAGCGTGCACCCTGCGTGCCTCTTGGGGGGCCCCTTTGGGGGCCCCTCTGGAGCCCCTGGAGTGCACGAAAGGTGCGCCTCTCTTCGCCCGCCCCGCGCATCGCCCCCCCTATGGCGCGACGCCGGACCAGCTGAGTCGCGCGCGCTCCTGGGGCGCCGGGACGGATGGGGCGTCGGTGGCCGAGCGGTCGGTGCGCAGGGGCCGTGCGGGCAGCCCGTGGAGGCAGACCCCGTATAACCAGCCACGACCTCAAGGACAATCCCAGGGAGGTACCCTCAGAAACTGAGGGTGCATCCCAAAGATCGGCATCAGGATAAGGTGATGGCAAAAATGAGCAAGGTCGGGATATGCTCCAGGCTGGTAGCCTCACAGGCCTCAGGCGAGGCCGTGCATCCGTGGCTGCAAATCTGTGTCGCCGCGCGTCTCTGGGCGAGCTGCTGCAGCCTACGCCCAGGCTGGTGGGGCGTCGGTGGCCGAGCGAGCAGGGCAAGATCGTCGGCTTCCTATTCCCCCAGTCAATCCTTTGAAGGGAAAAGCTTGAGCCCTAGACCCACAATTGAGGACCATATGAACGTAACATCCGCCGCTCTGCGGTTGATCGGGAGTTTCTGTATATATAGAAGAAGGGGCGCGCGCTTCTGGGCGAGAGGGAAACGACCGAGAGAAGAAGGGGCGGCCGCCCCACAGGACCTCTCCATGGTGCCGGAAGCCCATCAGGGCTCCCTCAGGGCCCCTCCCCCAGGGCCGGGGCTCCCTCGCCTGCCCCCTCCCCCTCCCCCTCCTCCTCCTCCTCCTCCTCCTCCTCCTCCTCCTCCTCCTCCTCCTCCTCCTCCTCCTCCTCCCTCCTCCTCCTCCTCCTCCTCCTCCTCCTCCTCCTCCTCCTCCTCCTCCTCCTCCTCCTCCTCCTCCTCCTCCTCCTTCGCCCCCGTCGGCATATCCAGGCGTGTTATGCAGTCAGGTCGTCCGTCCGGAAACGGTGCCGGAGGCCGCTCTGGGCTCCTCTGGGCATCCCCCCCGGGGCCCGTTTTGTGAGGATGTCTCAGGCGAGGGCGCCGGTTTGGGATTCGTCACCGGATCCAGCGGATCCAGCGGATCCGTCCGGAAACGGTGCCGGAGGCCGCTCTGGGCTCCTCTGGGCATCCCCCCCGGGGCCCGTTTTGTGAGGATGTCTCAGGCGAGGGCGCCGGTTTGGGATTCGTCACCGGATCCAGCGGATCCAGCGGATCCGTCCGGAAACGGTGCCGGAGGCCGCTCTGGGCTCCTCTGGGCATCCCCCCCGGGGCCCGTTTTGTGAGGATGTCTCAGGCGAGGGCGCCGGTTTGGGATTCGTCACCGGATCCAGCGGATCCAGCGGATCCGTCCGGAAACGGTGCCGGAGGCCGCTCTGGGCTCCTCTGGGCATCCCCCCCGGGGCCCGTTTTGTGAGGATGTCTCAGGCGAGGGCGCCGGTTTGGGATTCGTCACCGGATCCAGCGGATCCAGCGGATCCGGATCCGTCCGGAAACGGTGCCGGAGGCCGCTCTGGGCTCCTCTGGGCATCCCCCCCGGGGCCCGTTTTGTGAGGATGTCTCAGGCGAGGGCGCCGGTTTGGGATTCGTCACCGGATCCAGCGGATCCAGCGGATCCAGCGGATCCGTCCGGAAACGGTGCCGGAGGCCGCTCTGGGCTCCTCTGGGCATCCCCCCCGGGGCCCGTTTTGTGAGGATGTCTCAGGCGAGGGCGCCGGTTTGGGATTCGTCACCGGATCCAGCGGATCCAGCGGATCCAGCGGATCCCGGAAACGGTGCCGGAGGCCGCTCTGGGCTCCTCTGGGCATCCCCCCCGGGGCCCGTTTTGTGAGGATGTCTCAGGCGAGGGCGCCGGTTTGGGATTCGTCACCGGATCCAGCGGATCCAGCGGATCCGTCCGGAAACGGTGCCGGAGGCCGCTCTGGGCTCCTCTGGGCATCCCCCCCGGGGCCCGTTTTGTGAGGATGTCTCAGGCGAGGGCGCCGGTTTGGGATTCGTCACCGGATCCAGCGGATCCAGCGGATCCGTCCGGAAACGGTGCCGGAGGCCGCTCTGGGCTCCTCTGGGCATCCCCCCCGGGGCCCGTTTTGTGAGGATGTCAGGCGAGGGCGCCGGTCGTCACCGGCCAGCGGATCCGGCCGGAAACGGTGCCGGAGGCCGCTCTGGGCTCCTCTGGGCATCCGGGGCCCGTTTTGTGAGGATGTCTCAGGCGAGGGCGCCGGTTTGGGATTCGTCACCGGATCCAGCGGATCCAGCGGATCCGTCCGGAAACGGTGCCGGAGGCCGCTCTGGGCTCGTGCTCTTCGCGCCAGGGGTGAGGATGACGTGAGTTCCACAGAAACTCCCTCAAATGAGGCGGCTTCACACCGCCGTCATATACAAGGGGCCCTCTTGTAAATACGCCCCTCTTAGGCGGGTGCGGCGCGCAGGCAGGGATGAGGAGGGAGGAGTGCGGAGTGAACAGGCTGGCGGACGCGCGCCGAGCTTCGAGCGGTTTCGAACGCCGGGGCGCATTATGAGGACGCCCTGTCCGCATCGTCTTGCTTTTCGCTCGTGAACACTGGGTCCAAAAAGTCCCGGCCGTCAACTGAGCACTGACAGGCCCACACATCCGTGTTCAGAAACCTGTAAAATTAGTGAATCGGGTTTTGAAGCAGTGCTGATGAACGACCACGTGAGTGAGCGCCATGCTCGCAACATCGGCTGGGCGGCACGAGCTGCCGCTGCACATGATACACCAGTTCGGGACAACCCACAAACCAAATGCTTCCATGAACGATGACATGCTGTTCGACCACTTGGACTCCTCTGACGCTTCACTCCAAGACCTCACCGTTCCTGGCGAAGAGAGAAACTGCACGCACACGCAGTCCCAGTGCAAGAGAGCAGGGGCAGAAGGGAACAGGCAGGAGGAGGACGGGGAAGGACGGCACAATCAGAGGGGAAGACGAGGACAGCGAGGAGGAGGACGCAGCAGAGGGAGGAAGGGGAGAGGGAGGCAGGGAGAATGGGAGGGGGAAGGGAGTCGGGCCAGGGCGAGCTGGCCACGCTCTTCACGACGCACTTCTCCACGCCACGGAGGCCGGGGGGTGGTCCCAGCCCGAGTGTTCGCCGCCCGGCGAGGGCGGAGAGCACCTTCGGTCACCTCCGGAGCGGCACTCCTGCCCGGCGCCCCCGAGAGCGAGCCCGATCTGCAGGACCTGCCTTAGCACGCAGAAATGCGTACCAGTGCCAAGTGAGCCTCTGCTGGAGACGCGCGTCCGGCGCCAACGCTGGGGGGCCACGTGTGAACCTGAACCTTCCCCCTACCCCTGCCCCCCACGGCTTCCGAGGGGTAGGGTGGGGCTCAGTTCGCTCGGGAGCTCTCCCGAACGAAGTGAACCCCACCCTCCCCTCAGAATTGGTGGGAGGTAGGGGTAGGGTCAAGACCCCCCCCCCGCCCGCAAGCCGTCTCGCTCACTCCCACCCGCCCTCCCAACACATACGTAGCACCCGAGTCTGGCCCGAGCCTCAGCATATTCAGCAGTCGTCTTTGGATTGGTAGCTACTGGGGGCCCATCCGCCGCCGCCACCGCCGCCTCCGCTGCCGCCGCCGCCGCCGCCGCCGCTGCCGCCGCCGCCGCCGCCGCAGCCGCTGCCGCCACCGCCGCCGCCGCCGCCGCCGCCGCAGCCGCCGCCGCCACCGCCGCCGCCGCCGCCGCCGCAACCGCCGCAGCCGCCGCCGCCGCCGCCGCAGCCGCCGCCGCAGCCGCCGCCGCCTCCGCCAATTGTACTCTGTATTGTTTTTTGACAAGGATAGTGGGGGGGGAGTGGGGGGGGGGGCCGCATCGGGTTGGCTGCGCATGTTCCGAATTTGGAGGCAGTGTGTTTTGCATTTGTTTTTACAAGGGATTGTGGGGGGGGGGTCGTCATGGACCTGGGTTGGCCCCCAGTCGCCTGGGGGGGGGGTTAGAAATAGGGAACAATGATTCACATGTGGCCCAGTACGGGGAAACCGAAAGGCACCGATACCGCTACCCCCCGGACCTCTCCCGGGGCGCGTTCTGACCAGGACTTCGGGGGGAATCCAGCGGTGGCGGCGAGGGCCTCCCAGGAGGCCCAAAAAGGGGAAAAAACGGGCGAGGAGAGAGGTATGGGCACCAGCCTCGAACGTATCCCTATCCCTAAGAATCTTAGGGATTCGCCCTCCAAAAATAAGAGAACCCCCAAGATTGGCATCGTGATGAGGAGATGCCCAGCATAGGGATAGGGATATGTTCCAAGCTGGTAGTATGGGCGCCTCTTCCTCCTCCGACCCTACACGCGCAGCACAAGGTTTGCAGCGCCATCGTCTCCCGCGCGGCGTGGCCGGCCAGGCCGGGCGCCCGCCACGCGGAGCCTCGCCCCAGAGGGCGCCCCGGGCGCGCGCGCCGCCCTGGCGTGGCCGACGGGCGCCTCTGTCGTGAAGTCGAGCGTGTCTTCCTCCTCCCTCCTCCTCCTCCTCCTCCTCCTCCGCCTCCGCCTCCTCCTCCTCCTCCTCCTCCTCCTCCTCCTCCTCCTCCTCCTCCTCCTCCTCCTCCTGCGCAAGACAGTGCGCACCGAAGATCCTCCGACGAGCAACCGAGGGCAAAGCCGAACGAGCTAGGGTACGGTTCAGTGGCCAGCACTCTGAGAACTCGAGAGGAACCCGCTGCGGTATGCCTGTACTCTCTGCGTCTGAGCCTGTCCCAGATCTTCTTGGCCCAGGCAGGAAGACTCCCTGAGCAACTGGAAGACAGACTGGAAAGGCGAGACGACGAGATGACACCACAGCGAGAGCAACCGACCAGGACGACATTGTCCTGGAGAGAGAAGTTGACCAGATGGGCCTGCGAAATCAGCAGGAACTGCCGATGGTCATTGGCCTGGCCTTACGTCGGGCGTGTCCCCCTACAGGGGGATTTTCGACGAAAAATTAGAAATACCCGAAAAGTATTCCAATATGTTCAAGAACTGCTCAAAAAATAGTCTCCCGACCACTTCTGACCATTTGGGAACATCCCGCCTGTGGAGGGACAGGCCCGACTTACATCTATCACAGATAGTTCGTTTAGGCAAGCGCGTTCCACGACTCGCAGAGTAGCTACAGTCGGACCCGATTGGACAGGACACGCGAGAGGACACAAGACCCTTCCGAGGGCCACATTGCCACAGGAGTGTAGGAAGCATGGGTCGCGAGACACAGGACACAAGGGTACCTTTGATCTGGCAGGGTCGACCTTCTGATCCGGGCCGCCCGTACTCGCAAACGGCCCGGGGATCAAACCCAGTGGATTTACGACACGTTGCACAAAGGCAGGCGTATGGTTTTTCGGACGTTTGCGAGTACACCCTGCGAAATGCTTAAGAAATCATGGGTTAAGAAATTCATAGTCTCAGAACTTGAATAAAAAAACCCAAAATTTCTATCAAAATCTTAGGATTTACATTGAAACGTTAAGAATAATCGAGACTCTGGCAGAAAACTTAGGTTTTCTTAAGCATCGCCTGAGGTGTAGGCACTTTGCGAGCAGCGGAACGCACTCGGCGAACGTTTGGGTGGCGCCGACGCATCGCTTCGGGGCGCGTGCTGCCACGGAGTGCCAGCGCTGCCCCCCTCTCCACCCGGGCTCCCTCCAGGGTGCAGCACGGCGGGGGGCAGGCCGGGCACTCGCACAGTTGAAGGGGCCCCAGAACACACAAACAAATACACACAGATAAAAATAATCCCCATATTTTCCCATATGTTCTGGGTTTTTGTCTTCCCCCCCAATTCCCATATTTTCCCATATTTTCTGGGGAATCGCCGATTAATTGTGTCTGTGTGTTTCTTTTCCTCCTGAATAGTGGACCACGCATAGATGATGCGAGCACGGCAGTGGCTCCTGCCCGCTGGCCACTCTCACGAGCGGCGAACACGCGTGAGTTCGCGCCCTCGCGGTCTGGATTCCAGGGCGCAGTCCCGCAGATACGCGGTCGCACGGGGCAACCGCGACAAGATGTCCCCTCTCCGCGGGCTCGCGGCCCGGGGGCCCGGCCCGCGAGGCCGCGGATACGAATACGAATGCGGACCTGAGACAGAAGAACATCCTCCAAGAACGTGAGACCCTCCGCCGGCCAAACTGAAGAACATTCGAGAGTACCCGTCCCCCAGGATGCACGAGAACATCCACGGAAAACACGAAGAACAGAGTTACCCTCCACGAATCGACCTCGACCACACTTGTCGCCCACCCGCGGTCACCACGCGGGACGCTGCGAGGGGCCTCCACGGAGGTCGGAGGAGGAGGAGGAGGAGGAGGAGGAGGGGGAGGAGGAGGAGGGGGAGGAGGAGGAGGAGGAGGAGAGGAGGAGGGAGAGGAGGAGGAACAGGAGGAGGGGGAGGAGGAGGAGGGCAGCAGCCGGCCCCCGAGGGGGTGCAGGGCGGGGCTGCCGGACGGCGCCATCGACGTGGATGGCTCTCCTCCTCCCTCCTCCTCCTCCTCCTCCTCCTCCTCCTCCTCCTCCTCCTCCTCCTCCTCCTCCTCCTGCGGGAACGCAGCGCCCTGGGCGCAGAAGGGCATGCCGACCGTGCGCCCTCCTGGAGGGCCTGCGTCCGACCAGGCCATGCGGCACGGCCAACCTAATTAGGAGCACATCGTGGCCCCCGCCGCGGGGGCCTGGAAGAGCGCCCGCCACGGAGCACGCAGAGTGTGTCATCCGCCGACCCTTCGGCGTGCGTGAGACGCTGTCGTCGTCTTCGCCTTCGCCTTCGCCTTCACCGTCGTCGTCGTCGCCGTCGTCGCCATCAGGCCCAAATCGAAGGTCGGTTCCCTTCCAGTTTCCCCCTCCCGGATGGGGAGGCCTTCGCCTTCGCCTTCACCGTCGTCTTCGTCGTCGTCGTCGCCGGCGTCGTCGTCGCCGTCAGGCCCAAATCGAAGGTCGGTTCCCTTCCAGTTTCCCCCTCCCTGATGGGGAGGGCAGAACGGGGGGTCAGACTGCCGCCCCTTCCCGGGGTCTCCGCGGGAGGCGGGTCCCGGGGGGGGGTTCGCCAGCGGGAATCTCGGGGGAGGTCCCGCCATGGTGGGGGAGGCTCCGGGTCCGAATGCCGACAACCCCCCTCTTGAGGTCCCCGCGGGTCAGGGGAGGGGGTCGCCAGCAGCGGGGGCCCAGGGAAGGCCCCGCCTGCGGTGGGGAGGGGGGTGGTCCCCGCACCCCCGTCCCGGCTCCCAGCGGGCCGCCGGCAAGTGTCCGGGGTCCGGGAGGTGGTGGGGGGGCGGTCCTGCGCTAGAGACCGCCCCCCAGAGCCCTGGCGGGTCCAGGTCCCGGGGGAGGTCCCGCCTTCGGGATCGGCGGCACTGGCTGCAAGGCCTCCTCAATCAGATGTCTACCTGCTGATGATGGGTGACGCCGATTGCCCGCTGGTGTAGCTACCCGCGAAGCGCGGGAGAGTTCCCCGCGGCGATCGAGACAGGGCATCCGCCCAGCGCTCCGCTCCTACGACCGCACGGTCTGGACCTGCAGCACGGCGCCCTCTGTCAGGCTTCCGCGTCTTCTGGGCGCGGCGCCCTCTGTAGGGCTTCGGCTGTCTAGCTTCGGCGTCCCTCCGTCTGCGTCGGCGTCGGCGTCGCCAGAGGACGGGCTGGAGCTGCGCGCTTTAGAACAAGGGGGCGGCTCGTCAGCAGTTCCTGCACGGCTGCAGGCGGCGCGTAGAGTGGCTGACAAGTGGCCCATGTCCGTCCAGGGGGGCACCAAATGCGCCGTTACGCTCGGATCGTTGCTGTGTGCCCCCGTCGGGCAGATGTGCGTCACCCATGCCGTTGGGGCGTTCGTGGGCACCGTGTTGGCGGCGAACGAAAGGGGGAAATGAGAAGAAGAAAGCCTTCTCAAAAGGCGGCGGGACTTCCCAGAAGCCCTCGCGCCTTATGAAAAATGTGTTGTGTCTTCGGGGAAGGTTTAGAGAACAAAACCTCTCAAAACGTCGAGGGTCTTCCGGGCCTTTTGAAAAAGCCCGTCCCTCCTCACTTACCCCCATGGCTCGCCGACGACCGTGGACATTCGCGAGGAGCTCTGGCGCGGCAGACCACGCCAAGACGTGGGCGGCTTCCCGCTCGCCCCCTGCGGTCCCGCGCGTGACCTGGACAGCACGTGCGTTCCGTTACGGGCGCCCCTGCTTGATTGTGGGAAAGTCATGTTCTGCGTGGGCATCGCGGGGCGCCGGCGCCGATGCCGCCGACGTAGCGCAGGCGGGGCATGCACAGCAGCTGCGGCCGCGGCTGCTGCCTACGGCTGGAGGGCGGAAGACCCCGACCACGCTCCAGGCGAGCGCGGCCCCCTCGCGGTCCACGACCGAGCGCGGGCGCGCCTGGTAGACAAAGCGCGAAGCCGAGATGCCGAGGATGAAGGAGCGAGGTAGAGATAAGGAAGAGCGGTTGGAGGAGGGAAGAGATGAGGAGGGAGAAGGCGGAAGGAGGAAGAGGAGGGAAGTGGAGGGGGAGGAGGGAAGAGGAGGTACACTACCTAGTGAGGACAGACGAAGCGGGAAGAGGAAGGAGAGGAGGATGAGAGAGGAGGAGTGTGGGTAGCAAGGGGGGCAGGAGGCAGGGGAGGAGGGGGGAGGCGTCGAGAGGATGAGCCACAAGGGGAAATAGGGTGCGTACTGTACGGAAGTAGCTGTATGGATACAGAGAGACACGAGGTAAACTTACCGGGGCCCGTGCTTAGAAGAGAGCACGTTTTCTTTCCTTCTGTGGAGGCCGAGGAGCGTCCGTCAGCGGCACACCACGATAGCTCAAGGGCCCTTGTGAGCCGATGTGGCGGCGCACAAGGGAGTTCAGAGAGAGGCGCGAGAGGAGGAAAGGCTGACATGGGCTTAACAACCACAGCATCTACTTTTCTTGCTGCCGAAACGTCGCCACGCCTCAGAACGTGAAGGTCCACTTATAATAGATACCGCAGCCATCTCATGTAGTCCCAAAGCGCCTGCGACGCACAGCCGGCACGGCTACACGAACACGTAGGCCGTGAGAACGTCTCTAGGAGAGGTTCATGAAGGGATTGTCCGATCTCGGCTCCATGATGCGATCTCCAGATCCTGCTGCATCCGTAGCCTGCCCCATCTCGTCCATGAAACTCTGGTGCTCATTCCGCGGGGGTCGTACTCTTGGCCAGTTCGCTCCAGGTCGCGGAATGCGGCACTGAGGCCCATGGCCCACTGAGGAACCCATCTCTCGCGCTTGGGAATCAGCTTGACCTCGAGAACCGTCAGGTCATAGTCCTCAGTCTTCTCGTCTGAGTACGTGTGGACACTCGGAGACGCGGCGGGGATGGCCCGCGCCGCAAGGTACATCCAGACCGTGCGATTCCAGAGCCTATGCCATCCAGAGACTTGCTGCTTCGCGTGTACCTTGTCCCAGATGTCCCTCAGCGTCGCAGCGTGAATCCAGATCGCTGCGACGCAAGCGCTGCATTCGGTCTGGCACCGCCGCTCGTGGACACGCATCCTTGGATAGCCTGCGCGACGGTTGCGGTCCACCTGCAGCTCGACATGCAGGAGTTCAGATTCATCTCGGGGCCGACGTCGGATGACAGGCGCACCGCAAAGTGAGCGCAGGAGGTGCGGGGGTGTGTTCCTTCGCAGATGACGCCGAAGATGTCTTCGCAGCTCGGAAGTCCGTTCTTCTGCGCGAGCGAGACTTCCTTGTTCCAGATAGATGCTGCCAAGTTGACGTCGTGGTAGGCGGTCTCGACGATGGTCTCTTCATTGCTGAGCTCCTTCTCAGACTGCATCTCCGTGGCGTATACCACTGACAGATCCATGACTCACCGCTGCCCAATTGGATGCGCAGTTGGACCATGTGCCATGGGGCAATCGATGAGTCCGGAAAGATGCTCGCGAGCGAAACGGGATCCCCTGGCCGCTTGAGCCCCCAGAGTGAAACTCCAGATCTAAGACGGCGAAAGCAATCGTAGTGACAGAGAGCGCAAAGTAGGCGGTCCCTCGCCACTTCGACCCCAGCACACACTTTCCACTTGCAACTCATCATCGAGACGGAAAAACGCTTGGTACTCCTGGACAGCTTGTAGGCCTTCCTCCAGTGAGCACTGATGTAGTGTTCTTCGGGCCCGAGGAGCATGTCGCACACTTCAGCTAGAGATTCTTCCAGCCCTAGAGTGGACACGAACTGGTCGATGGTCACCGCGGCCTTCATGGCCACGTCGATAGCTTCGCCGATTGGTAGAAGGCTCTCGACGAATCCTTCGAGAGTCCCCACGGCGCCCGACAACTCTCCGACTTTCTCCAGGAGGCGCACCTGTTACTCTTCCTGGTCGCTCTCGCCGCAGATCCTCAGCTGATCCACGATGCCCTCGAGAACCGCCTCGCAGTCACTCACCAACTCTCCCCAGCTCTCGTTGATAAGCTTCCTCTCCTCCCGGGGAAGGTGCCAGAGGTTCCTGCCAGCCTTCGGGAGTTCATTGTAGCTCACGCAGTGGGCGATAGCCAGCGCAGCAGGGGCCCAACCAGGTAGGTCGCTGAAGTTCCAAGCAAACTCTGACACTGGGCGACGGTCGAAGGACCATCAATGACGTCATCCGCGCGCGCCAAGAAGTGCGCGCGGGGAGGCTCGTAGTCACCACTATCGACTGCTGTCTTCAGGCAATCCACCGCGATCTCGCACTCATACGACTTGCGCGACTCAACCACGCCGATAACAATGTCGAGGGGCACTTGCGTCAGCAATTTCAGCCAGACATGGGAAGTTGGCTGTCTCGGGAACTGGTGCAGCACCGCCACCGCCTCCGACCGGGAGTCACGGGATGCGGCGCTCGGGTGTTTACTTCGCGTGTCCAGCGGCTATGGAGCACGGCTCTTAAGCGCAAGGGACTAGGTCGCGTCGTCGGTCAGCCAGCGCCCATTCCTCTCCGTCGTGTCGAACGGATCGTCCTACGTCGTCTGGCCCGCGCCTGCACCCTGACCGCCCACCGTCTTCTCCTTCGCCATGCCTCGCTCACCAACAACATCTTTTTCTTCCCCACCGTCGCGATGTACAGGGCAGCTGCTCACATGCTGGCAGGAAGTCTGGTGGCTCAGGGAGGTCGCCCACGCTGGTCCAGGCATGGCAGTCGTCTCTGGCAGGGAGTCCCAGATCCCAAACACCCTGGTGCACCAACTCACCGCGAGAACGCCCGTGCGGCCCCTCCACTTCGGAGCGCCCATAGAGGAGGCACCCGTGACCCCTGCGAGCTGGCATCGCGATTCCGTCGCGCTAGGGATTTCCAATAGGTTGCCCAGAGAAACGCAGAGTCCAGCCCCACCCTCAAGTTCCCGACTTGCCCCGTACCTGGCAGCGAAGTCGACGCCCAGGTGCCGCCTGCAGGCAGCGCCCAAACCCCCCCGGTTGATTCGCCCCCCTGGAGTAGCGACCGCATGCGAGAAGGTCACCTTGGGGCTCCGACGATGCACCAGGACGTTGACGTCGCCGTGCTCGTCAGGAAGCAACGCGTAGACACCGACGGCCCCATCGTGCTTGTCAGCGTGCGTCGGCGTCTCCTCGACTGTATCCTTGGCTGCGTCGTCAGCAAGGTACACGTTGACATGAGAGCGCTGTCCTCCAACCGCGGATCTTCTGGACCCCCGCGTCGTCTGAGCTTCACTCGCGGGCGGCTCCTGGAGCGGCTCTGTCTCCCCCCGTGATGCAGCTTCTGCGTCGGCCAGGGCATCGGGCAAGATCCTCTCCTCAGGCAGCCTTCGCAGGGCGTCTCCCGCTGCTGCTGGAAGTCGCCGCCAAGGGGGTCGTCGACAGATGCTGCGCCAGATGGTCCACCACTGGGATCCCCCCCTGCTCGTCGTCGCCCTCGTTCGAGCCCGCGTCCTCGATCTCCTCGGCCTGCTCGGCCCGGCGCTTGATCTCCCGGTCCTGGCGGCGCCTTCGGTGCGCATCCCTTCTTGCCTGGATAGCCTCCTCGGTCAAGGGTCGAGCTCGCTTACTCCAGGGCGCGCGCGGCCTAGGTTCTCCCCGGCAGGTTCTCGAACTCCTGTTGTTGTGTCCACAGCGTCCCCCAGGTCCGCCATTACATTGAAGTTACTCCTCGAGTCCTTCATGGCGCACCTCATCCTGCGGAATCGATTCCGCAGCTGCCACTTGAAGTAGCGGTTCCAGGAAGCCCGGGCAGGGAAGTTGAAAGCGGACTGCGCGAGCTGGTTCATATTGGCACGCTGGATGCGTTGATCCGTTGGGTCTCAGCACAAGCAGCGTCTCCCTCCTCCTGCAGCTGGATGATCCTCGTCCGACAGCATATCGAACCACCTTCCGCGTCGCGCATCCCGTTGATCACCGGGCCCAAGCGACGCACCTCCACGTCGAGGTTTTGAATCGCGGCCATGAAGTGTGAACGCGCGCTTGAAAGGTGCAAATTTGCCCACTCGGCGTACCCTCTGCGCCTTCTCGCCTCGGCGCTGGATGATCGTCTCACCCAGCTCCACCATCCTCTCATCTCTGCGCTGCTCGGCCTCGGAGGACAGGTCCTCCTTGTCGGTATCCTCCCTGCGCACGAAGTTCACGACATCGCTATCGCCGCCGTCGCGGACGATGATGCCTCGGCCCCGTGAGTCAAAGCGGTCCAGGGAGTACGGGTTCCGCACGTCCGTGGACCTGCGCCGCTCGTCACGCAGCTCCTCGTCGACCTCCGCCCACAATTCCCATGTCGGCCAAGCCCATGGGATCTTGGAAACTCGAGCCGGAGCAAGTCTCCTCCAGGGTCTTCTGGAAGTCTCGGGCGATCTGTGCACCTCGCCTGCTTCTGGTTCTTCCCGGAGCTCGTAGAAAAGAGACGGCCGGGGATGATCTTCAGGAGGCGCAGCTAGCGCTGAGCTTCGAGGAGCAGCCCAAGGGCCGTCGGCTGCTGCAGCCGGGGAACCACCTGAGCTGACCTCGATTTCGTCCACATTGTCATCGTAGTCCTCGCAGTCGTGGAAAGCGTCGCCCACGGCGTCGCCGTCGAAGTCGCTTGCTCACCCTGTCCTCCTCTGGAGACTGGTGGGTCGTCGAGCAGATGAACCAAGGGCCCAGTCACTGGGTCACTGGGCCCTCGGCCAGCATGGCCGCAAGTAAGAAATCCCAGCCACAAAACCTAAACCGCAAGCTGTAAACGGCGATGCATCGTGACATGCCGACGCGCCCACTGCACGACGATGGCGTCGAAAGAGATGCGTCGGGAACGAGCTGAATAGACGGGGTGGAACGCGTCGGAAGACGCACTAAGAGAGGTAATGCTCGACGGAAGAATATTATGATTCGGAACGTTCGGTCTCGGATTGCGTTACCGGTAGCTAACAAATATGATTTTCTCCGTTCAGTTCCCTCCTTTTTTCTGGTAATCCGTAATCTAGCCGTCTGCATAAGTTGTAAGACAGGTTGTACGTTCCCAGTTAACTCCGTCAAACCGTCCACGGGTTAAGTTCGCGTGGAAACCGGCGACGCTGACCACCGAGGTTCTCCAATGAGCCCCGAATCGCGGCAATCTCCAGGGATGCTCGCTTCTCGGTCGAGGCGAACTGTTCCCGGTTGATACAATCGCACAAGGATTTTGCGCCGGTCATGGCGATGGCATCCAGATCGGGATGCAGCCCCACGAACGTCGTCACTCGGATTTCTCGGTTCATAGCGCGTCGGTCTGGGTTCGTATCGGTGGAGTTTACAATAAAGAGCCACGAAGTAACCCGCTCGGCCCCAAGCCCGCAGACATGGCGTTGGCCTCCGCCGCCAAGCTGCAGCTCCCAGCGCGCTCAGTCGCGTGGGACTGCCACGCAAGAATACTCACTCCAGCTTCCTTTCCCAACAAGATGTTTGTCCGCGGCCACAGATCACGCCTGTCCGAGAGCGACGCTGCCCCGCGCCCCTGAGACCCAAGCCCGAGTCGCACAGGGCGACCAGGCGGAGACGAGAAGGGCACGGGTTGAAGGCGATCGTGGCATTGGCGTCCTTGAGGCGCCGCAGTGCAGCATTTGCCTCGGCGGGGCCTTCAACCTCGGAAAGTGGCACAGTGCTGCTCCAGAGAGATGCATCCCCCGAGCCGTTCGGCATGGCTATTCGGCATGTCCAGTTGAGCTTCCAACGCAGACCACGCGCGGCTGCAATCTCATCTGGCGCAGCTGGTAGTCCAGGGTCATTGCAGCGCCCCCGCGGGAGACTGACGGGACAAGCTCGTTCTGCAGGATGCCGCACCAAAGACGGTGAAGTCGATTTTTGTTGCGTTGCCGCAAGGTGCCCTCGCCGCACTCAGCGGCGCCCTCCATGAGTTCAGTCCAGTTTCCGAATTTGAACCGCTCACGAAGGCGAGACATAGCATCGACAAATATGTCTCCAATACCGCCTCCCAACAAATCATCTGTTTCGATGACAACGAGTCTGAGAAATTGCTCAGGGCGTCCGTCAAGAGCTTCGCACGCGATCATAACGCAAAGCGCCCGAGGATAGCGAGTAAAACCACACTCGTTGAACGCCGCCAGAAGACTTCTACGCCAGACGGGAGGGCCAGCAACGAGTCCATAAACTTCTGTCAGCAGTTCAATCACACGCAATCCGCTGGGATCTTCACCCGGCACGCCACCCGCAGGAGGCGGGGCAAAAAAATGGCCCCCCCGCTGATTTCGGAGTCTGCGAGCGAAGGCCGACTCGGCGCCGCCCACCCACGCCATCGGATAGATACTGTAAAGCAAAATGCGTCGAATGCGGAGGGCCCAGGCGCAGCGCGGCTCAGCGCTGCGAAGCTGGCAGTGTATTTCTGCAGCAGCAGTGTTTTGATGAACGCGCGCTGCTTTCGTGCCGCCAGGTCCTGTTGCAGATGTTTCAGACCACTCTTAGCGACGGCTACCAGTCGGTCCAAGAAACCGCTGCTTACGATGATCGGGTAACGGATTGATATCAATTGCGTCCTCAGCCCGTTTTTCTTGATGAAGGATGACCTCCAGGTGTTGAGGTAAGCTCTGGGGCGGGACAAGAGCGTCGAACGCGGCACGTTATCAGGCCAATCGTGGGCCCCCCCGAGCGACTCCGACGCGCCCCCTCGCCTCCCCCTCGCCTTTCTCCCCGCCAACTCGCGGGTCGCTGCGAGGGGCTGTCAGCGGCCTGTCAGTGGCCTAGCTGTCAGTGGGCTGTCAGTGGGCTACCAGCGGTCCATCAGTGAGCCGTCGATGGTCTGCCAGTGGTTTGTCAGTGGTCTGTCAGCGAGCTCGCGGTCTCTCAGCAGTCTGTCAATGGTCTGTCAGTGGTCGGCCAGTGGGCTGTAAGTTGTCTGTCCGAAGTCTGTGAGTGGTCCGTGAGTGGTCTGCCAGTGGTCTGACAATGGTCTGTCCGCGGTCTGTCCATAAACTGTCAATGGTCTGTCATTGGTCTGTCAGCGTCTGTCAGCGTCTGTCAGGAAGGTCGAAGTACGAGGCATGGGAGGAGACACAACGTACTTCGACCCCCCCACCACTGGCAGACCACTGACATGCACCGACAGACCACTATCAGACAACTTCCAGGCTACTGACAAGCTTCTGACATAAGATCACTGACAGACCACTGACAGACAATTGACAGACTACTGACAAACCACTGACAGCCCATAGACCGACCACTGACAGACTTCCCACAGAGCCCTGGCAGACGACCGGCACCTCTAGCCGACGTCGAGGGTTGGCATCGCGCTCGAACGCGTGACCCCGCGCTTCAATGGTGCCCGTCCTTCGAAGCCACATCGAACACAGCGGTGCGCATGTGCGTTATGGGTAATGTGTAACAGTCTAACGGTTAATGCGAGGTCTGGGATTTGATACGCCCGCCGGCGGCGATGACCGGGGTGGGAGGCGCTCTTTGGCCGGGGGTAGTGGTGGTGGTGCCGGCTCTGGATGCCTTGGGCGCGGGTCACTGAAGCGCCCTGGAGTCCGGGTGGGCCCTGGCCCCACCTGGGGGGGTGGTCGCAAGTGCGTTGTAGTCCCGCCCTAGGGTGGGCTGCTTGCTGCATCTAATTGACAGGCTGTGTAGATGTTCTCCAGGTAGGGGGTCTCGTGCGCTCCCAACAGATCAGCTGTTACCTGAACATTATGACAGCTGTCCACGTAGTAGGTAAACCAATTCGTCTGCAGAGTCCGCAGATAGAAAAACAGGAGGCACAACCGTGGTCGGCGCTGGCGGCGGTAAGTATGACGACGCAGTCGCGGGCCAGGGCATACCTGAGCCTCGGGCAGCAGCGCTGGAGGCCGCCCCGGCACCCCTGCCACAGATGGCTGACTCGAGCCTGGCTCGCTCGGCGCTTCGGCAGAGGACGCGGTGTCTAAGCGAGGTCGAACTTGTCGAGCGTCACTCTGAGGTGCCGCGCGCCTCAGTCCAGGTTCGTCAGAACTTTCCGTCATTGGTTGTAAGTGAGGTCATTCTGGCGTTGGTGGCTGTGGTGCCTGATCGGCATTGGCGCCTGAGCCGTTCGCCTGGAAATTCATCGGCCTCTGCCGCTTCAGCCAGAGCGCATGTGATTTCTTTTTCTAGCGACGTCGACACAACGACGAGCATCGCGGGCGCGTTCGAAGTCAATCTTGAGATAGCGAAGATAACGACTGACGATCTCGATGCCCCTTCCCCCATCTTGCGTGGCACTGCGCATTTGTTCGTTGGACACGCGCGCCACAGTGCTCCGCGACCAATGATCCAAGCCCCGCCAGCAATAGGAAGGATGACCACACCAGGTCCAAAACATGTCCCCGAGCTGGTTCGTCCTTGTCTCCAAACGGGAACGAGCCGGCACTCCGCGAAGGCAGGTGGCATTCGGTGTCGGGCACGGAGGACTCGGAGTAGACGCGTTCGGCTGTCCATGGCAGTCCAGGCTTTCATAGCGGCTCGACGTAACTCTTCCGCACGGTGGAGATCTCGCACCGGATCGGTAGACAAGCGCTCGGGATCCATGGGGCCATCGGAGAGCAGCGACGCTGGTAGACGTCGCGATGCACCGAAACACCGCTGCAGATGCGAGAAACCACTCCGGCTCTGGCAACGGTTCCGAACAGAGCAACACAACACCCACACAGCATGCAATTCGGCTAGATAGTATCCCGAGCTACCCTATGAACGGCTAAAAGAAGCAGTCGTTTCCATTATTTCCCAGCACGTTCCGCTCGACCGCTTCGCCATTGAGAGCGGGCATCCGCAGGAGGTATACTCACACCGTTGTCTCGCATGCGATCGGGATGCGCCCCCTGGAACTCCGTTCCAGGATCCACTGCAACAACCTCCGACATGCCAAACACTCGTGCCCACGCGCGTACACATGCCTCCCCTACTAACCCCATGTTCCCGCATGTCCAAGCAACTGAAAGAAGCGCCCCAAACTGTGATACTGATCCAAAAATGCGGTGCATCAACTGACCTCTACCAGATCCACGCCAATGACATGATTGAATTGAGGGGACTTAGGAACAGCAGCAGGACGGCGAGCACACGGTCGTTTGCGCGAGTCGCACTCGTCGCGCTTGAAGTTTTCGCCTTCTTAGAAGTCGCACAGAATCTCGATTCCCAAGATGACCAGAATAGTCATGGGCAAATTTAAAGTCGGTCAGCTGGTCGGCAGTAGGCGCCCAGTCGGACTGAGCAGGCACTTCATCATCGCCATCAGGTTCGGCGCTGGGACCATCGACAGGAAACTCCCCAGGGCCATCTTCTTCAGGAACCGTTTCCTAGGGAAGGCTGCGACTGCCATTGCTCACTGAGAGTGCCTGCTATTTGCTCGACCTATTGATGGGCAATCGTTCCCACGCCGTCCTCGTCGAGCTCCGCAGATGAAGCGCAGGCCCCATTGGTGGCCCGCCACAAAAGCAATCAACACTCCCCCCTGCAAGCCTCGGCCGCTTCGGCCGAGCCCTGCGCAGCGGAGTGCTGCCGCGAAACACCTGCGGCACCTCGAAGCGCAGCCATGCGTTTGCCGAATGCTGGGCCAGCCAGACCGGTAACATCCCGGGGCATGAAAGGCCCCGCCCTGCAGAAACAAGCGTTCTGAGGACAACTGCTTGCCTGCAGAGCGCCATCGAACGTCGCGTCGGAAGCCGCCCCGCGGTAAAAGAGGGCGCGGCCAGTCCATTGCTGAGAAAAAATACGGTCGCAAGATGGTTCCGACCAAATATCTCGCATGAGTTCGGTCGCGCCGTCTGAATAGAATAGAAAATATCCGTCATCCGCTCGGCGGTAAAATCATGCGCAGATGGTGAACCGACGGAGTCGGTTGGATTAAATGAGGGCGTCGCGGCTTCGCGACGCGCTCGGACATGCGCCCTGCGACCAGTGAAGACGTCTCCTGCCCGCGAAACCATCGGACGTCGGTCTCCTCCAAGACCGTCTCGAAGCCGCCCCCGCCCAAGATGTTCTCGCGCGCCTCGCGCTCGGCCGCGCGCGTCGCCGGGGGTCTGAGTCCTTGATGCGACGCTGGGTCGCCCGACTCCCGAGTCCTCATGCGCCGCCAGCAGCGCTGGACGTCCCTGTCGTAGATCTCCTTGACGGCGAAGCCCGCATACCTCGAGGAACGCCATCCTGACCTGATGGCATGCCCGCGCCGATAAAGCCGTCGACCGGAAGCCTCTTCCAGCGCGTCTGGCAGTCGTCGCGCGTCCGCCGGGGGGTCTCGTTGTTTCCTCGATGGGCGCGGCCCTCTGGGGGGGCGCGCAGACGGCCTGGCCGGTCTTCGCGGCGCCCGCGCCGTCGCGCCCCAGCCTCTTGCCCTCCGCGAACCACTCCCCGCTGGAGATCTTCAGGACTCGGGAGAGAGGTCGCGGGTCGCGGGGCGGTCGAGGGGATGATGCCGCCCCCTGGCCCAGTCTCTCGGCGCCCCCGAGCAGGTTCTCGCAGGCGCTCGCGCCGCCGCGAGCCCCCGCGCGGCGCGCCGCGGCCGCGCGGCCCAGAATGGAGAGCAGCGTCAAAGCAAAATTGCCTCCATGCCCACGTCCCGCCCGCTTCTCTGGGGCCATCGCGGGGCGACTGGACCTGCTGGCGCCCCGGGGCCCCGGCTGCGGCATCTCCTCTTCAACGGCGCGCGCGGCGTCGCGGGGGGGGCAGCTGGGCGAATCATAATGGCCCCAGCCGAAGGCGCCTGCGGATTCACGAAGAACACGGCACCCCCAGGTTCAGCGACCCGGCGGCGCCCCTGAGTCTTCGGAGAGAATGATCTGATTGTCGCATCTCTCTGCCAACCTCAATCGGGAAAACAATTATATTGATCGCAGTGCGTTCGCCCGCCCCTACCTCGCACACCCTCGATCGGCCGCCGTCGAGTGCAAAGTGAAAACGCCACCAGGCAAATCAAGAAGCGCGCCGAGCTGTCTGAGCATCTCAACTGGAAGCAGCAAAGGCACGTCACAAGTAATCAAATGCACCGTGAGGGCACCGCAACTCGCCGCCACGGCAACAGGCGGGGTCCGACTGCATAGAAACTTGGCAGATCCTCCACCGCCCACGGCGTCCATTTCCAGAGCGGGCATCTGCGCGGGCTTCAAATCGTAGGCATCTCCAAGATATCACGCCACTTATCGACCTGATCTTTGCCGCAGACTCCACGATGAGCCCCAGCGGCCACCTGGCCGAAACCCATCTGAACCCGAAGTCCAATGAACACCGCATCTCCTGTATCAACAGTAGCAAAGATAGGATAGGCAAAAGGAATGACCCCAGACTGGATCGCAGGTTCCCGTCGACAAGCGTTGCGCAGAGCACCGTATGCTTCAAGGGGGGCTGCCTGGAAGCCGCAGAATCCTGTTTGCTGCCCGCGCCCTCGATCGGCTGGCTCGTTCGCGCGGCCCCGAGCCCACTGCCCCATCTTCCCGCGTCGGGCACATTTCGAGCGACTCATCGACATATTTCTGGCCCACCATATCGGTCGGGCACGTCCAGTTCCCCTCCCTCGACGCCACCCCTTTTTCCGGGAACCCTTGGACTTACCTTCAAGGGGGGCCGTCTGAAAAGCCTCGTACAAGTTTCCGTTTGCGCAGGCGCTGTCGCGCCCGACTGCAGTCGGCGTAGATGGCGACAACTTCGCCCTCATCTAGAATCGCATCACCCGGCGCGCCCCCAGCTACGAAATGCACGAGTCCGTCGCCCATGTACTTGAGAGCCCCGGTCAGGATCTCATCTTCATCATGTGACTCGGACACGAAAAAACCAATGAGCCACATATGCAGCTCCTTCATATTAGGCTCCTTACGAGTATCAGGATCGTTTCCGTCCCAAGTGGCAGGTAGGTCGTTGGGTATCTTCGGGGCCTCCGATTGTTCGGGAAATTGCCCCTCTGGCAATCAGAAGATGCGGCAATGGCATATCCCAGACAGGTCGGCGCAAAGAAAACAAAAGGCGTAGCCTGTCCCCGCAGAAACGTGTTTTGCCGATTTGGTACAACCCGAAAACCACGGCCCCCACAGTCCAATCTGGTGAGGGTAATTGCGCATTGGCCCGTGTCTCCGTCCAGGGCTGTGGGAACCAGCGGGACCAGTCCTGATCGGACCAGCCCACGTCGTCATCACCATCCCAAATAACGTTTTTTCGTCCTCCGCCGCCTGCCCAAGGATCCAGCCCTGGTTGCAATCAAGGATCTACTGGAAGCTAATCCTGTTGAGGCTGAGCGTCGCCTGGAGGATCCATGGTGGCGTTCGGTGCATGAAAGCGGGAAACGGGAAGAACGGGAATAGAGCAAATAATGTCGCCCGAGAGTGGAATGACAGTGGATCTCAACCAAGGGTTCCGCTGCCACTGTGGAATGTACGGGAGTAGCTGTATGGATACAGAGAGACACGCGGTAAAATTAGGGGGGCCCGTCCTAGAAGAGAGCACGTTCTCATCTGTTATTCGGAGGCCGAGGCGCGTCCGTCACCGGCGCGCCATGATAGCTCGATGGCCCTTGTGAACCGATATGGCGGCGCGCAAGGGAGTTTTGAGAGAGGCGCAGGACGAGGAGAGGCTGAAATGGGCCTAACAACAACAAGGGAAGGAGTGGTGGAGGGAGTGATGAACAGAGAGAGAGAGAGAGAAAGAGAGAATGAGGGACATTGATAGCCAGAGAGAGGAGAAAGAGTGGAAGAAGGGCCTGGCCGACGACCCCGGCACCGCTCCACTTGGCGGCCAACATCTCTTCCTGTTTCCGCTTCTCCCGGTCCCGCTTGGCGAGGAAGCGCTGGGGTTCCGCGGGATGGGATGCGTCCCCCCGAGACTAAAAACCAGATCACTCCCCATATCGCCCAAAACCGTCATCCTCGTCCTCGGACTGGTCATGATCACCGCCCTCTTTCTCACCCCTTCCTCTTCCTCCACTTGCTTCGCACTCCCCTGAGATCTGACGTTGCAAACAAAAATGCAACATCGCAACAAATCACGATCGGAACCCCTGACCCCGTCTGTCTGCGTCGTTTCTCGAGCCGGACCGATATGTGAGGGTCCTGGGGCCCGAACCCCGGCGAAAACGGCCGTTGTGAAAAAATTGCAACGCCAGGATCTCGGGGTCTGGGCAACCAAGCAGCCGGGCACAAAGCAACGGGGCAACCGGAGGAGGGCGGAGCAGCCCGACGAAGTCCAGGCAACCAGTCAAAACCGGGCCGCCCGAGGCAGAGGAGCCGAGCAACACCCCGAGGGAGGCCAGCCAACCAGGCGGGGCCCCCACCGGCTCTTCAAACACTGTCCTGGCGAAGGATCCTACCACATGCAGCTGCGAAAACAAGTGGACCTGGGCCAGAAAAACACCCTGCAAGAGCGTGAGACCCTCCGCCGGCAGAAACGAGCAAAACATCCAAGGGCACCCTCCCGAGGATGCACAAAAACATCCAGCAAACACGAAGAACATCAGGATACCCTCCCAAAACCGACCTCGATCGGATACCTCGGTCCGATTGTGCCGCCGTTGCGAGGATCGTTATGGGGCCCAAAAAATATACGAGGGGTATGCTGGAACGGGGGGGGGCCGCATGCGAAACCTGCCGCTGCAGCTGTCCGTGGAACTCCCTACTGGACCACGAAACGTGTGAGGCGTGTGCCGACACGGGAGAGGCGGTCCCATGCGAGTCATGCCGCTGTGGCTCTAGGTGGGCTCCATATGGAACCACTAAGCGTGTGGGGCGTGTGCCGAATTGGGCGCGGAGGTGGCACGCGAACACTGCCAGTGGAGTGTTCGGAATATTTTTTCTGGAACCCGCGAAACGTGCGACGTGTGTGCCGAATTGGGTGCGGGAGTGGCACGCGGGCGCTGCCACTGGGGCATCACGTGGAGTTCCCTGTGGGGCCACGAAACGTGTGAGGGGTGTGCCGAATTGGGTGCGGCGGTGGCACGCGGGCGCCGCCACTTGGGCATCAGGTGGAGCTACCCGTGTGGCCACGAAGAGAGTGAGGGGTGTGCCGACTTGGGTGCGGCGGCGACATGCCGGCGCTACCAGTGGGGCCCAAAGGTGGAGTTCCATGTGGGGCCACGAAACGTATGAGGGCTATTGCGACGGGGAGGCTGCTGACGATGATGACGATGTCGATGACAATGATGATGATGATGTTGATGCGGCTGTTGCTTGCTGCTGAGGCTGTGCGTCTGATGGTGATTATGATGATGTCAGTGATGATGATGTTGGTGGTGATGATGATGATAATACGAATGATTGGGACGACGATGACGACGGTTTTGCGGCAGCGTACGGCGCATCCCAAGGCCGAGGGTCGGCAAGCAATTCTCGACACCGCAGACGGCGGCAATCAAGTCCACGGTGTACTTCAACTCGAAGATGTAGCACTCGAAGCCCTTGAAGCGCCGCTTACCGTCGCACCTGCCGTGCTCGGATTCTTGATAGCCAGCCTCTGGGCCGCGGTGTAGGCCTGCGCCCACGCTGAGCTGCAAGGTTGCAGATCCTTCCAGATCCGCGCCAAGTTCTGGACCCCGCCTGCTTGAGGACGCCGCTGCACATGGGCCAGGTCCTTCATCGCCTCCCTCGCAATGCAGCCGCAGGCCGCGCAGTAGTGAATCTCCAAGCTCGCGCCGTTCTCTGCGAGATGCGCCCCGCGCGCCCTCTGCATGCCCACGTGGGCGCCCTGGCTCAGCTTCGCGCCGAAACAAAGCGCCTCCTTTGCCGCCAACTCCGCGCGCGGCTCCATCAACCAGGCGTCTGCCTTGTGCTTTGCCACCCTCGCGCCGCACTGCTCGTGCTTGAAGTGCTTCGCGTTCGGGCCCTCAATGATGATGCGCTTAGTGTTCGCGACGAACTACCGGCGCTTCTCGATCTTCGCCACCCCCTTCCAGCGCCCCCCGGCGGCAGGCTGCTGGGGCGGCTCCGCTTCCATCGCCGCCGCGATCGTCGCGCGCGCGCCCTCCTGCGGATCTGCGTCGCAACCCCCTTCTGCGAACCAGATCATCCGCGCCTCTTTCTGGGGAACCTGAACCTCCTCCACGGTGCCCCCCGCGAACTCGTCGGCGAGGCGGCTGCCCGCGAAGTCACCCATGTGGGCCCCTGCCCCGATGACATTCGCCACCGACATGCGGCTCTCGACCTTCGAGGCCACAATCTCCCTCAGCTTGGCCGCTCCGCTGCGCAGCCCCAAGGGCCCCTGCCCGCCTCGGGCAGCTCCCCTTCGCGACTCCGGCCTGCTCCTCTGACAACGCAGCTGGAGCCCGTGGTGCACTTGATCTTCTCGCGCGGCTGAAGGTACTCAAGCATCTCGACCATGGCCGCAAGCCCACCTCGGTCGACGCCCTGCCGCCAACCTGCCAAGCCCCCGCAGCCGCCCACTGTGAACCAGCCCTCGTTCACCTCCGAATTGAATATGATCCAGCCCCACGCGATCCTTCTCGCCCCCGGGCCATCGGTGCTCTCACCCCCCGATGCGTCGCCCGCCGCGTAGATCCACTCATCGACGTCCCCGCGGGCCTCCCTGACCACCTCGCGCAATTCATATCCCGGCCCAGGCGGCGCCGCGACCTGCGCCCAGCTCTTGGGCATAATGCTCCTGAGTCGCAGGCGCGGCTGGATCTCGACCCCCTCGCCGGCCTCCCCCCCCATGCGCTTGGACTCCTCTCGCTCGGGGGTGATGCCGTTGTACGTGCACTTCTTCTTGCGACGCCCACAGGCATTTGGCCCCCCTCGCGCCCGGGGCCTAGCGCGCCGTCGACCTCGACCCCCGCGTCTGCGATTCGCTGCCGCGGCAATGCACCATCAGCGACGATCGCCTGCGCGACCCCGGCCTCGGCGAACCCCCCCTGCTTCTTGAGCCCGCGCAGGAAGCCCCTCGCGGAATGGAGATCCGCGCCGCCCTCCGAACCCTTCTCCGCGCAGTGCCCCGCTGCCTCGGCCCATTGCCCCCGCCCGGCTGTGTCCGCGAGGGCCGCCATCAGCTCGATGGCGCCCGCCCCGTCGCCCGGCTCCCCGGGGCCGTCGCCCCTGGTGGCCTCGCCGCTGTCTGACCCCCCAATGCCATTGGCCATGAGGTGCCCAGCCCAGGCCCAGCAGCGCTCACACCATCGCCCTGGAGCGTCGCCCATCGCCTTCGATCGCTCCTTTTTGTCCTGCGCCCCCTGGGCGATCCTCCCAGCCTCCCAGATGAGCTCAGCTTCGCGCCCCCCCCTTGTTCCACCTGATGATGCGCACGCAGAAGTCTAGCAGCGAAGAGACACCCTCTGCCCGGGGCCGCCTCGCTCCGGCTCGAATTGCAGCGGAGCGCCGAGGCGCCGGCGCCCCCCGCTCGGCCCGCGAGCGCGCGCGCGCACGCCTGCAGGAACCTGCCGCTCACGTTCTTGAGCGCCGCGCGCGGCGCGAGCCTGCCAAGGTCGACCCCTCTCCTGGCGCCCGCGCAGGTGGGCCTCTCGGGCGCGATGGGCCCCGCGCGCGCCGCCCTCTCCCCGGCGAGTCTGCTGCCCAGGTGGCCGGGCTACACCGGGTGCCAAGTGCCCGCTGGTCGCCCGAGCCTGACTTCTTCGCCCAAGATCAGCACTGGCTCCGAAGCGCTGAAAACTCAGAAAAATCCCAAAGCGCCGCGACCGCGTAGATCGTCTGCGGCGGCCACTGGGTGACCGCCGGGGCCTCCCCCAGCGCGCCGTTGCCCGCGATGGCCGCGCCCCGCTTGCCCCCCATCGCCTTCACCCGTTCGTTCGTGCATTCATCTTAAGCAAGTTCGCCAGCGTGATGGACAAATGCCATGGCCATGGCCCCATGCGCTCGACGCTCTCGACCAGCTGCCTCAGCTCCTCGCGCGCTCGGTGACAACCACTTGAAGGCCGGTGCCCTCGTCTGCTCCGCGCCCTTCGCCGCGCTCTTCGCCATCGCGTCGATGGCGCGGCCTGGCGCCCCCAGGAGCCGATTGGCGGCCAGTCCTTCTCCGCGGCCGCCCCCTTCGCGCGGTCGAGCGCGCTGAACCGCTGTGCTCTCGGCATCTCGATCGTCCACTTCTTCTCCCACTGCGCCCCCTTCGCGCCCGCGTGCCCCGCCATGTCGCACGTCTCCTTGCCGTTGGCGCAGATCTCGTCGCAGCGCCTCGTCTGCTCCTTTGTCTTCCGACGCTGCCCCCTGCGCCGATCGCCCGCTGCGTCTGCGCCCAGGCGGCGCGGCCGATCCGCGCCTCCCTGACCTCCGCGCGCTTGCCCTGCCTCGCCGCGGAGAGCACTGCCGCGCCCAGCTGCATCAGCTGCGCGCTGCTCATAACACTGATCTCGCTCGACGCTGCCCGCCACTCCCGCTCGCGCCTCGCCAGCGCCCGGGCGACGTCGCCAATCGGCATCGCGCTGGCGCCCCTCGCGCAGAGGCCCTTCAGCCAGGACGCCCTCGGCCCCCTGCTCTCGCAACGCCGGGGCTCGACCAGCCGCGACAAGGCCCCCCGCCAGATGGACTGGCCCTAATCGGCCCCGACGTCGACCCCGAGCCCAACGGCGCCGAGACCGCAGTTCAACTCCCCCCCCCGCGCCCACGGCGGCGCTGGAGGTCCAAAGCCGCGACGCAGAACTGCCCCGCCTCGCGCGCCCAGCCGCCCCCCTTGCAGCCGCCCCCGCGACGCGCCATCATCGCACTGGCGCGCCGCTGCACCATTCGCGCGCCGCGACGGCGCGCGCCGCGCCCCGCGGCCCTGCCTCGCCGCCGCCTCGAACTGACTGCGCTCGAGCGCGCCCCCCTCGCCCTCGCCCAGGTCGAAGATCTCGTCGGCGCCCTGCGCCCCGGGCCTTCCGAGGGCGCCCTGCCCCCCCCCTCTTCTCGTCGCCCGTCTCGAAATCTACGAAGATGTCCTCCACGTCGGCGCCCTCCCCCCAGATCCCGGGCAGCTGCCGGCAACTGGCGTCGAGCTCGCCCCCTCTGGCCCTGGGGGGGCGGGGTGCTCAAAAGGGCTCGCTGGCCACCTATGCTTGCGTCGTGGCCTGGCTGACCTGGCCCTCCTGCCTCTCCCGCGGCCGCTCGCCGCCGGGCGCCTTTCGCTCGGGCGTGCTTGGCAGGGGGAAAGGCGTCGGCAAGCGCGGGGCCCTCTGTCCCGCTGCCTCCCTGTCACCTCGCAAATGCACCCGCGCCCCGCAGCGATCTCAAGGGCGCGCCCGACCTGCGCCAGCGCGGTCGAGCAAGGCCGCGACGGGTTCATTGCAGACCGCGTAGGCAAGCATCCTCGCCAGGCTCCGCGCGCAGACGCGGGCGGCGCCCTCTGGCGCGCGCGCGCTTCCACGTCGAGCACGCATAACCACCCCGCTTCCTTCAAACGACGTTGCTCCGCGCCCCAGTCGCCCATCGCCGCCCGCGGCCCGCCGCGGCCCCGAACCGGCGTCGCGATCCTCGACAACTTCTACGCGCTCTCGCCCCGCATGCCGATGGGCGACGCGAGGCGCGCGCACGCGGCCATCGCCGCGTGCCCCACCTCCGATCCTAGACAAGCGCGTTCCACTCCTCGCAAAGTGACTACTCGCAAATGGCCTGGATCTGCCGCGGGGGGTCTACGATAAATTACACCGAAGTAGACATGTGTGATTCGGACGTTTGCGAGTAGGCACTTTGCGAGCAGTGGAACGCGCGCGGCGAAATCCAGCGCTGCGAGATCCTGGAATTCCACGGGCGCTGCCTTCCAGTCGCAGTCCACCTGCCGCTCTCCCGCTGCTTGCGTCGGCTTTGCGAGGCCAATTGTCATGCACCACCACCGCCCGCAACAGCAACTTACCGCAAAACGGGTTAGGGGCAGGGTCATGCCAGACGACGCTGCCGGCCACGGCGAAAAGGAGCGCGGCGCAGCTCGCAGGCGCCGTAGCCCGGGGAGTTCCAGGAGCAGAAACAGCACTTCTTGGTGGTGGCGCATAAAAGTCGCTCCTCTTGGTAACCAGAATTCTACACACCACATCCGCGCATGCTTCGATGAATTCTGCGTCGGCCGTTAAGAGAGAGGGGGCAGCCCGTTTGCCGTCGGCGGCGGGGGGGGCCGCGGGCTTTTCACCAGAGCATAACTGCGCCAAATCGCATCGCAGATTATTCTCGATCTTGGCGGTGGTAATCATATACTGTGCTCGGCGCCGCTGGATGCCCTGGGCTCGTCGCCGAATTGCGCGACCTGCCCGCCGCGGCGACCCCGCCCGCGCGCGCGCCGCGCTAGCCCAGCTCCGCCGGCGCCGCTGCCGCCCCCCAACCGCGCAAGCCCACGAGCTGCAGAATCTCTTTGCTGCTTGAATTGCTCGCCCGAGTCTCGGGGAACATCGCCAAATCTTCCTTCAAGTGATCGAGCTCCCTCTTGAGCCGGCGGCCACGCGTCGACTGGTTCTGCGCGGAGACGGCGCGGCTGCCCACCTCGATGCTCGACGCCGGCTACCTTCGCGCCCGCTGCCCTTCGCCTTTGCCGCCGGCGCCGCAGCGGCCATCGCGACCATCTCCTTGCGGCGCAGCCGCGCTTGCTGACGAGGTGGCCGCCGCCGACGCCGCTGGCGCGGGCGCTCCTCCAGGCGCTGCTACATCGATCACCCTGTGGCGCGGCTTCCTCGACCTTCCTCTTCATCTGCTACCGCATCGCGTCGAGACGCGCCTGATGCGCCGACCTCTGCTCCTCGAGCTTCTCCGCTGCCGATGCGCAGGCCTGCTTTGCCGCCGCCCTCGCTTCCTTGGCGAAGGCCTTGCGCCACTCCAGCTCCTCGCAGCAGCTCCTCGCTTCCTTGGCGAAGGCCTTGCGCCTTGGCCTGCCGCGAGCACGCCCTCGCAGTCGCCGAGGTCGAAGAGTTCGCCCGCGTCCACCTCCAAGTCGCCGTCGTCGTCGTCGTCGCCGAACAACGCAGCAATGGGGAGCATAGCTTTGCCCCCTCCCCCTCGCGCGCTGGATGGGCCCCGAAGTGATTACGGCGCAGATCCTCCCTGAAGCAGTCCTCCGCCTGCGCGACCTCCATCGGACCATCCCAGAAGTTCTCCTTCGCCTGCTCGAGCTCCGAACGAAGACGCCTTCTGCTGCTCGCGCGTGGCCCCATGCGCGGCGTTGTCTGCTGTTCGAAGCGCAGCTCGCGACCCAGGGATAGATTGCTGAGCTCCGCCTTCAGCAGGCTTGGGCGCCAAGATGTTGAGAACCTCCTCGGCGCGTTTCTTGACGCCCCCCGTGCTGAGCTGCGCCGTCATCTCGAATGTTTGGATGGAGGTGCCAGGGGGTCCTTCTCGTAGTGGCCGTTGTTGTAATAGTTGCCGCCGTGGCTGCCCTACTCGCGCTCGCACGGGGCTGCTGATCCCCACTCCTTGCCGCCACACTTGCACCTGTAGCCTGCATCCACCAAACGATCAGCCCAGTGCCACTTGCCACTTTTGACGTCCTGCCAGAAGGCCTCGGACCCTACGACACTGCCTCCGTGACCCCAGATCTTGGGCCCGTTCTGCATCTGATTGCCGCCGCTGCCGTTGCCGTCGGACTACACGGGGCAAGGTGGACCCAGATGGACTCCGAGCTCGACCACGCATACTGCCTGCGCCACCGCAACCACCGCCGGTGCCGTCGCCACTGCCCAGCTCAGAGAGAACCGGTGCCATGGCCGCGAGGTGCGGATGGAATATGTTGAAAGTCGAGAACCCTGAAATGCAATTGCTGAAGAACTGGCACTCGGCCTCAGAGCGGTCCTACCGCTCGAATCGCCCAAGTGAGTCGCGGCTTGGGAACCCGGATCGGCCTTGAGCCATAATTACTACGGATGCGGATGGTTAGGGATGATGATGATACCGTTGATCGTGATGCTGATGATAATTAAGAATCAGGCGACGATGTCGATGGTAATGATGATGATGCTGCTCATGATGATGGTTTGATGGTGATGGTGGTGGTGATAATGGTAATGATGATGATGATGATGATGATGATGATGATGATGATGATGACGACGACGGCGACGACGACGACGACGATGATGATGATGATGATGGGGATGGTGGTGGTGGTAATGACGATGGCGATGATGATGATGACGATGACGATGACGATGACGATGACGATGACGATGATGATGATGATGATGATGATGATGATGATGATGATGATGATGATGGTGGTGGTGGTGATGATGATGACACTGATGATGATGATGATGCTGATGATGATGATGGTGGTGGTGGTGATGATGAAAATGGTGGTGGTGGTGGTGGTGGTGGTGGTGGAGATGATGATGATGGTGGTCATGACGAGTTTGATGCTGTTAATGAGAACATGTGAGGGCGGAGGCAGGGATGGAAGGAGGACAGCGGGAGGGAATGCGGCGCGGGGCGTTGTATCTTCAAAACGAGGCCACAACACCACAAAGATTGGGAACAAGTGAAAACCATCGTGAGCAAAGCTTTGCAGTGCGCTGTGCATTGCTCAGAACTGCTCTGAATTGCTCTCTGGTGGAAATGAGATCCCCTATCTAAGTCGCGCGTGCTTCATTGATCGTTTTCGGTTTTCTCATTCGTTTGGCGCTGTTAGCTCCTTGCTTAGCTTTGGCCCTTTGGCTTTGGTTTTTAGCTTCAGGTGTGAACGCGCAAGTTGGGCAACCCATCGAGACCCCGTCGGGACAAAAGATGTAGCTCATCGAATCACAATTCAAAATAAAACGGGACACAATCGGGGCGCCATCAAAAGCCAACCGGGGCACAACCAAACCACCATCAAGAAACGATCAAGAATTAACCACGACGGGTCATCCCCACACGGTCTGGCCCGTGGCCAGCTGCCAGGAGAAGGAGGATTCCGGTTGGTCAAACATCGGGCTGCTTAGGACAATCAAGCCCGTCGCGAAGCTTCGCATGGATGTCACGCGTAATGCGCACGACAACCACACAGTCGCCTGCACGTCCACAATCTCCAACGGAGCAGTCCTCCAGGAGAAGAGGGGCACTCGGGGGAGAACAGAAACGAACCGATCTTGCACGAAGACGGTGCCACCACGCGACACCACCTTGTCCTACGCTCACCGCCGCGGGAGAGGCCCCACCGACAGCGAAAAGCGTCTCGTCAGATCGCGCGTCCGTCCGTCGAGGTCAACAAAAAACGCCGTCGTCCACTACCGTGACAGTCCGGCGGGTTCCTCCTCGTCCTTGACGCGGTACAGGTTCCGCGCTTGCGGCTCCCCCTTGGCATTGCGGACGATGTTGAAGCAGACCTTGTCGCCCTTCTCACACCCGTGAAGCTGCCTGGCGCGAATGGGGATGTGATCGATGACGAGGACAAAAAGAAGGAGGAGGAAAAGAAGAGGAAGACGACAAGGAGAATGCCCCGACGAGCGGAAACGACGGGAACCATGTTCGAATGTTTTCAATGCGCGGCCCCCCGAAGTTCCGACACTTTCCTCAAGGCCGGTTATCAATCCCGACACTGTTTGACGATCCCGGGGCCAACCGACCGCCCTCGGAACCCGAAAACGGCAAAAAACTTCCCGTCGTGTTTTTTTTTGCGAGGCGGGCGTGTCTGGGATGATGTCCACGAACAGGCAGCAATGAAAAAAGGTGAGGAAGACGACAAGGAACAACAAAAGCCCCAGCCTTCGGCAACGGGCCCCTGCCACGCGGGCAGCAGGGACGGCATCGCGGGAAGGTCACGAAAAGGAACCTTTTTTCGTGCCTGGGGCCCCAAAAACCGACGGCAAGTAGGCGACAAAAAGAAACGGGTCTTTCGCGAGATGGTATCGCAACCTTACGCGCTGGCGCACGCGGGCTGCCAGCGCGGCGTGCGCAATAAGAATCGAGGGCGTTTGTGCGCGACCTTGCGCGCCAACGTCGGTGAAAGCGGCCCCTCTGCTCCGTCGCTCGACTGGTTGCGCGAGAACTTGCCCTTACCCGAAAAGCCATGCTGGACATAAACGAACAATTCTCTGTCCCATGACCTACGCCCACACGCATGTCACTCCTAAACAAGAACCTTGCCCAGAGTTGTGGCCGCCGCGATAGCCCTGACGAGCCCAAAAGCTGTTCCAGAAGTCTGGTTCGGGGTCGGACCACGCAACAAAAAATTAGCCTGGCGAAGGACCCAACCATATGCAGATGTGAATACCGAAATTGTGAATACCACGAACCCGCGCTCCATATGTGGCCACGAACCGCGCGAGGGGCGTGCCGAAATGCTCGGCGGGGTACGCAACGCGAACGAAGACGATAGGTCTGCGCGCGACAAACTGAGAACGGGTGAGTTTGAACGCAAGCGACTTCGAGTGTGAATGAGTCTGCGCGCGCGTGAGTCTACGCGCATGAATGTCGACGCCCATGTCGGCACGCCCCTCACATAGGTCGCGCCCGCTTCCTTCCCGTAAGTACTCCCCCTCTTTGCCCGCGCACGCCAACGTGCGCGGCGCCGCACGGAGTCTCCGCGACGCACGCTGGTCGCCCCGAACGGGCCCCGACGACGCGCGCGGGCCCCGACGACGCGGAACAGAGAGAGCTAGCTGGCTGGCCGATAGCGGGCAAGGCTCCAGCCGCTGGGCAGACAGACGACAGGGGCGAGCGAGGCGCTGGGCAAAGCGCAGCGTGGAGTTCCTGCGACGCGCGCTGGTCGCCCCGACGGGGTCCCAGCGACGCGCGCTGGTCGTCTGCGGCGCAAGGCCAAACAGTCAGGCCGTCGAGAGACGGCGAGCTTCGGGCGGTCGTCTCCTCAAGTCCAACCTCGCGGGTAAACCCCGTGAAGCCCAGCTTCCTGGCGAGGGCCGTCGCGTCCCTCCGGCACCGCTTCGTGAGCGCCGCGAATTGCTGCAGCTGTTTCTGCAAGCCCTCCGGCGGCCCTGCCAGGAAGAACTCGTGCGAACCTTGCCACTGGCGCCTTCGGTGGAGCTCCCCACGGGGCCACGATCCTCGTGCGGGGTGCGCTGGAATGAGGCGGGGCCGCCGTGCGAACCTTGCCACTGGCGCCTTCGGTGGAGCTCCCCATGGGGCCACGATCCTCGTGATGGGTGTGCCGGAATGGCCCGAAGCCGCCATGCGAACCCTGCCACTGGGGCCTTCGGTGGAGCTCCCTCTGGGGCCACGATCCTCGTGATTGGTGCGCCGAGATGGCCCGAGGCCGCCACTTGGACCCTGCCACTGGGGCCTTCGGTGGAGCTCCTTTGGGATCACGATCCTCGTGAGGGGAGCGCCGAAATGCCCCAAGGCCACCATGCGAACCCTGCCACTGGCGCCTTCGGTGGAGCTCCATATGGAGCCACGATCCTCGTGATTGGTGCGCCGAAATGGCCCGAGGCCGCCATGCGAACCCTGCCACGGGGGCTTTCAGTGGAGTTCCTATGGGGCCAAGATCCTCGTGAGTGGTGTGCCGCAATGGCCCGAGGCCGCCATGCGAACCTTGCCACTGGCGCCTTCGGTGGAGCTCCTATGGAGCCACGATCCTCGTGAAGGGTGTACCGACAGTGGCCCGAGGCCGCCATGCGAACCCTGCCACTGGCGCCTTCGGTGGAGCTCCCCATGGGCCACGATCCTCGTGAGTGGTGTGCCGAAATGGCCCGAGGCCGCCATGCGAACCTTGCCACAGGCGCTCTCGGTGGAGCTAGCTCCCCATGGGCCACGATCCTCGTGTGGGGTGCGCCGACATGGCCCGAGGCCGCCACGCGAACCCTGCCACTGCGGCCTTCGGTGGAGCTCCTATGGAGCCACGATAACCTCGTGAGGGGTGTGCCGAAATGGACCCCAAACATGCGTATTGCTGGAAGACCACGGCGCCCGGCCCACAGCTGGCCGTCGTGATGGGATGGTCGCCACGCTTCGAAAGCCAAGGCGCCCGGCCCACAGCTGGCCCACAGAGCCGGCAGAGCCCTCCAGCCCGCTGGGATGGGCGTCATCCCTACGAGATTCGCCATGTCTCGAAAACCACAGCTCGTAGCTGGCACACATAGCTGGCAGAGCAGTCCAACCTCCAGACTGCTGGGAGGAGCGCCGTGCTCGTGAGAGTCACCACTTTTCAGAGGCCAAGGCGCCTGGCCCACAGCTGGCCCACGGAGACGGCAGAGCCCTCCAGCCCGTTGGGAGGAGCACCATCCTCACGAAGGTCGCCACTTTTCGATGCCCATGGCGCCAAGCCCACAGCTGGCCCACAGAGCCCGCGGACGCCTCCGGCCCAACAGGAGGGGCGCCATTCCTGTAAGGTTCGCCACCAAAACCCAAAAGTGCCCGGCATACAGCTGGCCCACACAGCCGGCAAAGCCCTCCAGCCCACTAGAAGGGGTGCCATCCCCGTGAGGGTCGCCATTTCTCGAAAGCCAGAGCGCCTGCTCCACAGCTGGCCCACAACGACGGCAGAGGACTCCGGCCCACCAGGAGGGGCGCCACTCCTGTGAGGGCCCCCACATTTCGGAAACCCAAAGCGCGCAGCACAGAGCTGGCAGCGCCCTCCAGCCCGCTGGGAGGAGCACCCTCACGAAGGTGGCCATTTCTCGAAAGCCAAAACGCCCGGCCCACAGATGGCCCTCAGAGCTGGCGGAGGCCTCCGGCCCACCAGGAGGAGCGCCACTCCTGTGAGTGGTAGGGCCAGTAGGTGGGCCCACTTCTGCGGCTGAGGTTCCAGATTTGTGCGAACCGCGGTGGCTTGCCCAAGACCATCATTGTGCGCGAAAAGGAACCGCTCTGGAAGGGCGGCCAGAGCGCCCGGCCCACAGCTGGCCCACAAAGCTGGCAGAGCCCTCCAGCCCCTGGGAGGAGCGCCATCCTCATGAGAGTCGCCAACCTTCGAAGGCCAGGGCGCCCGGCCACAGCTGTCCCACAGAGCCAGCAGAAGCCTCGGACACGATCAGTCACGACGACATGAGCGGGAGCCGCATCATGACCACAACATCATAAGAACCACATGAACAGCAAAGACGACATGACCAGCAGCCGCATCATGAGCAGCGATGGCGATTTAGCAACTGCCACATCAGCGACAACTCCTTAAACATCATAATAACGAACAACAACCACATCAGCCAAGCCCGCCGAGGTCTCCGATCACCAATTATACTGCCAGGTAAGAGCCTCTTATGCTAAAGCACACTTGGGGAAGAATGCCGAGCCCTATGATGCCCGTCTCCCCAACAAATTGGCAGTCAGAACGGTTTCGTCGAGGTTTCTCAACATGTCCCCGAAAAGCACCGAGAGATCCCCAAAACTCCCCAAAAGTGGCCCGGGGGAAGGCTCCCGGAGGCCCCAAGAATGCCTCTCGGGGGCCCCTGAGAGGCCTCCCAAGACACCCCAGAAGCTTCCCGAAGACGCCTCTGGTCCACGACCCAGGCACTGTGGCACGGTTGGCCGAACGCCACTAGATACAGTCGGACCTAGGCCAGAAGAACATCCCTCAAGAACATGAGACCCTCCGTCGGCCAAAACGAGCAGATCCAAGGGTACCCTCCCTGGGATGCACAAGAACATCCAACAAACGCGAAGAACGCTAGGGTGCCCTCCCCGAACCGACCTTGATCCGATACCTCGGTCCGACTGTAGATACTCCGAAGAAGCCTTCGGGCAACTCCCGGCAAAAACAGCTGGCATGCGCGCCGCTTCATGACTCGATACTGGGCCGCGCCCCTTTACCAAAACTCTCAGGGGGAGCTGCCAGTGACGCGCCGCCGGCGTCTTCGATAAAAGTTTCTGCGTCACCAGGGATGCGCAAGCTTAACTCGTTGGCCCCGCTCAGCCCTGGGGCAGCCGTGGCCACGGGGGAATCCAGGAGGAGCCAATGCATCGGCACAATCGCAGCGTGGCGTTCGAAGCGGAATGCCGCAAAACTTGGAAGGACGGAGGCCACTGCGGGTGTCGTGATGGCCGAACAGGCAGCCTTGCTGTGCGGCACGCTGGAACTGTAGACTTGGACGACTACTGCCACAGAGACAGAGACAGAGACAGAGAGAGAGAGAGAGAATGACATTCCGAGGTGAAAACTCTCGATATTATTGTCGTGCTGTCGCCCTGTGGCCCGCCCGCCCCTCTGTCCCACTGGGGCCTTCCGGGCCACGACGCGCCGTAGTGGGCTGTGGCGGACGCACGCGGGCGGTCCACCTGGGGCCTTCGGTGGAGCAGCCCCGTGGGGCCACGCAACGCTGCACTGGGTGTGGCAACGCATGCGGGCACCCCCACTGCGACCTTCGGTGGAGTGCTTTATGGGGCCAGTTCTGGGTGTGGCCAAAGCATGCGGGCACCCCTACTGGGCCCTTCGGTGGAGCTCCCTACGGGGCCACGAAACGCTACGCTGGGTGTGCCGGACGCATGTGGGCCCCCCCACTGGGGCCTTCGGGAGCTCCCTACGGGGCCACGAAACGCTGTACTGGGTGTGGCGGACGCATGCGGGCACCCCCACTGAGGCCTTCGGTGGAGCTCCCTATGGGGCCACGAAGCGCTCTACAGGGAGTGGCGGACGCATGCGGGCCTTCGGTGGAGCTCCTTCTGGGGCACGAAACGCCGTACTGGGTGGGGGGAACGCAGGGAGGAGGGAGTAGGCGGAGGAGGGCGAGGAGGAGGGGGAGGAGGAGGAGAGAGGAGAGAGGAGGAACGCGGGGACCATCTCGTCAAAACGAGGACCCCACACCACAGGATGGTTGGGAAAAACACGTCAGAAAATGAAGCGAGGCCGCCATGCAACCTTTCCCTCTGGTGCCTTTGGTGAAGCTCCCTATGGGGCCACGAAACGTGTGAGGGGATTACCGAAATGGGGCGAGGCCGCCATGCAACCTTTCCCTCTGGGGCCTTAGGCGGAGCTCCCTATGGGGCCACGAGACGTGTGAAGGGTGTGCCGAAATGGGGCGGGGCTGGCAGCGCGGATGCTCAGGATGACTATGAAGCAGAGGTTGATGATGATGATGACGATGATGATGATGATGATGATGATGATGATGATGATGATGATGATGATGATGATGATGATGATGATGATGATGATGATGATGATGATGATGATGATCATGATGATGATGTTGATGATGATGATGATGATGATGATGATGATGATGATGATGATGATGATGATGGTGATGATGGTGATGGTGATGATGATGTTGATGTTGATAATGAGGATACTGATGATAATGATGATGATGTTGTTGTGGATGATGATAAAAATAATAACAATAATAGTAATACTTGTAATAATAATAGTACTAATAATAATGATGATGGAGGAGGGAGGAGGGGGAGGAGGGAGGAGGGGGAGGAGGAGGAGAAGGAGAAGTGAGTGAGTGAGTGGGTGGGACGCGGGGCGCTGTCTCTTCAAAACGAGGACCCAACACCACAGGATGGCTTCGGGGGAAAGAGAGAGAGAGAGGAGCACGGAGAGAGGGAGAGAGATAGAGAGAGAGAGAGAGATTAATACACATACATCTATCGAGAGAAAGGGACATTACACAGAGAGGGGGGGAGACAGAGAGAAAGAGATCGAAAGAGAGAGAGAGAGAGAGAATGGGGGACCAGAGGCTCGACAAAGCAGACATAACGATAAAAGGCATAGTGAAGGAAAAGTGCGCAAAGAGCTTCAGCACCAGACGAATGTATTTGACAGAGGTGTGTGCCAATCCCCAGGCCTACCGAAGGACACCAGGAACAGCTCAGAGAACACAGCGACTCGAATCTGAAATGTTGGCACCGAATGAGAAGGGTGGTGTATGGTTTAGTGCACATGCCGCTATGTCTACAACAGTCGACATCTAGCGGTCGGCGTCCCTGGATCGGGGCCGATACTGAGGCCAAGCACATGCTGGGGAGCGGGACGGGCTGGGAAGAATCCAAAGTACCAGCGAGAAGAATGAGACGGGGATGCCCCTGCTTCCTGACCTCGGTTGAACTTGCGATGAGTGCTCATCGAGAGTGCGCAGATCGCTTCTCTCGCGCCCCTCGCAAATAAGGCCCCCCACAGGCTACAGCTGGCCATCGGCACGGGGGCAGAGGGAGCGGAGAGAGGCAGGAGGAGAAGGAGAGGGAGCGGAGAGGAGGCAGCGGAGAGGAGGGAGGAGAGGGGCGGAGGGAGGCGGGAGGAGCGGAGGAGGGTGAGCAGGCTGGAGGCAGAGGGCGGGCAGGGCGGAGGTGGAGGCGGGGAGCGGGCGGAGGAGGTCGAGGAGGAGCCGGGGGACGACGCTCGGCCCCGGCCCCGGGAGGCAGGGGCGGTGGTCCGAGGTGTAAGTCGGACCTGTCCCCCTACACCCTGCGAAATGCTTAAGAAATCATGGGTTAAGAAATTCGTGGTCTCAGAACTAGAATAAAAACCTAAAGTTCCCATTCAAATCTTAGGATTTACATTGAAACATTAAGAATAATCGAGACTCTGGCCGAGAATTTAAGTTTTCTTAAGCATCGCCTAAGGTGTACAGGGGGACCTTGGACGAAAAATCAAAGATACCACAAAAAAATACTCCAAAAAGATTCAAACAGAGTCAAAAAATGGTCCCCTGACTATTTATTGTGTACTTTTGGGTATTCTCCCTGTAGAGGGACAGGCCCGACTTAATCCGAGGTGCGAAGTTGGAGCAGGGAACGACCGCCCTGGCATTCGTATAGGCCTACCACGAAGTGTTCCTAGCATCGAACATCGTTCAAATCAATAGGGGAACAAAAAGTGACATGAACATAACAACTCGGAGGTCCGCGCAGATTTCTCGGATCGGCGCTGGGCCCCCCGGGCGGCGCCTCCGGCGCCGCCCCTGGCGCGCTCCGCGCGCCAGGGAGGGGGGTCCAGCGCCGATCCGAGAAATCCCCGCGGACCTCCGAGTTTCTATGTGTATGCCACTTTTTGTTCCCCCAACAAAAACAGCAAAAATCATGTGCTCAGAGCATAAGCCCGATGTGGGACAAGAAAAAAAAACAGTCTCGGCCAGAAGTGCTCCAAGAACAGCTCGTGGGGCTCTTCGACCATTCCCTGGTGGGCCTATAGGCAAGTCGGGACGCTTCGCCACTGCTCGAGAGGTGCGCAAGATGCAGCGGGCCCGTTGAGGGCTCCTCCGCGTGCTCGCCTGGGGCTCTCCGGGGGCCACGCTGGGAGGCGATGCCCGATGCCCCTCGGCGCGCCCAGGCAGCTCGGGCCGGGCGAAAGGGGGGGATAGCAAAGGGGGGTTTGAGAATCAGCTCACGAAGCTGAGTTTCCTAGCGCCTCCCAGCGCCGGAGGCGGCTAACGTATCGAGGAAGGGGCCCCTCGGTGAGGCCGAAACCAGCTGCATGCAGCAGATTTCGTAACCCCCCCTTTCCCAATCCCCCCCTTTCGTCCGGCCCGAGCAGCTGCCCAGCCGTTCTGCTGAGGGCCGCCGGGGTGTGCGCAAAGGGCGCTCTGGCTCCTCTGCAGGTGCAGCGCCCGGCCGGCCGGGGACGCAACGAACTAAGACGAGGCGCCACGAAATCTGCGGAAACGGGCCATGATATCCACCCCCCCTAGTCATCACCCCCCTCTTTGCCGCCTGTGAGGACTCTGGGGGCCCTCGCCGGGCCTCGGGACTGCGGAAAAAAACGACTCGGGACGAAAAGCCGGCCCTGGGGAAATGGTCCAGACCTGCAGGGCCCACGCACCGAGAAAATCGGAGCGGCAGGACCTCTGGGGCGGGGGGAGCGGAGGAGGAAAGAAGGAGGATATGGCGCGCCACGAGACCGGAGGAGGAGGAGGAGGAGGAGGAGGAGGAGGAGGAGTCCCACGAGAACAAGAGCAATAGGATAACCATGGATCGGTCTGCCTTGAAAGGCCGTTCGTTCCAACAAGATGGGCATCCCCGATTGGGGCTCCTGCCCCAGGGCGTCCCCCCTCCAGCCACTGCCGCAGGCGATCGGCGCAGGGGCCCGAGCCCTCAACCACTGGCACTCGTCTTCGTCGTCGTCGTCGCCGCAGGAAGCAGAGGGAGGAGAGAGGAGCGAGGGAGGAGATCGGAGCGGGGGCCGCAGGAGGGGAGATTCGGGTCGGGTGAAAGGGGGGGATAGCAAAAAGAGGGTTCGAGAATCAGCCCACGTAGCTGATCCTCCCGGCGCCTCCCGTCGCCGGAGGCGGCCAACGTATCGAGGAAGGGGCCCCTCGGTGAGGCCGAAACCAGCTGCATGCAGCAAATTTCGTACCCCCCCCTTTCCCAATCCCCCCCTTTCGTCCGGCCCGAGATGGTGGGCGTGATTTCCACCACCACTACCATAAGTGGGAGGGGGAGGGGGTCCTCCTCCTCCTCCTCCTCCTCCTCCTCCTCGTCCTCCTCCTTATCCTCTACCTCCTTCCTCCCTCCAACTTATGGTGGTGGTGGTGGTGGAAAACAGGCCCATGACGAGAGATGGGGGGCCCGGTGCGCCGGGAGGCTCGCCGCGGGCCTGCCGTGGATGTAGACGTCGAAGCCGAAGCGCGTCCTCGCCTGGGGCCGGCAGGGCAGGAGAGCCCAACATCGAATCGATAAATCGGATCGGCAATCGACATGAATCGGATCGGCGGAAATCGGCAGCCGAATCGGGAAAAGTCGAATCGGCGGAAATCGGCAGGCTAGTATGCCTCCAATAAGAAATCGGAATCCAAATCGGAATCCCAGGTCGAATCGAATCGGAATCGGAATCCATCGAAGTCGAATCGAATCGAATCGGAGGAATCGAAACGAGCCCTGGCAGGGCGCCGAGCGGGCGGCGGGGCTCCCTCGGCGCCCCTCCCCTCCCCGAGGGCTCCCAACCTCGCGCTTCGCGCTGCGCGAGGCGCGAAGCGCGAAGCGCGAGCAACTTCGCGCTCTCACTTCGCGCGCTCTCGCGCCGCCCCCCAGGGGAGAAGAGGAGGAGGAGGAGGAGGAGGAGGAATCTGAAGGGGCCCCAGGACACACAAATAAATACACACAAATAAAAATAATCCCCATATTTTCCTATATTTTCTGGGCTTTTGTCTTCCCCCCCAATTCCCATATTTTCCTATATTTTCTGGGGAATCGCCGATTAATTGTGTCTGTGTGTTTCTTTCCCTCCTGACCCTCCCCTCCCCGAGGGCTCCCAACCTCGCGCTTCGCGCTGCGCGAGGCGCGAAGTGCGAGGCGCGAACAACTTCGCGCTCTAACTTCGCGCGCTCTCGCGCCGCCCCCCAGGGGAGAAGAGGAAGTCCTCCTCCTCCTCCTCCTCCTCCTCCTCCTCCTCCTCCTCCTCCTCCGCTTCCTCCTCCTCCTCCTCCTCCTCCTCCTCCTCCTCCTCCTCCTCCTCCAGGAGGAGGAATCGGAGGCGTACCGCGAAGCGCGAAGGACTTCGCGCCCTCGAGGGCGCCCTCGTTTTCGCTCGCGTTCGGAGCCCCTGTGGGGCCCTCCAGGCCTCGCGAGGGGTGCTCTGGAGGCCGCGAGGGCCTCCCCGGAAGTCCCGGGGGGCAGCCCAGGCCGGGGGGGTACTTCTGGCAACACCCGACGCCTGCCTCGCCGCCTCGTCGTCCGCCAGACCAGCCGACCCCCTCTCGCCTCGCCCTCCTTGCCACCGCCCCTGCGTGTGCAGTCAGAGCTGATAGCAAGGATGCGCGATAAGGACGGAAGCCCCGTGGACGCCCACGTCGAAGCTTGTCGAGCGGGGCTGGCCATCGAAAGTAGTTGAGGATGGACCAACGAGGCAAGGATGCAAGGGTACCTTTGGGAAGGCTACCCATCCTTATCATCGATTTCGGCTTCATCTCGACGCCTTAGGCCTCCTCCCGCGTTCCTCCCCCGCCGCCACCCTCCTCATTCCTCTCGTGGCCTTCGTGTGCTTTAACTCCGGTGCGGCCCGCTGGACGTCCGCACGCGCTGGCGTCCGCCTTCGCTGCTACCAAACAAATGTTTTCAAATGCTGCAAGGCCTGCCAGAGGGGGTCGGAGCACATGGGGTCGAAGGATCGCGCCGCATCCGCGATGCATCGGCGAAGCCAGCGACGCATCGGCGACGTCGGCGTGGAGAAAACCGGCGCCGCATCGAGCCGCATCGCCGACGCATCGGCGATGCGGCGCGATCCTCCGACCGCATCTACTCCTGGGGAGACCAAAAGGTACTGATACCGCAACTTACTCCCCGGACCTCTCCTGGGGAGCGTTCTGACCAGGACTTCCAGGCGAATCCAACGGTGGCGACCAGGGCCTCCGAGAAGGCCCCCAAAGAGGGAAAACGAGGGAAAGGTAGAGGCATGGGTACACCCTGCGAAATGCTTAAGAAACCATGGGTTAAGAAATTCAGAGTCTCAGAACTGGAATAAAAACCCAGAACTTCTATCAAAATCCTGGGATTTACATTGACAAGTTAAGAATCATCAAGACTCTGGCCGAAAACTTAGGTTTTCTTGAGCATCGCCTAAGGTGTACCTTTCCCCCCTCGGAACTCCGACCCCCCTTTTTTGGAGACTCAGACTATTGAAGAAACCCTGGGACACACAAATAAATAGACACAAATAAAAAGATTCCCCATATTTTCCTATATTTTCGGGGGGGTCTGTATTCCCCCACACTTCCCATATTTTCCCATATTTTCTGGGGAATCGACGATTAATTGTGTCTGTGTGTTTTTTTCCCTCCTGAACTATCCCCGCTCGGGCTTCCCCGGCCGCTGCCGGGCCCCCCCGCGGGCCGGGGCGCGGCAGAGCGCCCACACGTGCTGCCCCGGCAGGCGCCTCTGGAGGCCCGCTGAGCCCCCCGCCCCTCAAGGGGCCCAAGAACACATAAATTCGCCGGCCCAACGGGCCAGAGGCGTGCTAAGATCTCCGGTAACTTGTTAACAATATTTCTAGTTCGCGCGCGCGGAGCGGCCCCTGGGGGCCCCCGGACGAAAAGTACCCCGGCAAGGTCCCGAGAGAAGCCCGGGAGAAGCCACCAGACCACTCCAGGGGAGGGTATTTTTCGACACCCCTCACGAGGATCGTGGCCTCCGAGGGGGGAGCCGCAATCGACTACCCCCAAGAGCCCCCCAAGAGGCCCTGGGGGCCTCCAAAACGCCGCCAAGGAGCCCCAAGAGACTCCCAAGAGGTCCCCAAGAGGCCCCCAAGAGGCCCTAAAGAGGGCTCCAGGGCCGGCGGCATGAGCGAAGCGATTAAATAAATACACACAAATAACAGGATTCACCATATTTTCCCATATTTTCTAGGCTTTTGTCTTCCCCCCCAATTCCCATGTTTTCCCATATTTTCTTGGGGGCCGACGAGTAATTCTGTCTGTGTGTTTTTCCCCCTCCGGAGCCCTGGCCTCGCGTTGGCGGCGCGCATTAAGGGGGTAGGGGGTGCACGCCGGTGGGAAAAAGTGGGTCGAAGCATGAAGCAGGAAGGCGTTGGGAGCAGATCGGGCTTCCACCCGCCCCCTGAAGGGGAGGAAAGAAGGAAAACCGCTCGACTCTTGAATCAGGAAGGCGCTCAAATAGATCAGGATCGGGGCATCCAAAAGCACCTACTTTCAACGACCGGCTTGTAGGGGGGAAGGCTTCTTGGATGGAGGCTGCTTCTTAAAAAGCGCCGGCCTGTACGTTTCATAGAGAAGGGCCTCGCCTCCGAAAACGGAGAGGTGTTTCTAAAAAGCCTCCCCCTCCCCCCGATGATGGTGATGATGATGATAATAACGCTGCTGATGATAATGCTGATGCTGATGCTGATGCTGATGTTGATGATAATGATGAGGATGATGACGATGACGATGACGATGTCGATGACGATGATGATGCTGATGATGATGATGATGATGATGATGATGATGATGATGATGATGATTGTTGTGATGATGATGATGATTATGATAATGACCAGGATGATAATGACGATGACGATGACGATGACGATGATGATGATGATGATGAGAATGATGTGTTATTCCAGTGCGCTCGGCGACACGAGCCAATGACGGACAAGGTTGAGCTCGGGCGGCACTCGCCAACACTGCTCAATAGCCTCGCGCGGGCAGAACGTTCGAGTTTGAGTTGTTATGGGAGCGTTACTTGTCGTAAACGCCAGCCGCCTGCAGCCGCTGTCGGCCATGCGCAGAAGGGGGCCACGAGAGGTTCGCGCTGTGTCGACGGGCGGCGACCCCGCCGGTGGCGTTCTGCGGCCTGGACTGCGAAGGCAACGGAGGAAAACGAAGCAAAAGCCCCGCACGCGTAATAACTCAGCGCCCATGTTCGGGCATGCGATCAACCGACCTCATGTAATCCACAAACTTGAAGTCACTGGCTGGCAGCCAGGACTGCCAGCACACTGCCTCATTGCGGCAACTTGAAGGGTGGCGCACAGCTGAGAGTGGGAACGAAGATGCACGGCCGATGCGTGGTGGATAGTTGAACTTTCATGGGTCCTACACCAGCAGATCCCTGGGGCTGGCCTTGGTGCTGTTCGTCATTGCATAACTGATTGGGCACCTCGTAATGTTCGCAACATGTAGATAGCCCGTCAGCAAATTCGATGAAGAACTCGGTAAATTCTTCCGCGGCGACTCGCACGGCAACAGTGCCAGCCCTGATTTCACCCTGTTTACCAAGAGACTCGTCATAAACTGTCTGGTGGAGTACATCGTTGGGTCACCGACCCATAGCATGCCAAACACCGTGGCAAACATGACCAGCCACTTGTCCTCTTGCATGTGTGAAGACGATTGGACAAACATCTGAGTTTGAGGCGCGTCTTGGCGGGGGGGTCGGTGAAAACTCCGCAGCTCGGTGATCGCCGCGTCGAGCTGGTTCAAATTGAACGGAGGACAAAAGATCCGGGGCAACTTGGACTGCGCGTGGCTGACCTGGGGCAGGCCACGCGTCGTGCATGTAACGATGGTAATTGAGCAGATCTCCCCCCCGTGCCGGCGGCCCTTCCTGCCGCGTTAACGGCAACGGCTCGCGCGCGTCACACTATCAGATCTGGAAACAGCAACGGTAGCCCTTGCAATCGTCATCGGGGATGCCCTGCCCCGCAGGGTCCGCGAGCTCTTGCTTCTTCTTGTCGTCGATCCACTCACCGCAGTTAACTTCGGTAGAATTTCGGTATATCTCGATCCAGGCGCAGTCGGCGTCAGTCCATTCTACGAACTCCATGGGAAGAGCTTGCTACGAATAATTATGGGTAGCTGCGCTGAACTTGGCGTCGTCGGCGCTCTCCTTCTTCTCAAAATTTGCCCGGGCGCCGATTGCGGACTCGGCCATGTCTAGCCTGCACCTTCACCGCACATTGGGTGCCCCAGCGATCCTGCGCAACAGAAACAACTCGGGCCACTAACGGTTGACATGTTCGTGCATCTCGTCGAAACAACCCGTCATCTATCTTGTTGATGGACAGCTTCGCTGGGGACGCTGGACTAAGCTCTGTGGTTACCCATTCAATCTCTTTTGCATGTGCACCCCGCGTCTGTGATCATATTCATGCCGCGGCTCATCTGGACTCCGCTCGCTCGCCCTATTCGGTGCTCGGACGGATTGATCCTTTTCGCTCTCCACTCCTGGCCCGAGCCCTCATGCGACTGCAGCTTCAAACGCCTTCTCTATCTCCTCCCCAAACCAGTCCAGATCACGGTCGCCGCCCAGGAGTGCGAAATCGTCGCCATAAACGGCCGACCACGTCTTCCTCTTCCCACGTTGAGCTGCGCCCGGCGAGGCCGCCCCGATGGCGAACCCAGCCCACGTGGCGAAGTCCATGTAGCATGTAGCAGCCCTCCCAAATACTTACCGCGCCACTGGCGCAATGCGTGGATCTCAATCACTTCCCGAACTTGCGCGGCCCATAGTCCTCATCCGGGAGCTATGCGAATATGCCCCTGTTGGCCCGCGCATGGAGATGCGTTCACCTCGCGCCGATGAATTAAAAACACTCCTTCTCTTTGTTCCGCAGATGTGGCACCCGATTCCTTCCGCGACTGCCATGGGGAAGAACAGCCGTTGCGCCCCCAACGCCGGGGAATGGTATTTTGTCTTGCTGAACCACTCGCAGGGAGCCATAGTCAGGTCTGGCGCGGCGACCCACCTGGCGCCGATATGCCTTTCCCTGGTAACCTCCCAGCACGTTCCCCCCCCCCCCCCCACCTTGTCACGCACCAGATGCTTCGTGTTTGGCCCCACTTCCACCGACCGTGACGCACGCGTGAGCTCAGGGCTTAATTCTGCCCCCGACACGTCGCCCCATGCACGTTTGCCCCCATCTTCGCGACGTTGCGACACGAAGACATCTCGACGCTTCCGCGCGCCTCGCACATGGCGGAAAGAAATAACCACACTCGGTGATTGAATTGGCCGCGCTCCCACTTGTGAGCCTGGGCGCGACTTGCGGGCTCGCATGTGAACGTGACTATGATATGCGTTGCTCTCCTCTTGGGCTGTCTCCTCTCTCCCTGCCTCGTATCTCGCAAACGTCTCGGTCTTCAGTAATTCGGCCCAGGACCCGAGCCTGCGGTCACTCTACGAATGCAAATTCTCCAAGCTGGCCCTTATTCCCCACGCAATGCTAACCTCCGAGCTCCGCAATCTCTTGCCCCAACTAACTCTGCCCCTCCTCCGCAGTCCGCGCGATGAGCTTCGACGGTTGCACTGGCTTCCCCATCGGAGTTCAGATGCTCTGAACTTACATCTCCCACCTCAAAAGAGCGCCCCCACTCTCTCATCCAGTTCGATGTTTAATATTGACCCGATCAGGACGGCTCGAGGCAGCCCGTCAGGGCATGCCCCTGCCCCGTTGTTTTCTGCCTCCTCCGTCAACTCCAGGGGGCCATGCTGAATGTTGCTCTCCAACCTCAACCCTCTGCCAAAGCAATCAAATTTGGCCACGATCCGAATCGGCTTGCATACTTCCAGCTCGTATCCATTAGCTCGCTGTTGCGCATCAAATGGGCGCGCGTCTCCCTCGCGCGCGTCAGCGGCGTTAACACCCGAATGCCTTAGCACCCCCTGCGCAAGGATCGCGGCCCCGCGGGGTGGCACCGACCGGATGTTCGAACAAAACATGAAACCCACTTCTTCGCTACACCCCGCGCAGCTCAAAGGCAAAGTTAAAATGTGTTAACAGGCTGCTCAGGATCTCCCACATGTTTCTTCCGTGCGTCGATTTCCTTCGATCGTCTGCAACCTGCCGAAGGTGGAACGCGGGGCTGACGACCAGCAAGATCGCAGACTTACGTTTTACAATGCGCTTGGTGCTTCCTACAGCTTCACTGTTGAAGTCAAGTTGATTACCGCGCCCGTCGCAGGCGGTCAGGTTCATAGCTAAGCCCGGGAGGACTCCGATCTTGTCCGCCACACCGGTGACTCTACCTGGCGAGTAGGCTTCTGGCACATGCGCTTGGGCCCCCTACTGACGCCTTCGGCATAACCTCGCGCCCCCCCTGATCTCGTTGACATCGAGGCATGCTTGCACCTGCGTTGACCATCCACTTGTTGGGGTCTTCACATCTTCACCGACGCCCATGAACAGGAGGCTACATTCGATCAATCCCATGATTTCGCTCTCCTGTCCTAAGATTATAGCTTCGTCCGCGGGCAGGCCCCCCGGGTTGATTTCCCCACCCGCGCCCCCAAGTCCCCCCCGACGCCGCTGATGAGGCGCCCGGCATCGGGGCCATCTCCGCATCGCGACCCTCTTCTTCTTCATATTATTCTTCCAAGTTGAACCCATCCAGCCCATGATTGTCCTGCCTCTCGTTCTCCCGCAATTCTCCATGCATCGCAAGTTTCTTCAATTCCCCCAGTTCCTTTGACAATCATGTGGCTCGCGCGCGTTGCCCGGCGTGGCTATCCTCCCCGAATGCTTGCTCGCTGACGCCTGCTCGGGGCATAACAATGACAGGGCCCGCGGGGCCCTGCGTCGCCGGGTCGCCGCCTGATTCCTAACCGCCCCTGTCGATGAGCCCAGGGATCTGGGGCGCGCCACTCGACGCGGCGCTGGCGTCGTGGGCGCGCGGCGCCTATCTTCATGGCGCCGTGGTGCACCTCTCCAGCATGTTCGGGTCGCCCTGCTACTTCAGCCACTCGATAACTCGCGATCGACATCCGGCGCCTCGGTTTATGGGCCGCGTCTCCGACAAAGGCGCGGCGCCCAAGGCGGCCCGGCGCGGGCCCCGCTACCCGGCGTTCAGCCCCGCTGGCCGCAACTACCCGCGGAGCGACTCGCTCGGCGTCGACGCCGTCGTCGCTGCCAGGTGGTGGCGCAATGGGGATAGTGACTCCTGTTGCAACCTCGCAGACTGCTGCGCTAGGGCCACGCCGCCGAGGCAGGCCGAACTCCGCGCCGGCCACCTCGTCGACGCTCCGCATTTCTCCCTCGCCCCCCCATCTCCGAGATTCAACGGCCCCTTGCGGCGCGCCGCGATGATCTCCTAAATGGCTTCGGCAATGCCCGAGAACACCCCGCTTCCCGAGCCCCTCGAACTTCTCATCGCCATGCCGACTTTGCGCCATCATCAACATGATGCGCCGCGCCAGCCAAAGTCTGGCAGCGGCTCGGAGAACCATCTGCCGCCGCGCATTTCGCGCGCGGTTTCGCAATCTGCGCCCGCGGTTAATTCGCCCATGGCCGAGGGCGCGCGCGCCGCCAATCGCGAAAAACGCAGCATGGTTCTCACCGAGTCCGTTTGATACTGGTCACATAACGCGTTCTTCACGGTGCTCGCATGGCCTCGCGCCGCCCGAGCTGCCCCTGCAATTCCCCCGTTAGATCGAAGGCCTCCGAACGGACGCACTTCGACCCCAATCAGCCGCATCTTCAATGATGCGATTGCTGTCTCGCCGTCGCTGTCGAGCATGACTTTCTCGCGGCCTGCGCGCAATGTCACGTCAGTCATCGCGTTCGCCGAGCACGGGTGGCGCCCTGTCTCGGGCACTACGTTTGCCTAGATTCGTTTGGCACTTCGGCCTTGCATCTAGCGCGGCAAAGGCGCCGGCTGCGATGGGGCGAGCGCGTCGCGTCGTTGATATCCGCCTCGCCACATCGCCCCGAGCCACGGCGCGCCTACGCAGGCAGCTCAGCCCCCCTCGCGACGAATGCATCAACCGCCGCTTCACGCATCACTCGCCACCCGCGCCTCCGCCATCACCTTCGTCGCCCACTCCCGAGACGGCAAATTCCCGATGGGGGCTCACGGGCGTCGGGGGGTTCAATGGAACAAGTCCTCCGCCAGGAATCCAGCCCCGGAAAATTCCCCCCATTCGCAACTTCCCCCGCGGCTCTTCCGAGCCCAGTTCGCCGCGCCGCCGCCGGCGTTTCGATGTAAAGCTGGCCCCGCCTCTTTTCGCGCGCCGCAACTCTTTGCCCAGCCGGCGCGCGCTCCACGTCGCTGCGCGGTCGACCCATCTCCTCTCGGCCGCGCGAACTTTTATTTCTAACTTCTGCCTATTCACGCGCCGGCGCCCCCCCGGGCGCGCGGCGCCCGCGCTTGTTCCTTCAGCTGGCGGCCCTTGTTGCTTTCGCGGTCTCGTTGTGTCTAGCCATGAAGGCCAAGTGGGCCACTGGGGGTTCCCGCCCCGCAACATTCTGGCATGGACTGTCCGAGTATCGCGCTTGCCACTCCAGCGTTGTCCAACTCCAATCGCCCCCTTGCACTGCTAGACCTCGCGAATTCCCTTTCCCGGCCAGCGCGCCGCAATGCGCCCCATATTTCCGCTTTCGCAGCACTCGCGGTCGCTCATGGGCGCGAGCCCTCCTCCGCGACCAGCTCCTCGACCCTGTGCCTCCGTAGTTGTTGTAACTTCCAGGTCGCCCCTGGCTCATTCTTATCGCGCTGGCCGCGTGTGATCGCTCCGCTTTTTGCCCCTACTCGCCCCCTGGCCACCCTTCCCGCCCCCTTCCCTGCAATTCGCCGCCGCGCTGGTAGCACTCGGGCCTCTTCCCCCCCTGGCCCCTGCAATTACTAACTGCGTCTACTCCTTCTCCACCATGCTCGCCCTCGTGCCCCCAGTCGGGCTCGCTGGCCCACAAGTAACCATTCTCGCCCCCGTGGCCCTCTGCTTTCCAAACATCACGGTACCTTCGTCGCTGCTGCATGTACTCCCGCCCCCCCATGCCCGTGGCGCCCCGATTTCGCGCGCCGGCGTCAAGCCTCTTTTTGCGCGCCCACTCTCCACGCATAACGCACAACTGTTGGTAGTTTTCTTGCGCGGGAGAGTCGGGTGTTCTAAAGCACTTCTGGTGTCACCCCTCAAACCGTTCCCTTGCGTGGCCCATGATTGTTCACATTGCAATGATGCGGAATGGGAGGTTTAACGCACGCGTTGGACAGTACTTTTCCAGCATGTCCACCAAACTCGTCAACTGTTCTAACTGAGTGGCGACATATCCGATGTGATTGTGCGCGTCCAAATACATAGCCATATTCAATATTGCCGACAAGGTCAAGCCGGCAACCGCGGAATATTTCCTTATCGGAGGTGAGGGGGTGAGATCGAAGTGGAACGGAGAGCCCCCCTACCGGGAAATCGATTTCGGTTTCGTGTTCGTGCGTGCCGTGCGTGCGGGCGAGGCGAAGCTGCGTGTGCGGGCGAGGAAAAGTCTCCTGTGGCTGAGGCGCGGCCGGACCAAATGTCTCCCTTCCGGGCGGCCGGTGGCCCGCGGTGCCCCGCCGGTGCCCCGCTGGTGCCCCGTGTGGCTGAGGCGCGGCCGGACCAAATGTCTCCCTTCCGGGCGGCCGGTGGCCCGCGGTGTCCCGCCGGTGTCCCGCGGTGCCCCGCGGTGTCCCGCGGTGCCCCGCGGTGTCCCGCCGGTGTCCCTCGGTGTCCCGCGATGATGATGATGATGATGATGATGATGATGATGATGATGATGATGATGATGAGATGATGAGATGATGATGATGATGATGATGATGATGATGATGATGATGATGATTATGATGATGATGATGAGATGATGATGGTGATGCTGATGATGATGTTGCTGATGATGATGAAAATGCTGATGATGATGATGCTGCTGATGATGATGATGCCGATGATGATGATGATGGTGATGCCGATGATGATGATGAAATCGATGATGATGATGACGATGATGATGATGATGCTGATGGTGTCCCGATGATGAGGATGATGATGATCATGATGATTATGTTGATGATCATGATGATGACGATGATGGTGTCCCGATGATGATGAGTATGATGATGTTGATGTTGATGATGCTGATTATGATTGTGTCCCGATGATGTCGATGTTGATGAAGATGAGGCTGATGATGACCATGGCGTCCCGATGATGATGATTATTCTGATGGTGATGATGATGATAATGTTGATGATGATGGCGACCCGATGGTGATGATGATGATTGTGAAGCTGATGATGATGATGATGTTGATGCTGATGTTGGTAATGATGATGATGGTGCCCCGATGATGACGATGATGATGATGAAGCTGATAATGATGTTGATGATGCTGATGATGATGTCGATGATGAGTATGAGATGGTGATGATGGTGCCCCGATGATGATGATGATGCTGATGATGATGATGATAACGATGGTGATCATGATGGTGTCCCGATGATGATGCTGCTGATGATGATGACGATGACTGTGTCCCGATTCTGCTGTTGATGATGATGATGTTGATGATGATGGTGATTGTGATGATGGTGATGATGATGATGATGATGATGATGGTGGTGTCCCGATGATGTTGATGACCGTGATGATGATGATGTTGGTGTTGATGATGAGGACGGTGTCCCGATTATGATGATGTTGGGGATGATGATGTTGATGTTGATGTTGTTGTTGTTGATGATGATGATGGCGTTGATTGTGAGAGCGGTTGTGACATCGATAGTGAGATCGATAGTGAGACCGAATGTGCTACCGATTGTGAGATCCATTGTGAGATCGATTGTGAGATCGATAGTCAGATCAATAGTGAGAGAGATCGAGTGAGATCGACTGTGAGATCGATCGAGGGAGATCGATCGAGCGAGACCGATACTGAGATCGATAGTGAGACCGATCGAATGAGACGTTGGTTCCTCCCCCCCCCGAACCTCCTTATCACCCGAAGGGTGGTCGTATAGGTATGGTATGATTCGCTGGCCGTCCATCTGCTTCTCAGCTCCACGCCTAATCTGCTTGTCATTCAAGATGTACCACATGTCCGCGTCTAGCTGGTGCACCATATCTTCGGCGATCTGCAGCTCTCCGCTATCACCATCCTCGCGCTGCTTTCCCACGCTGGCTATTGCGTCTTCCGGTGCGTGCAAACGACCGCTCAAGATTCTAAGCGTGTCGTCGTCGTCCTCGTCCTGCGAAGTCTCGCCCATGTTTCCCAGCTTGTCACCATGTTTTTCAACGCTGTATGGTACTGTGGGCTCACTTGAGCTAAGGCGTTCAGCCAAATTCGGTCCACTCGCGGAAGTCGGCTCTGTCGCCGGCGAAGGTATTAGGCTGCTGTGTGGCCACGACTTGCTTTTGCTTTCACCTACCGAATCGGTTATCTTCGTCACCTGGTCCATCGTGTTCTTTTGTACCATCGGATGGTCCTCTAACGTCCGGATTCTTGACTGGAATTGGTTTGTTCCTTCTTTCGCGTACACGTTACGGTTCACTATACTTAGGAGTAAGCAGCTCCTTTCGGGGGTGTCATGCGCAACATTATGTGATTGCTTTCATGGGTGACATTCCTGACACAAGACGCGGCCTGCCTCCAGACGAACTCTCTCATCCCCTTGTGGTTGTCCCTCAACGCCACTCTCATATAACTGGAATCATCCCCATGGTTTGAGGATTCGCATGGCTCGGTGAACCTCACTGGACTGAAATTAAACCGTTGATCTCGGTTTCTGGGTGTGTTTAACACAGGGAGCGAATCCCATGGGTGAGTAGGTGCAGCTGCTGTTTCTACCGCGGCTGCAATTCACCCTGCTCCGCTTTATGCACATTCCTCAGCAGGATTTGTACGGGAACGAGTTGGTGTTTGTAAGCGTGGGCGGACGGGCGGCAGCTCCACGGATCAAATGCTTGAGCCAAACAGCGTCGGTAAAGACGGCTGTTCGAGTTAAGTGTACCACGATGCTCCTCACCCAATCGCAGGGCCATGTCCTAACACCGCCTCCTCCTCCTCCTCCTCCTCCTCCTCCTCCTCCTCCTCCTCCTCCTCCTCCTCCTTCTCCTCCTCCTCCTCCTCCTCCTCCTCCTCCTCCTCCTCCTCCTCCTCCCGTCCGCAAAGCACGTGCGCGGGATGGGCGAGGCCCCCCGAAAGCGTACAAGCAGTGCGGTTGATGGACAAAGCCCTGCACCTCGTATTCTCGCTTTTGTGACCCCCGCCGCGCCCCTGGCGTAATGTTGGCGGGCCGCGCCGCGGTGTGTCGCTCCGTCGATTGGCCGAAACCCTGCGCCCCGCTAGCGATGCCAACCAACATCGAATCGGGGGCGAGGGGGCGCGTTGAAGTTTGAGCTGGTACCCTAGTCGCGCGGGTGGTGCAGGATGCTCTCAATCAACCGCCCCGAGGCCTCCAGAAGGGCCCGGGAAGACCACCGAGGCAGCCAAGACGGCCCGAGCTGAGGCCAAAAACGAAGGACCCCCAGACGGCCAGGCACGGCCCCAAGAGGGCCCCAAGACGGGCAAAGGCCCACAGAAGCACAACGGGCAAAGGCCCACAGAAGCACAAAAGAATCTGACCCCCAAAGCGGCCCAAGAGGGCCCCAGGAGGTCCTCAAGACAGCGCCAAGAGACCGTCCAGACTGCCGAGAGGGGCCCAAGACGGCACCAAGACAGCCAAAGAGGGTCCAGAGACGGCCCAAAACGGCCCCCAAACGGCCCAGGTAGGCCCCATGAGAGGCCCAGAAAGGGCAGGAGGACGAGAGGTGCCACGTGTTACACCACACAGTGCCGCAAGCAGCTGGATGCATGTCCCTACATAAATTTCCCACGGTCTTCCACTCACTCTGCTCCGCTGGGGCTCCTCCCTCGGTCCCCAAACCTCCTGATCTGTACTCTCTCTCTCTCTCTCTTTCTGCTGCCCTCCCCGCACTCTCTGTCCCACTCCTACTGAGAGCGACTCCGCCCTGGGAATGGTGCTTTCGAGCCTCCGCACAGTCTATGAAGCCGTAGCCTGTGTAACCGTCCCCGAAGAACTTCCGGATGGTGCCGTAGAAGCCGCCGGCCCCGCCCAGGGGACCCGCCAAGGTTCAGCGGCCGAGGCGCATGCTGGTCATGCCTCTTCCCTCCATCCCATCCTCCATGCCCAAATGCATCCCCCAACCGTCATTTATCCTCCCTTTTGTGCCTGAACTTGTGTAACCCCAGCGGGCCTCATCATTCCAAGACGTACGGGGGCCCGATAATGAAGCAGCACAAGGTCTGCGCAGGAAGTGTTTCCGTACTGCGCACAAACGCAAGTTAGTCTTGGTAAGCCAAAGTGGCAGTATGTAGAGCGGGCAGACATTACCATACAAGGGTAAGCAATGTGCCATGAAAGCCAGTGCATACCGCGCTAAAACAATACTGGGCGAGTTCAAGTCATATCCATCATTGACAAACACGACAATCGAGTTTGATTGGAGAGGACGTGCGAGAGGACACAAGACCCTTCCGAGGGCCACATTGCCGCAGAAAGACATGGAACGCTAAACACAGGAGGCAAGAGTACCTTTGATTGGGCAGTGCAAATCAAGCTCGACTGTCTCTGTGTGGAACAGAGCAACCAGCCTGTGCTGCGCGACCCTGATTCGCTCAGGATCCGCGCAGGGGGGGCCCTCATGGGGGGCGGGGCTGCCTTTTGGAGAATCAGGAGGATCCAGAGGCATCCACTGCAAAACAGGCGGGATGAGGGGGAGGGAGGAGGGAGGGATGAGAGGAACAAGCAGCATTCACATCATCAGTTCTCGGAGGTCCACACGCTCGGATTTCTTGGATCGGCGTTGGGCCCCCCCAAGCGGCGCCTCTGGCGCCGCCCCTGGCGCGATCCGCGCCCCCCTGGAAGGGGCTTCAGCGCCGATCCAGCGACTCCGCGCGGACCTTCGATATGAGGGGGGAGGGAGGAGTCTAGGAGGGAAGGAGGAACAACGAGGAAATATAGAGAAGGCGCCGGAGCAGCAAGAAGAAGCAACGGGCAGCAGAAGCAGCAAGGCAAATGTGCGCACAAGTGGCAGCGCGCCCACAGCGCCCTGCCCCGCCCGGCCTCCCAATCCACCCCGCGCCAAGTCCCCCCGACACTGCCCTGGCCCCTTTCCCTGCTCCCCCACACCCCACCCCACCAAGCGATGAAGGAAGTGGGAGGAGGAAGTGGGGGAGGAAAGGAGGAGGAGGAGGAAGAGGATCGATTGATCGAGCAGTCAGGCCGACTTGGGGGCGACCTCGCACCTACTAGAGCATCGCACCATTCATAACATCGAATCCGACCGTGCTGAAGTCACTTCGTCTGGGGGCCCGCTCGCGCTCCGGGGCGCTCTGGCTCTGCCTGCGCCGTCCTCCCCGCCGCAGAGGTCTGTGGGCCGGGTGGCTCTTCGCGGAGTTTCTTGGCGGGATGCATAGGGGGGGATAAGTCCAGATGGGGAGAGAGGCGCAACCGAGGTACAAATTGTACCTACGACCCACGGAGAAGGTACAATTTGTACCGACGCCACGCAGACAAGGTACAAATTGTACATTTGACCACGTCCGCGACATGTGCGAGGATGTTAACGGGGGGGGAGAAGGTACAATTTATACTTGCAACCCGCAGAGAAGGTACAACTTGTACCCCAACAAGACGGTACCGGATACTCATCCCCCCATGTCCTGATCCCCCCATCGCCATCCGGCCGAGTTTCTTCCTACTCCGCGTCGGTAGATGTGTCGCTCTGCACTTCATCCGCGCTGACGGCGTCTCCCTGCAGGTCGGAGCGCGCTCTGGCTTTCCAATCGATGTGCTCGATGCCGTTCGCTATTCCAAAAGGCGCGCAGATGGACCTACGCGGCGATGGCCTCACTGGGCCACTCGTTGGTCCAAGCGTACATCCACGAGCACGTGGCGATGCAGCCCTCCGAGATACACCCTGCGAAATGCTTTAGAAATCAGGGGTTAAGAAATTCATAGTCTCAGAATCTGAATAACAACCCAGAATGTCTATTCAAATCTTGGGATTTACATTGAAAAGTTAAGAATAATCGAGACTCTGGACGAAAACTTAGGTTTTCTTAACCATCGCCTAAGGTGTACGCCTCTCCACAAAATCGCAGAGGAGAGATCAGAATCCGCGCGGCAGTTCGTGCACCGCGGTGTGCCCTTGTCATCTTCGCGCCCCCGTGTGGCCAGCGCCCTGCCCTGGTAGTGGTAGCTCTGCTGCCTCTCGTGCGCCGCGGTGTCGTTTGTGCCCACCGCCTCCTCCTGTTCTGAAAAGCTTGGCTGTTCTTCGCTAGGGCTCCCAACTTCGCGCTTCGCGCTGCGCGAAGCGCGAAGCGCGAATAACTTCGCGCTCTCGCGCCGCCCCCCCAAAGGGAGAAAAGGAGGACGAGGAGGAGGGGGAGAAGGAACGAGGACCGCGAAGCGCGAATAGCTTCGCGCCCTCGTGGGAGCCCTTGCTGTTCTGAAAAGCTTGGCTGTTCTTCGGTGCCCAAAATATCGCGTCCTGGCCAGTGGCATTCCGCTGCTGTTCGTGCGCTGGGGTGTCCCCGTTGCCCAGCGTCGCGTCTTCGCGGGGCGCGGGGCTCCTGTTGCCCAGCCTCGCCCCTGGTCAACGAAACTCTGCTGCTCTTCGCGCGCGGCGGTGTCTTCTGTGTCTGGCGTCTCGCGTTGCTTCGCGTAGCTCCGCTGCTCATCGTGCGTCGCGGCGCCCCTCGTTGCCCAGCGCCTCGTCCCTTCCCTGCGACGATATGCTGCTCTTTGTGCGTCGCGGCGTCGCCCGTGCTCGGCGCCTCCCCCTGGCCCGTGTAATTAGCATTGCTGCTCCTCGCGCGTCTCGGTGCCATGTGTAGCCAGCTTCGCGCCCTGGTCTGCGAAGTTATGCGGCTTATCGTGCGGTGTGAAACAACAACAACAACAACAACAACAACAACCACCACCACCACCACCACCACCACCACCACCACCACCACCACCACCACCACCACAACAACAACAACAACAACAACAACAACAACAACCTTGTTGAGGGTGAGGCCCGCTGCAATACACGGATTGAAGGTGACCCCAGCCTGGTCGACGCAGTCGATCAGCACAAACGAAAATCGATGTGAAGTCATGGTGGTCCAGCACCGCCTTCTTGTCATCGAAGCTGTATCGCTCGTGCACCTCGGTGGCCCTGGTGCCCAGCTTCATGTCCAGGTCCAAAAAGCTCTGCTGCTCTTCTTGCGGTGCGGTGGCTTGTCGCTTGTCGTCGCGACTTTGTCTGCGAATCACTTCGGCTTATCGAGCGTCGCGTCGTCCTTCGTCGCCAGCGTCTTGCCCTGGTCTCTGTGGTTCTCCGGCGTCCCTAACGTTGCGTGGGTGCTGTCGGCGTTCTGCGCGTCGTTTCCCTTCTGCTACTCGAGCGCCGTGGTGGTGTAGTCCAGCTGGGCCTGCCTAGCGCAGTTCAGGAGTAGTCGGCGTCGTGATCGTTTATGTGAGCTCGAAGTGCACATCGCTGCATGGTGCCACAGCGTTCCAGCGGGCACACTCTGCATGCCGATTAGATTGTAGGCGGGCAGAGCAGGAGGACATGTCCATGCCGCTTCTGTCATGCGGGCCGTCACCGCCTCATCGTTTCAGCACGAAGTGCGAAAGTTCTCTATGTGTCCGCACGCTGCCTGGACAATACATTGGGCCCAGGTGGCAGATGGAGGAGGAAGAAGACAAGGGAGGACCAGTGCAAACCCAAGACTCATCAACGATGTTGAAATAAACCCTCCCTTTAAGCTCCCTCCACTGGCCCCTACAAGGGTTCATTCCCACTGACGGAACTGCCTCGCTGGGAGACAGCAGCTTCAAGACCGTGAAACGTGCCAGCACACCATTATCGGGACTCTAACGCCACGAATCAATATGACTATTGCGTCTTGACGGTCCGGCATCGCGCCAGAACGCCATTCCTGGGACCTCAACACCGCAAATCGAAGTAACTGTCGCGCCCCCACCATCCTGAATCCCTCGAAAGCATTATGTTTGACACGTTGGCCATGGGAATACGTGAAACTCTTGGTATTGACCAGAACGAATGTGCGCAGCGCTAAAGCGAGAGCTACATGTTCAAAAGGAACTGCCCCCAATCCGTGGAACTCTTGCAAATATTTTAGACGAATGTGCGCGCGGAGCAAAAGAAAGAGAGCCACATTGCGAAAACCACCCGCCCTCAATACGTGAAGCTGATACACAATTTGCTGGAGGAGAATAGGGAAGGGTAGGAGGAGGAGGAAGAGGAGGAAGTGAAGGGAGAAGGAGGAGGGAGGAGGGATGAAGAAGGAGGGATGGGGAGGGAGGAGGGAGGAGGGAGAGAGGAGGGAGGGAGGGAGGGAGGGAGGAGGAAGGAGGGAGAGGAGGGAGGCAGGGAGGGAGGGAGAAAGGGAGGGAGGAGGAAGAGGGGAATGAGGAAGGAGCAGATAATGGTGATGATGATCATGATGATGGTGATGATGATGATTATGATGGTAATGGTGGTGGCGGCGATGATGATGATGATGATGATGATGATGATGAGGAGGAGGATGATAGTGATGGTACTGGTAATGGTGATGGCGCCGATGATGATGCTGATGATGATGCTGTTGATGATGATGCCGATGATGACAACGATGATGGCACTGATGATGATGGTGATGCTGACGCTGACGCCGATGATGACGATGATGACGATGACGATGACGATGACGATGATGATGATGATGATGATGATGATGATGATCATCATCATCATCATCATCATCATCATCATCATCATCATCATCATCAGCATCATCACATCATCCATCATCAACATCATCGTCAGCATCGTCAGCGTCATAAACGTCATCACCGTCATCATCACCGTCGGCACCATCGTCATCACCATCACCATCACCATCACCATCATCAA
>CAUYUJ010021117.1:54453-85104 GCA_963575745.1 Prorocentrum cordatum | reverse complement strand
CCCGACTCCCCTCGCGGTGACAAGGCGGGCGCCAGCCTCGCGGTATCTCTTCTCAGCCAGGTTCTCCTTCGGGAGGGAGGGGGGAAGGGAGTGAGGCAGGCAGCCAGGGATGGATGGAGGGAGGAGGAGGAGGAAAAAGAGGAGGACGAGAAGGAGGAGGAGGAGGAGGAGGAGGAGGAGAAAGAGGAGGAGGAAGAGGAGGAGGAGGAGGGCAGGAGGAGGCGCCAGATGCCAGTGTGGGAAGCAGAATGGCGTGTCTGCCGCCCCGCGCGGGCGCACGCTCGAGGCCTCCGCCGGAGGCGACCTCCGCCAGAGGGGGCGGGGCACGCGTGTGCGGAGGATGGATTTCGTGGCGGCGCAGGCGGAGCGCATTTTCGCGAACAGTCGCAGGGCTCCACCTGGGATGCGATCCGCCTGCCCTACTCGGTCCTTGCAATCACCGTCACCGCGCCCCCTGCTTGGGTCACGTGCAGTCGTCACAACTGCTGTGCCGGATTGGCAGGTGGCGGTAAGCTTGACACCGTGTCAAAATGAGCCGGCCACGGCCAACGCACTGGGAGCGAAATGGAATCCCCGTCAACAAAAGATGATGGATCAATCTGGGCCGACAACTGGAACCACGAGCTTTCCCAAATTCGATTTCTGTGAACACCGAATAGAGGTCCTCCCCGTCACGATGCCTCTCGTGATGAAAGATGAGAGCTGCTTTATGACCACAACGACGGCCTTCGTTACTGGCGGTAATATTGCAAGCCCGTGTGGTCTGACCCTTGAGGCGAGGTACCCAGTATAGATCATCATTTCTAGAGCATATCGCCGCGATGGGTCGCGAACAGAAGCACAGGGGACACAGGAGTTTGCATGACCTTCGGTAAAACTCGGGAGCGTTGGCATGCGCACGCGTTCAAGACCGTTGACCAGAGATGGACTTGTGTTTCTACAACGTGTTACACTGTCTCATACACTGGAAAGACACTGTCATCGGCGTCGTCGTCGTAATCGCCAAGTCCGTCCTATTCCAATGTAGGGGCTACTCGAAACGAGTTTTCACTGGAGCCTCTATCCATTCCCCCACGGCGACCCTACACTTCGCAAGGCTTCCCCTGCACCGCCCACGCAGCCTCAGCCTCCAGCTGCTTTGCCGCCGCGGCTGCCGTCATGGCTGGGGCTGAAGCGGCCTCGTCGGCTGGGCATTTAGTTTCCTCCTCCCTCCTCCCCGTTCCCCTTCCCTCCACTTCCTCCCACCATCCCTCCCCCATCATCCGTTGCTCATCCCTCCCCTCTTGCTCACCCCTTCCACCCTCTTCTGGGCTCTCCTCGCGCGCGTCGTTTGCACGACGGTTCTGATGGTTATCGCAGACACAGGAGTCCAGATGATGGTGTGGCGATGGCGACGACGATGGTGGCGGCAATTGTGATGATGCCGACCATTGGTGTGATGATGGCAGTGATAATGACGATGACGGCGGCGACGACGATGATATTGATGACGAGGACGATGACGATTCATGCCATTCAACCCCATGTGAACTCCCTGGCCAGAACAAACGCATGGCATGAAATTGCAAAAAACTCACACCAGGTCAATGGGCTACCACTGACCTTCGGCCAACCAAAGCTGGGACTTAACACGCCACACGAGCATGTAAAACATAGAGAACGTGGGGCTTTATGGCATTGGCCCCCTTGAGCGCAGCCCCTCCCATAAAGCCTACGAGGCTCCATGAGAGGAAAGGCGCTCAGTGCCCTCGAAGACTGACCTCAAGGCGCCGCTCACGTCATGCGAGGCGACCACTACGCCAATTAATTCAAGCACCCTTCAACATAATTTAACGTATGAGAGTACTGTGGCTTTCGCGCTGATGTGGCATGAAGAGAGTGCGCCCGCACGGTGAGACGATGGCAACTATTCCCCATAACTGATGCCTCGCCACAAGCGCAACGTCGCGGCAACCAGACTTAGAAAACTGATGATACGCATCATGGAACTCGGACACTTTACATCAATGAATCCATCAATGCCGACGTGCGCAATCCGGTTGGCCATACCTGACGCTTGCTACAGGCAATGTTTTTCCATAGCACCATGCATAACTCGATGCACTTCTTGACGAGACTCGTCTTGATCACTCGCAGGATCTTGTTCCGCGACGAAGTCTCACCGGAAATGTCCAGCGGCCAGTCGTCGGAGGCAACCGCTCCCGTCACGAAGTTGAGCCACTCGGGTATCAGCTCGTCCCAGTCGTCCATGATGGGGCCGAGTCGCACGTACAGCTTGATTGAAGGGGCCCTGGGACACACAAATAAATACACACAAATAACAGGATTCCTTATATTCTCCAATATTTTCTGGGTTTTTGTCTTCCCCCCCACTTCCCGTATTTTCCCATATTTTCTAGGAAATCGACGATTAATTGTGTCTGTGTGTTTTTTCCCCTCCTGACGAAAGGTGCCCGGCGCGGCACGAAGAGCAGCGCGCGGACCTCCATTTGGCAGCGCACGCCGGAGTCTTTCACAGCGAGGTGGTCCTCACAGTCGTTAGACAGGGGTTTGTACAATAGGTTCCTGCGGCGTCGGCGCGCGCAAAGGTTTTTGACACCGCGTCGATCGTTCCACCTTGAATCGATCGCGGCCCCGATCGTTCAAGGTTGAATTCAGCCGGGCACAATGGCATTACCGTGTCCACCGGTGCTTCCGCGTCGCAGAATTCAACCTTGAGCGCCTCCGCCAGCGTCGCTGGCGCGCCAATGCCGCGCGAACCTATCGTAGAACGAGGCGCACTCCTCGTTGGTCATGCCCTCGGACTTGCGCATCCAAAGCGGCCTGCTCTTGCCGAGCTGCTCCTACTCGTGGGGTGCCTCCTCGACCTTCCTTGTATCATCATTGGTGTCCTCCTTCTCGCTCTCCTCATCGACCTCCTGGATGTTCGGCTCGTTGCCTTCTTTCTCCTCGTCCTTCTTATCCTCTTCCTCCTATTCCCTGGAATCCGTCACACCCTTGTCCTTTGATTACTCCGCGCGCAGCTCCATGGGAAGGCCGATGAACGCAGAGTGCTTTCTGACTGGATACTTCAGGCGGCGCTCCTCCCGGAACTCCGCCTGGTTCTCCTTAAGATAGCAGATGATCTGGGTGTCGGGCATGATCTCCCCGTGCGCCATCGCCGTGCCCTTCTGCATCGGGAAGGAGCCACCAGCATCGGACTCCCAGATGTTCTGCTCGTCCTCGCTGCTCTTGCTGATCGCTTGCACATTGTCCTAGACGAGAAACGCGGAGATGAAGCCGACGCATATACAAGTCAGTGCTATGACGTGAGCGGCCATACGCTCCTCGAGGCTAAGACATCACTATGTGAGAAGTTGGCCCGCCCGATTGTCCGACCTGCTCTCGCAACAGAAACCGATGCCACGCTGCTAGAAGGGCCCGAGCAACACGGCTGCGCTATGATTATAATGATGATGGTGATGATGATGATGATGATGATGATGATGATGGTGGTGATGATGATGATGATGATGATGATGATGATGATGATGATGATGATGATGATGATGATGATGGCTGGTGGTGGTGGTGGTGATGATGATGATGATGATGATGATGATGATGATGATGATGATGATGATGATGATGAGATGAAGGATGATGATGATGATGATGATGATGATGATGATGATGATGATGATGATGATGATGATGATGATGATGATGATGATGATGATGATGAGATGATGATGATGATGATGATGATGATGATGATGATGATGATGATGATGATGATGATGATGATGATGATGATGATGATGATGATGATGATGATGATGATGATGATGATGATGATGATGATGATGATGATGATGATGATGATGATGATGATGATGATGATGATGATGATGATGATGATGATGATGATGATGATGATGATGATGATGACGAAGACCATGCTGATGATGGTACTCCTGGTGATGAAGTTGTTCATGATGATGGTGGTGATGATAACGATTTTGGCAATGATGGCAATGCCGGCGATGACGATGACGATGACGACGACTGTGAGTCCAAAATGGCCGAAAGGAAAGCAGCGGGAAGGACAATGAAAGGCAGCAAAGGGAGAGGAGGGAAGGCAGGCACCATCTTCCAGCCCTTCACTGCTTCCTTCTTCGTCGACGCTCCCCTTCTTCTAGTGCCCCATTGGGGGGTCCGGGGGAACTAGGGATGCAGGACGAGGGAAATGGAGGGAGCGTTGGGTTCCGAAGGGGCGAGAGCGAAGGGAAGGAGCGGAGGACAAATGTGTAAGGGGGGGAGGCTGGGGAAAAGGGCCAGGAGGGATCAGCGGGGAGAATTGAGCAGGGACCGACCGTCCAGGCATTCCTTTAGTCCTACCACGGAATGTTCGTAGAACCCAGAAGGGTTCTAAGAGCAAAAAACAAAGCAAAAAACAAAGAGTCCCAGCCAAACATGTTCTAAGAACATCTCGTGGGAATCACAAAAGGTTCTTGGAACACTGCTTGGTAGGACTGCAGGCACGCCAGGACGCTTCGCCACTGCTTGAAGAACGGGGGGCTTACCAGCCTGGAACATATCCCTATCCCTATGTTGGGCATCGCCTCATCACGATGGCGATCTTAGGGATTCCCTTATCTTTTGCGGGCGAATCCCAAAGATTGTCATCGCCCTTTGGCGTGTCAATCTTAGGGATAGGGATACGTGCTGGTGAGGGGCGGGGGGACGGGCGGAGAAAGAAGGACCCCCCCGACGATGCGCCGAGGCCTGTCGCCCAGGCCGGCCGTCCCCGGCGCCAGCGGCCTCGGAGGCAGCGGCCTCGGCGCGGCCGCGCGCGCACGGCAGGCGAGACGCTTCCGCGCGCACGCGGAAGCGCGTGAAGCGCAGGCGCGCGTGCGCACAGGCGCACGCGTGCACGACAGGCTCCTGTGCCCCTTCTCCGCCCTCTCCGTGGCGGGAACGGGAGGAGTGCCTCCTCCCTGCCCAATTCCCCTCCTCCACCTCCCCCTCCTCCTCCTCCTGCTCCCCTCCTCCTCCTGCTCCTGCTCCTGCTCCTGCTCCTCCTCCTCCTCCTCCTCCTCCTTCCTCCCTCCTCCTTCCTCCTCCTCCTCCCCTCTCCTCCTCCCCTCCTCCTCCCCCCTCCCTCACCTCCTCCTCCTCCTCCTTCACTCCTCCTCCCCGGACCCTCCCCCCTCCTTCCTCCTCGCTCCCCTCCTCCTCCTGCCTCCTCCTCCTCCTGCTCCTCCTCCTCGAGCCTGCCCTGCGCACAGCGCCTCGCACAAAGACCGCACGGGCGGGCAAATATTCACACCACGTGACCAGGCGGCACCCGCGCCGCCCGGCGGGGCGCAGTGGCGCGCGGGCGCGCTCTGGGCCCGACGAGCCTTCTGCTGCATCGCCTGCATCTGCATCGCCATCTGAGCAGCGAACGCCTCGGCCCGCGCGCCCCTCGCCTGCTCCCGCCTGCCCCCTTGGCCACCGTCCCTGCATCCCGCCCTCCCGTCGGGTTCCCTTGCAGCTCGCCCGGCCCGCCCCGTCCCCGTCGCCGTCCACGACGTCCTCGCCCTCTCCGTCCCCGTTCCCTTCCCTGCCTCCATCCTAGGGCTCCTCCCCTATCACCTCCCTGGTGTCCGCTCCATGTCCCCTCCCCCTCACTGACTCGTCATCCCCCTGGTGCCCCTCTCCCCACCACCCCGTCTCCCCAATCCCCCGTCCCTCCCAGTCTCTGGCGGTGCCTGGAGTTATCCCACCAAGGTGGGAGAACGAATCCAACAACGGATACCAACACGTCAAGATGATATGGGCCTCGTCCGTTACTCCCGCGTGGCCGTGTGGGCGGAGGTTGACCCGCTCCATGACGGATACCAGCAGCCCAACACATCTGTGCTGCGGTATCGCAAACTGCCGTCCCTCGCCTCCCCTGCCGTGAGGCCTGCCTGGGGCGAGCGGCTCGTGCCAAGCGGCGCGGCCCCCCCCTCTCGCCCTGCCTGCCGTCCCCCCCTCTCTTGGCCCTGCCTCTGCGGAGGCAGGCCACCGCCCCAGCCCCGGCCCGCCAGCCAGACCACACACCCCATGCCCCGCAGACTTTGGCCCGTGATCACCCGGGGGGGGGGGGCATAAGTGGGGGGGGGGGGCAGCGAGGGCTGCGAAAGGCTCGGGGCCCCTCAAGGCAAGGGGGGGGGGGGCCCCTGCGGCCCCGAGGGTCCCGCGGGCGGCAAAGGGAGCCTCGCTTCCCCCTCTGCTCCCCCCCCCCCCAGCAACTCGCGCCCAGCGGCAGCACCCCCCCCCCCGCCGTCCGGGCGCCTCCGCCGCGGCGCCTCCCTTCCCGCCGCACGCCGCCGCCATCCACTCGCCCCAGCTCCAGCCGCCACCACCGGAGCCCCGCGCTGCCTCCGTGGCCCCCGCGGCGGCCTGCGGCAGGGGGGGGGGGGGGGCGGGCAGCCCCCGCAGGCTGCGAGCCTCAGGGGCCGCAGCAGCACCGCAGGGCACCCGTCGGGTCGGTCGGAAGAAGCGGGTAGACGCGTGACGAAGTCGAGTGGGGGATCCACTGCATCCCAAACTTGACTTCCTCGTCGAGCCTGTGAAACAGCAGACATGCAAATGTTCGCAGATCTTCGAGCATCCTGCGCGGCTTGCAGACGCGACGAGAGTATCCATTTGGGGGCACATCCATTACGCAGCCAATTCCCTACTCGAAGCAGGGCGGCGCTGCATCTGGACGCCTGCTGTTGAAAGCTGTGGCCGAAAAAGTTTGCCACGAGGTGTGAAGGCGCCCCGTGATAGTTCAGACAGCTTTCGTGCCGCTGGCGCGCTGGCGCAGGGCGGCGCTGAAGTATCTCTGGCTTCCTCCCGCCCCCTGACGGCGAAGGAAGAGGGGGGCAAACAGGGCGGCGCCCAAGTCAAAAAGGAACCCGGGGGTCGGAAAACAAAAACGCTTTCAGCGACCGATGGGGTAGCCATCCACAACAGGAGGACAGGGCTGGGCCGTCTCAGATACCCCTGATCGGCGTCGTCGTCGTCGTCGTCGTCGTCGTCGTCGTCGTCGTCGTCGTCGTCGTCGTCGTCGTCGTCGTCGTCGTCGTCGTCGTCGTCGTCGTCGTCGTCGTCGTCGTCGTCGTCGTCGTCGTCGTCGTCGTCGTCGTCGTCGTCTCAGCGGCGAGCCCGGGGGGGAAAAGTGAGAAGGGGCCTTCGCAAGGCAGTCGGCCTTCTGGGAAGCTCCCCGAGCACCTCCCGAGGGCGCAGGCAGCCTCTCGGAGGGCGCGAGGGCCTCTGAGGAGCCCCGCCCGCCTTCTGAGGAGGTCTTTTACCAGCCTGGAACATATCCCTATCCCTATGTTGGGCATCGCCTCACCACGATGGCGACCTTAGGGATTTCCTCAGTTCCTGAGGGTGTACCCCTAAGAGTGTCATCTCATTTTAGCGCGTCAATCTTAGGGATAGGGATACGTTCGAGGCTGGTGAGTCTTGTCGCCCTCGCTTCCCCCCTTCCGCTCGCCGCCGACGTGGGGGGGCGGACGCGGCGGGGACAGGAAGGCCACCCCCCGCACGCTGCGCCTGCCAGCGGCCTCCACGTGCCCCGAGCGCGCTCCACCGCGCGCGCGGGCGGGCCCGCGAGCGAGCGAAACGGTCCCCGAGCGGGCGGCAAACGACGCCCTCGTGGGGCACCGTTAGAAGCGGCCCATATTCGGGCGTTGGCAGAACCTGGTTCAGTGGTGTGTACCGGGCGACGCCCCCCCCCGCCCCCTTCCACCAAGCGGAACTGCCGTCACCCGAAAAGCACCAGCCACGGCAGACCTGGTTTAGTGATTCTGGCCGACTGAGGGGCTCCGGGGACCTACTACTAACCGGGTCCCCTTACCTGGGGTCCTGGCTATACCCGACATATGGGGTCGGAGTAGATGGGGTCGGAGGATCGCGCCGCATCGCCGACGCATCGACGATACATCGGCGATGCAGCGGCGATGCATCTGCGACGACGGCGTGGAGAAGATCGGGCTCCACATGGAGTCGCATCGCTGGTGCATCGGCGATGCGGCGCTATCCGTCGACCCCATCTGCTCCGACCCCATCTGGGAGGCATAGAACTGTTCGACGTACAGTCGGACCTAGGACAGAAGAACATCCTTCAAGAACATGAGACCCTCCACCGGCCCCAACTGAAGGACACTCGAGGGTGCCCTCCCCCAGGATGCACAAGAACATCCAACGAACACGAAGAACCTTCGAGTACCCTCCCCGACCCCACCTCGAACTGATACCTCGGTCCGACAGTACAGTAGGAGCCCGACCACAAGAAGCCGTCCACAAGGACCCCACCCCTGCAAACCCAGGGTGTCCCTTGATTCTTGGTGTGGGAACGCCACGCTTCACATCGCAAAACCATCGAAGCCCAAGAACACCCAGGGCACCTTGGAGGCACGCGGGGTGCTTCTTGGCATGGGCTTCCCCTGCAGCAGGAATGGTGAGAGGCGTGTTTTCCACCACCACCACCATAAGTCGAAGGGGGTGGGGTCCTCCTCCTCCTCCTCCTCCTCCTCCTCATCCTCCTCCTCCTCCTCCTCCTCGTCCTCCTCCTCCTCTTTCTCGTCCTCCTCCTCCTCCTCCTCCTCCTCCTTCTCGTCCTCCTCCTCCTCCTCCTTCCCCCCCTCCAACTCATGGTGGTGGTGGCGGAAAGCAGGCTCATCGAGTGGCACTCGAGCACCCCAAAGGGGGGGGAGCTGCCAGGGGGCGCGGGGGGGGGGGGGGCAGTCGCCCGCCCGAGCCCCAGGAGCGTGGCAAGGTGCCTCGGGCGGTGTGCCTGCTCTGTGGGGCCTCGGACGTCGACGCTCTCTAGGCACCCTCCTCCTCCTCCCTCTCCTCCTCCTCCTCCTCCTCCTCCTCCTCCTCCTCCTCCTCCTCCTCCTCCTGCTCCTCCTGCTCCTCCTGCCCCTCCTCGCAAGGACGCCCCGGGCGAGGCGGGCCAGGCTGTGGGGAATGCACAGTCAACCCGCAGAGCAAGGATGCGCGACAAGGACGCAAGGCCCCTGGACGCCCACCTCGAAGCGTCTCGAGCGGGGCGCGGCCAACGAAGGTGTCCAGGGATGGACCCAGGAAGCAAGGATGCAGGGGTCCCCTTTGGGAAGGCTGCCCATCCTAATTCTGCGGGTCGACTGTACACCCTGCGAAATGCTTAAGAAATCATGGGTTAAGAAATTCGTAGTCTCAGAAATTGAATAAAACCCAGAATGTCTATTCAAATCTTGGGATTTACATTGAAAAGTTGAGAATAATCGAGACTCAGGACGAAAACTTAGGTTTTCTTAAGAATCGCCTAAGGTGTACGGTGGTAAATGTGGAGGTGTCTCAGGCGGTGTGCCCGCCCGGTGGCGTGGAGGCCGGCGCTATGAAAGCAGACTGCGGGGACGTCTAGAAGCGAGGCGCTGGCTCCAGCACCCCAAAGCCGCCAGGAGCAGGCATTTGCCCGTTCGCGCCAAGGTTATGGTGAAGGGGCCCCAGGACACACAAATAAATACACACAAATAAAAATATTCCCCATATTTTCCTATATTTTCTGGGTTTCTGTCTTCCCAGCCACTTCCCATATTTTCCCATATTTTCTGGGGAATCGAGGATTAATTGTGTCTGTGTGTTTCTTTTCCTCCTGATATGGGTATGTCTCGAGCGGTTTGCCTGTTTGGTGGCTTGAACTTCGGCGCGTTCATAGCAGGTTGTGAGGATGTCTCGAGCGAGGCGCTGGCGTCAGCACCCCAGGGGGGGCTAGATCGTAGGTGTGTATCCAGCGAGGCGCTCGGTGTTGCACCGCCGATTCCTGTCCATCCAAAGCCCCATGGTCACTCCGATGTGGGAAGAAGGACGGCCGCCAGGATGGAGAGGACGGAGGAGGAACGTGGACGCAGGAAGAGGGAGAAGGGAGAAGAGAGAAGCGAGGAAGAGAAGGGAAGGGGGAACGACGAGTAGTAAGAGGAAGGACAGGGGAGACAGCGTTCCGGATCCCTGATCACCGCGGGAACCGTGGGCCTCACCACCTTCGGCCTCGGAGGTGGCGGGCAACGAAAGAGAACCGAATCCGGCATCGCGGCGGAGAGGTGACGTCAAACCTTGGACGTCATCGCACGCACCAGCTGAGCACCCGCAGCTCGGGCGCAGGAGAGCTGTGCTTCCGCCGCCCTAAGTCGAGGTATCCCGTCTGCGGGTTCGTCAGCGCGCCAGTGAGACAGAAGGAAGCCTTTCTGGACGGCCTCCTCCGCAGACAGGTGGGAATCGATCCAAAAGTGTCCCGGAACACTCGGTCGATCTCGAGCCAGTCCGCACGGTTCGACACAGTCACAATACCTCTACAAAGCTTGTTATACGTTCTCACCACGTAGGTGCTGTCAGTGACGCGTGTGCGCATTTTATGAGTGGGGTAAGCCGCCGAAGCCTGGAGGACACCAAGGAATGCTCGGAGCTCACCCTATTGTCTGACTGCTTGAATTCCAAGGGTTCCCCCCAGTAAGCGAGGTCACACCAAGTTAGCCCGATGGCAATGGGATCCGCCCTTAAACATGCGTGTATCCCAGCCGATTCGCATCATCATTGGACCCGATGAGTGACCCCCATTCCGCTGGCATCGCCAGCCCCCAGAACCACGCCAGAGGGGCTCGAGAGGTCCCGCGAGGAGAAGTCGAGGTCCAAAGGAGGAAGAGTCTCGAGGGGGGGATCGACCTGGATCTAATCAGCTGGGATTAGAAGCGAGGAAGGCCATCGCATTCCCCCTTAGCTCTGTCGATCAGAGCCCACGGCGCACAATGCTCGAATTCTAAGTCACAAAAGGCATTCGCAGCGGGCGTGCCTCAAGGTTATGGGAGCAAGCTTGCAACGGGAACAAGTCGGCCCCACCTCTGGATGGATATCGCGCGCCCTCTGCGCGGGCCAAGCGTTGCCCGTCGCTATAGCCTGATGGGCCCCGCACAACGCATATGCCCCCTTCCCGCGGGGACCCCCGAAGAAACGCCCAACTCAACAGAAGTCTACGTGCGGGATGTCGCGCCCCAGTTCCGCCCCTATCAATTCATTCGCAGCGGTCCGCCGCATGGGCCGCCGAATCGAAAGCTCGCCTGCCCGAGGGGCCACAGGCATGCTGGGATCCCCGGTAACGGGCTCACTATCCTCTAGCTCGCGCGCGCCTGCCCCTGGAGGCCCCTCGACGGCGCGCGCCCTGAATGAAGGGGCCCTGGGACACACAAATAAATACACACAAATAAAAGGACTCCCCATATTTTCCCATGTTTTCTGGGTTTTTGTCTTCCCCCCCACTTCCCATATTTTCCCATCTTTTCTGGGGAATCGAGGATTCATTGTGTCTGTGTGTGTTTTTTTCCTCCTGACTGAAGGGGGCCCGGAGAGAGTCGGGTCAGGCATGGCTTCCTCCCTGGGCGCGGTCCGTCGACCCCCGGCGCGCCGTCTCTCGTTCCCCAGGGCGCCCTCCTCCTCCTCCTCCTCCTCCTCCTCCTCCTCCTCCTCCTCCTCCTCCTCCTCCTCCTCCTCCTCAGGAGCGCGCCGAGGCGGCCCCGAGGCGCTGCCGAACGGCCCCCGACGCCGAAATCTCACTCCAGAACGCCCACAAGACGGTCTCCAGACGGCCCTCGAGGCCGCCAAGAAGCCCCAAGAGAGCCTCCCGAGGCCCCCCAGGAGAACCTCCAAAACCAGACATCTCTCCATCCCCTTCAGGAAACGCACGCTTTCTGCGCGCGCGACCTCCGGAGGTTCGCAGCGCCCGAGACTGCCCGAGAAGCCCCCGCGACCGCCCCAGAACAGCCCGGCAGCCCTCCACAAGGGGCCCAGCCCAGGACGGCGCCAAAGGGCCCCGAGATGGCGCGGGAACGCCCAGAGACGCCCCCGGAAGCGCCGAAGACGGCCCGAGACGGCGTCGAGAGAGGGCGCTCGAAATAATCACGCGTCGAACTCTCCGCCCCGAGCGGCCCTTCCAAACCACCAGCCAGGCCCCGAGAAACCGCTGAGAGGCTTTGGGAAGCCTCCAACTGCCCCGAACAAGGCCCCCAGAGCGCCCGGGCGGCCCCCAGAGGCGGCGCCCCATCATGGGCCGGTGGAGTGAGCGAAGCGATTGAATGGAGAAAAAGTCAAAGCAGAAAAGCCCAGATCCCTGACCGCATGCCTTCGGTCGGAGCACAAAGCTCGACGTCGCCAGGGCTGCGCCACTGCCAGGGCCCTCGCGGCCCCCAGCCGCAGCGCAGCAAAGGGCAGACCGCGGCGGAGCAGATGCCCCCCGCGCGGCGGCAGCGGGTGGACGGCTTCCTGCCCTCGAGGTCCGCCGCCACGCTCTCCCACCCGCGATTCATAAGCCCCCTGTTGAAATCGGGGGGAGCCAGAAGCAATGACCACGCATTGGCGCCGTCCACGGCAGCGGCGATGGCTAGGCCCTCGTGCCCCATGTCCACCTGCAACTGCGTGGTCGAAGATCTCCGCGTGGATGCGCGCTTCAAGAACGCTCCTAGAGCACGCATCCAATGCTGAAGCACTGAAGGTGGTGCACCGTGCACCATGACTTCGCAGGAAACACATGGCACACTCGCATTAGTCGTCAAACGCAACGCGATTCTTTTGCGCGCCAACTACGTCTGGAAACGTTAGCACTCTTGCTGAAACTGGGGTGCGCCGTTCCAACTCTCTCCTCGTGCCACAGTTTACCTCCTCGCGCGCGTCCTCCGTCGATGCCCGGGCCCACTGCTATGCTGTTGAGCGGCGCCCTGAGGCCCGCGGCTTTCAACTTGGAGTTGAGAGAGGATCGAATCGCCTCGTTTGAACTCAAGATCACGGACTTGGGAGGAAAGGACAGGTCCAACTTCTTTAGCGACGTCGCCAAAATCTTCGAGACGCCCAATCCCCTGAGGACGCGGGGCGCGGAACATTGCTGCACAGTGAGCGCGAGCGCGCGCAGGGGGGGGACCCCCCAGTCATTCCGCGATGGCCACGAGGCAAATCAGGTTCAAATCAGAAAACTCTGAGATCCCAGACTACGTCCACGCGAATTCCAGAATTGATCGGGAATGCTCGAACTGCTTCGTCTCGAGCACCGCCCTCAAAGAAGCTGGTCCTGCTATAACTCCATCCCAATGGCCTGCTGCCTTATCGCACCATCCTCGGTCAAGCGGGCTCCGAACCGCACCCGAGCACTCGAAAAAACAGCGCAACGATGCCAACGGCTTGGTCCTCATCCGTGGATGTCGGCAGTAAGGTGATGAAGACCGCGAGCAGATGCCAAGGCCACGCGAGTCGCCGCTCAACTTCGTGAAATAAGGGGTAGGAGCTTGCAGGCCATCGTCTGGAAGCCTGCGAAGGTCGTTGATGCCCAAGGCCTCGCGACCTCTCGCTTTCTCAGGCGATATGCGCATGAGGGTCTTCCTAAGAGCTTCCAGCGTGATTGGTTCAAGATCGACCACCGCCGCCTTCCGTTGCGCGCGATGAAAAGTTTCGACCACCTCGTTAGGAGAGAACCTTGAAGGCGACCACTGCTGCCACCAATCTCTTTCTCAGCGATGACCCTTCAAGGGTTGATAATCGCCTGCTGCGCCACAATGATCGCATTAATCGAGATGGTAGGACACCTGGTGGAAACATAACACCTGCCATGCGAGGTAGACGACATTGTGAGTACCCATGAATCAAAACCTCGCAGTGCTGCCACTGCTGAGAATCATTGAGCTCGAACTGCTAGACTCTGCAGTATGCAAGAACTTGTGTTTCCCAAGTCGCATCCCTGGACCTGGTGTACCATGCCACCCCATTTGCGTCTGGACGCGGAAGACATGGGTAACGCATTATAAATAGGCCTGCTGGCTACCATCGCGCTGATTATACAAACATGTTAAAGCTCTCGAGTATAATATCCATGTGCTCTGCTTAATTATTGAAAAAGCGAGGTAAGCAACGTCCACCATTTAGCTGCAGGATCGGTCTGAATCTGGAGCCCCTTTGCACTCCTGATGGGCGCAAAAACAAAGGAGGAGAAGGAGGGAGGAGGAGGCGGAGGAGGAGGAGGAGACGGAGGAGGACCACGTCTGCCAAGTTTGGCCCTCGGTCTTCGGGTGGTCGAAGGGAGATCTTCTCGCACATCTTCGGACCCCCCCGAGCCTCCAGGCATCCGCAAGGGCGCCCCACTTTGCGCTCCGCGTTGCGCGAAGCGCGAGGCGAACATAACATAGCGCTCTCGCGCCGCCCCCCCATCGGTTGAGCAGGGGCCGACCGTCCCGGCATTCCTATAGTCCTAACTACCACGGAATGTTCTTAGAACCCAAAAATATTCTAAGAACAAAAACAATGCTCTTAGAACACAAACCCGATGTGATAAAACAAGACAGCCTCCATCAGAAATGCTCCAAGGACATGTCGTGGAAACCACCAAAGGTTCTCAGAACATTGTTTCGTAGGGCTATAGGCGAGCCAGGACGTCTCGCCACTGCTTGAGAGGGGGAGGAGGAGGAGGAGGAGGAGGAGGAGGAGGAGGAGGAGGAGGAGGAGGAGGAGGAGGAGGAGGAGGAGGAGGAGGAGGAGGAGGAGGAGGAGAAGGAGGAGGAGGAGGAGGAGGAGGAGGAGGAGAAAGAGGAGAAGGAGGAGGAGAAAGAGGACGTCTCGCCACTGCTTGAAAAGCGCGAGGCGCGAATAACTTCGCCACTCGCACCCCCGAAGGGCGCCCTCGGTCCTGCACCCGCCCGTGCTCTCCTCCCGCCTCGCGGCCGCGGGAGCCTGCGGATCCCGCGGCCGCTGCCCCGACGGCTGCGGCGGGTCCAGCTGGATCTCGGGCCAGACCTGGGGCGCAGGGAGGGCTTGGAGTAGGGGGAAAACAAACCTACCTCGCTTTTGACCACCCTCGCTTCCAAGAGATACCAAACGATGCCAAATTGCAGCCTGTACTGGCCAGGCCGCTTGACGAGGAGGCGCGTGGTATGACTTGGTTTTGCCTGGAAGCGAAAGCGGGGGAGGTAATTCACGCTCTGATGGAGGGCAACTCGTGGGAGCCACCCGTGCCACCTCTAGGGGAACAAAAGGTGACACAACCGCGCGAATTCCTCGGATCCGCGCCGGACGCCCCTCCTTGGCGCGCTGAGCGCGCCACGAGCGGCGCCGGAGGCGCCGCCGGAGGGCCCCGGCGCCGATCCGAGAAATCCGCGCGGACCTCCGAGTTTTTATGTTTATGTCATTGTTCGTTCTCCTAGTTTGGTGGCAACTCGTGGGAGCCGCCCATGCCACCCTGCCTGCCCTTGCGGAACGGCGCTGACCGACGCCAGTCGACGCGGAAGCGACGCTGACGGACACCAGCTCGACGCGAACCGGCGCTGAAGATTCACGTCCTCATCGATGACCGAACGCTATGCTTGTGCACTCGAAAGACAAAGTTACGAGGACATGCAAGTTACCGAAGGAGGGGAGGGAGATGGATGAAGGGGCCCTGGGACACACAAATAAATAGACACAAACAAAATGATGCCCCATATTTTCCTATATTTTCTGGGTTTTTGTCTTCCCCCCCAATTCCCGTATTTTCCCATATTTTCTGGGGAATGGAGGATTCATTGTGTCTGTGTGTTTCTTCCCCTCCTGAGAGATGGAGGCAAATCGTGCTGGGTGCGCTCGCGCCACGTCTGTCGTCCTGCCCATCCCTTCCCGGTGTGCTGAACCGTCCTCTGTCCGCCGACTGGGGGTTATACAGAAGCCAATGCTTCTAGTATTCGCGGTAACTAGGGTCGGGGAGACGTAAGACCCGGTTACGGGGGACTCGGAAATCCCCGACGAGGCCGTCAAAAAAATGACGAGGCCGAGCCTGCATTTTGACGAGGCCTCCCGCTGCAGACATCCCACGAAACTCCTCCTCGTCAAAATCCGAGGCGCGGTCGTCAAAAAACGATGGCGAACCCGAGTCCCGGCAAACCCGGGTCTTACGCTCCCCCGATAGGGGGAAAACAAACCTACCTCGCTTTTGACCACCCTCGCTTCCAAGAGATACCAAACGATGCCAGATTGCAGCCTGTACTGGCCAGGCCGCTCGACGAGGAGGCGCGTGGTATGGCCTGGTTTTGCCTGGAAGCGAAAGCGGGGTAGGTAATTCACGCTCTGAGTAACGCCCGTGACTGGCCCCTTGCCCCCACTCCCTCCCTCCCCCATCCCTGATCACGTCACGATTCGCGCCAGCGTCGTCTGGGAACTGGCCGTTCGAAAGCATTCCCAGACGGCGCCAGCGCGAATCGTGACGTGACGGGGCCCCTCCCCCCCCGGTCAGGCCCGCTATCGCCAGGGGATAAAAAAACGTTCTCTAGCCTGGATCTCCAAGTGGCGGTTGCAGGACTTGGCCCATCGTTTGCTACTCAATCGGAAAGGGGGCTTTGTACATTGAACGAGGAGGAGGCGGATGGGCAGAAGGATGGGGAGGAGGAAGGAGAAGCAGTAGGAGAAAGAGGACAACGGGAATGCGGAGGGGAAATGAGCGGGACGACAACGACGACGAAGGCATGTGATCCAGAAATATGGCCAACGCTGGGGCGAGACCACCAGTCTGGACGACGCGAGCAAAGCATCGATCCTGAACGAACATTGCCGCCAGTAGATCCTACCTGCCCCTGCCTGGCTCCGATGGCCCTGGCTCTCACCGACTTCGCTCACCTCTAGCTAACGCTGGTTGCCGCCACTCCTCGCCTGGCCCTTGCCTAGCCCCACTTCTCCTGACTGCCGCCAACGCCGGTCGTCGCCACCAGCGCCTGCCGGCACTGGCCCCGGCCCGTGCCCCGCCAGACCAGGCCGCCAAAAATTGCTTGCGGCCCGCGTCCGAACACCGGGATCCTTTTCTTGAGCAGGGACCGACCGTCCTGGCACTTCTGTAGGCCTACCACGACATGTTCTTAGAACCCGAAAAATGTTTGTTCTTAGAACATGAACCCGATGTGGTAAAACAAGACGGTCCCAGCCAGGAATGCTCTAAGAACATCTCGTGGGAACCACAAAAGGTTCCAAGAACATTGTTTGGTAGGGCTACAGGCGAGTCAGGACGCTTCGCCACTGCTTGAGAGGGGGAGGAGGAAGAGGAGGAGGAGGAGGAGGAGGAGGAGAAGAAGAAGAAGGAGGAGGAGGAGGAGAAGGAGAAGGAGGAGGAGGGAGGATGAGAAAAAGAAAAAGGAGGAGAAGGAGGAGGAGGAGGAGGACGAGGAGGGAGGAGGAGGGAGGAGGAGGAGGGAAGAAGAGGAGGAGGAGGAAGGAGGAGGAGGAGGAGGAGGCCCCTCCCGTGCGCGGGCTGCGTGTGCCGAGCGGCTCACCACGCCATGCCCCCCTTGATGCGGTCCTCGGACGGGCACATCTCCAGGCACCTGTCTCCGACGTTGCCGGTCGTGCCGGGGAGCATGCCCCTCTCCATGCGGTCTGCCAGCACCTCGATGCCCTGGACCACCCTCTGGTTGAAGGAGCCATACTCTCCGGAGAGGGTGTCGAGCGCCGCCCTCTGGTTGGCCTCCGAGTCCTTGGACTTGCCGGCTGTGAGCGCCTGGCTCTTGAGCGTCATCTTCTTCGCGCCCTTGCACTGGGCCTCCTCGCCCGGCGGACGGATGACGAAGGAGTGGCCGCACTGCATGCCCTTGACCGCCGCGGACCCAGGCACCAGCCCCGCCAGGAGCGCGTGGTCGAAGCCCTGCTTGAGGTCCAGGTCCTCCGCGTTCACGCTCAGCGGCAGCGCCGCCATCAGGCGCTGGCGGTTGAAGAGCATGTTCCCGAGGCCGGCCTCTGGCTTGGCCTTGGTCGCGTTGGCGACGCACTTCGTGAAGCTGCTGTTGCTCCAGTGCTCCTTCTTCGCCCACGCAGGCCTGTGGTGGGCCTGCGTGTAGTCGCAGTAGGTCGGAGCCTGAAGGGCGATCACCTCCTCGTCCTCGTCGAAGAGGTCGCTGGACAGCTCGATCAGGCCCTTCTTGGACTGCCTGTGCACGAAGGACTCCCCCTCCATGTTGATGCAGATCTCCACGCCGTACTCAGCCTGGCTGCAGAGGTCGATGAACAGCATCATCGCGTTGAAATGTGCCATCTGGCGCTTCATGTCGGGAGACGTGAGGTTCTGCTTGAAGAACTTCTTCGCGAAGGAAGCGGTGCTGCCCTGGCGGAGGGAGAAAACCTTCTGCATCAACTCCTGCTGCCGGGTCTCGTTAGCCTCGAGCTCAACAACCTTCACAGAGCCCGTAGTGCCATAACTACGACGCATTTGCCCGATGACAGGGTCATGGGCCGTGCCCAACGCATTATCGACCGTGGGCACCTTGGCGTTGATGACCGCCACCTGTCCCACGTTCTTGTGCGAGGAGGTGAGCATGCGGATCTGGTGGCTCAACATCAAGTCCACTGGTGCTGCCTGCGTGTGTTTAAGCACCGTGGCCACCAGCGACTTCTTGGCGGCCACCCTGTCCACGCGACGGTGAGACTCGGACGCCGCCTCTGTCGCTACGGTGAGGCTGGCAACGAGCGGGAGCGCGGAAGCCGCAAGAAGCACGCGGAAGCTGGCAGCCATCTGGAAGCGACACCGAAATGCGCGCGGAAAGTAACAAGACGAGAAATACGCAGCGTGCGGAAGCCCTGAGCAGAGCTACAGGCAAAAAGAGCTACAGCCTTCGACTCCTCCTCATCATTGAAGGGGCCCCAGGACACACAAATAAATACACACAAATAAAAATATCCCCCATATTTTACCATATTTTCTGGGTTTTTGTCTTCCCCACCACTTCCCATATGTTTGCATATTTTCCTTGGAGTCGACGATTAATTGTGTCTGTGTGCTTCTTTCCCTCCTGATCATCATCATGATGACCCGCCCCTGCTCCCACCGCTCCCCCAGCCCGGCTTCCCAGTCCTGCCACCTCCCTTCTCGCGGAGTGCCCTCGATCCCGTCGGCGTCGCCCAAAGAGCAGCCAAACGCGGGACGCCTCATTCTTAAAGGGAAATTAGGACACACAAATGAATGCACACAAATAAAAATAGTCCCCATATTTCCCCATATTTTCTGGGTTTTTGTCTTCCCCCCCAATTCCCATATTTTCCCATATTTTCCTGGGAATCGAGGATTAATTGTGTCTGTGTGGTTTTTTCCCTCCTGAATTCTACCAGCCAGAGGAGTACGCAACGTCAACGTCCCCCCCTCGCAGCACGGCACGTGGTCGACACGCCGCAAACAAGAGCGCGGCAGGGACAGGACGATCCGCACGCCGCGAGCGAAGGAGCGAGCTGTCGATCTCGCCCCGGCGTTATGCCCGAAAAAAGCGCTCCCACTTGGGCGCGGCGCATTCGATCTCGCTCGCCAGACCCGTCAGAAACGGGCCGCGCCCGAGCAGCATCGGCATGCTAATCTTGCCTGTCCGCCGCACAGATGATGTGGCGTGTTCTCGTTCCTCCGCGATTGCCGTCGGGAGGAGGGCAGCCCCCGAAGGAACTGATGTTTCTGTCCGCCACCTGGCGGCGCGCCTGGGGGGGAAGTGAGGAGGGGCGGGCCTTCTCAGAAGGCTCGGAAGTCCCCCAGCCTCCTGAGAGGTGTCCTGCGCTTTTCCCGAAGACGTGCAGGAAACTTCTCGGAAGGCGCGAGGGGCGTTCGGGGAGTCCCGCCGCCCTCCGAGAAGGCCTTCTCCTTCTCTGTAACGCACATGGACATACTAATACTAGATGTCCTCCTTGGAGGTGCGCGTCCGACCCGAACATATAGTATACCCATCTTGTAGTATATCGTTTCCCGAGCGGTGTGGCCAGAAAGCGCCCGCCACGACGCATGTACTATAAGATTTCTCGGTGCGGGCGTCGCCCCTGGGGGGGCGACGCACATATAGTATACACCCCACGAAATGCTTAAGAAATCATGGGTTCAGAAATTCATAGTCTCAGAACTTGACTAAAAACCCAAAAGTTCGATTAAAATCTTAGGATTTACGTTGAAACATTAAGAATAATCGAGACCCTGGCCGAAAAATTAAGTTTTCTTAAGCATCGCCTGAGGTGTAAGTATGTTGGGGTGTTGCCGAAATTCTCGCTTCTCCCCTTCGCTCGCCGCCGGGCCACGGCGCGGCGCGGCTCTCTCCAGAGCGGTGCGCGCGTCGCACGGGAGCGGCGCCTGCCCTCTCTCCTTCCGGCGGGCCCCCGGAGAGGGGCCGCGGGCGGGCGCGGCCAGCCCGCGGGCCGGGGGCAGAAGCCGCGCCTACTGCATTTTTTTATCATTATTATTATTTTTGTTTTATTTATTTTTGTTTGATAATATTTTTATTATTATTATTATTTATTATTATTAATATTATTATTATTATTTATTTATTTTTTTATTAATATTATTTTGTTTTACAGCCGCAGGCGGAAGCGCCAGCGGCGGAAGGTCGCGAACGGGCCGCGGGCGCGACTTAAATTACCTAACGCGCGCCTGCTGCGCACGCGCGCCAGCACGAGTCGTGATGCTGCCGGCGGGCGGGGGCGGGCTGGGCCCGCCGGCAGCGTCCTCTGCGCCTGCTCCCGCCCGCCCCCTCGCGTCCACAGGCTTTGTTCCTGCCACCGGTCCTTGTTAGTCCATGTTAGTCCATGCTCCTGCTCACTGGTCCTGCTCCTCCTCCTCCTCCTGCTCCTCCTCCTCCTCCTCCTCCTCCTCCTCCTCCTCCTCCTCCTCCTCCTCCTCCTCCTCCTCCTCCTCCTCCTCCTCCTCCCTCCTCCTCCTCCTCCTCCTCCTCCTGGGTCGTTTCCTGACGGTCCTCGGGCCCGTGGAGGGCCCCGAGAGAGCCCGAGAACGGCTGCTATGAACACCTCGGGGGCCCGCTTCCCGCCAGGACCCGCTGAGCAACGTCTGACTGCCGAACCTCCGACTCGTCAGCATCAGTATTATCAGAATCGGCATGCACCGATGCCGTTCCCTCGCCTTACAGCTCACCGTCGTCACTGCTTTGGAAGAAGGCTTGGGGCTCGGAGCACTTCAAAATGTGTCGCCGTCCCCGCCTGCCCTGCTCGTCGACAGCGTCGATTGCCAATACTAGTCCTTGCTAGCCCGTGGGTAGCCGCACTAGCCACACTGGGCCTGCTCGTTGAACAACGTTGGATGCCGCTGCTAGCCCTTGCCTAGCCGCAGTACCTCTTCTTGTAGCGACGCTACTGCTAGGAGGAGGAAATCACGAGGGCATGCGAGGACGAGAGGAGGACGGTCAATTAAATTGACACTGTCAGTTAGGCTGTGCTGGGAATGTGCGTTGAAGGGGCAGCGGGACTTAGAGTGAGAGTCGGGGTGGAATTGGGGGTGAGAGCGGGGGCGGGGTGAGAGCGTGATACCAGCAGCGGGAATGCGATTTGGAGCCAAGTTGCTGGAACACGTTACCACTTGGAGAAAGGAAGGCCATCGCGAGCGGCCCCGCTTCCGACGACAGGGCAAAGAAAAACACGGGCCGCGCATGGGTGGGGACGAAACTTCAGAAAGCCTTACGCGGCGCTGCGCCGAGAGCACCGTTTAGCCCTCCTGGGCGGCCACGTTCCCAATGAACACGGCGCAGACGAAGCATGCACCGCGCCGACACTGCACTGCCACATTCACTCACAAGCTGCACGGCGCTTGGGCGTAGACAGCATGTCGCCCACTCTCGCTCGGCCCCGCTGCCATCGCCGCTTTCATGAGATCCGGCGAGGGAAACACGCGCCCGTGCCCGCGCAGGAACGCGATTTCGAGGCGACACCTGCACGGAACTTGGCTCCTCCTCCTCCTCCTCCTCCTCCTCCTCCTCCTCCTCCTCCTCCTCCTCCTCCTCCTCCTCCTCCTCCTCCTCCTCCTCCTCCTCCCGTCCCGACAAGTTGGCCAAAGAAACATGCGATAGGCGCCAAAGCGAGACCGACAGTCTCGTCCGCTCGTCCTTCGACGAAGCGGCGAAGCACAGTGCGCGCCTCGCCCAAGCAGGAGATCAATTCTCAGGCGCGGCACCAGAGCGAGGGTGACAGTTCGCCCTTTCGCGCGGGATGTGCAACCCGTCCCATTCCTGCAACGCCTTTTTGCAACGTCGACGCCATGATATCAAGACTGAAAACACATAACGTCGACTTCACTCTGCTCTGAATCCGCCGACCCATTGGCGTGTGAAAGAAACTGTCGTCGTCTTCGTCGTCGATCTCGTGGCCAATCCCAACAAAACATTGAGAAACGAGCAGATAAAACAACCGGCCCCCTCGTGGGGCCACCAGGCTCCGCGGATCAGGCTTGCTGCTCCCTGCACCAGTTCAAGTGTCCAGTCCCCAATGTTCTCAAGGGCTCCCAACTTCGCGCTTCGCGCTGCGCGAAGCGCGAAGTGCGAATAACTTCGCGCTCTCGCGCCGCCTCCCAGGGAAGAAGAGGAGGATGAGGAGGAATCGGAGCCGAAGCGCGAAGCGCGAAACGCGAATAACGTCGCGCCCTCGAGGGCGCCGATTGGTTATCGCCCTGCTGTTCTTGCTTCCTACTATGAACTGTTGAAACCCGCGCGAGGGCGGAAGCCGAAAGGGGCCCGGGTTACCCCCGAAGGGGCTCTCAGAATTTACGGGGGGGGGGCCTGGAGGCCATGCTCCTTAAGAGTTTACACTAGATTCGCGGATCCCCTTCCCCGAGGCCATGAGCCCTCGCAAAGTACACGTTCTTCGCGCTCCAGAGATCCTAACTCCGAGCAGGGTATGCAAACGGAGCGTCCCCGATGCAATACTCTTGTAAATTACATAGTATATGCGTCCCCTAAGCCACGATCTCTCTAAGATTCACAATTCTTCGCGTTCCCGAAACCATAAACATTTGTAAAGTCAAAATTCGCGCTTTCGAGGCGGCGAGGCCAATCCTTTACAAGAGTCCGCCAATACGGTACAAGAGGCCTCCGAGACAGCCCAGAAGTGCTCCAAGGCGCCCAAGATGGTCCCAAGACGGCCCAGGAGGCTCCCAAAATGCCCCCAAGAGCGCTCCAAGAGCACTCCCAAGAGAGGCACAAGAGGCCTTAGGTTTTTGATGGATGTTGGCACGCTCGCCTTTTCGGGCTTCCGACGCTCCAAGACGGCTCGAGAGGCCCCCCAAGACCGCCACAAGACGGCCCAAGAGGCTCTCGAGTGTCCCAAGACTGTTCAAAACGCCCTCAAGCCGGCTCAAGAGACCCCCAGGACGGTCCAAGAGGGCCCCAAGAGTGACCCGAAACGGGGGGGCCGAACCAACATTTCGGGCCCAACATAACTCTCGCATACCCCATTATCCGAGGGAGGGGGCTGGCGGGAGGGGGCGAAGCCCTCACGGATAAACGCCGTAATTAAGTCGATCCCCTTCCCGTTTTCCTTTCCCTGACGGGGGGGGGGGCACGGTGCAGGGAGGTCCCGGGTCAGATTACCGCCCCAGTCCCCTCTGCGGGCAGGGGACACAAGAGGGGCTCTCCCTAGAAGAAGCGAATCCCTGACAGAAGGGTTCAATCCACGGCAGAGGGGGGCAATGCCCGAAAACTAATTTCAATATCATCAGCTTCGAAACTAGGAATTGCTGTTGTGCGCTTCCTGGGCGTGCCGAAAGGCTTCTTGGGCGTTCCTGCAGTATGTGTGTATCTTTCTTCGCACATATGTGTATATATATACATACATACATACATACATGCATGCATGCATGCATACATACATACATACATACATACATACATACATACATACATGCATACATACATGCATACATACATACATACATACATATGTACACTAGTAGATACTGTCTCCAAGATTATTCCGGATAGCCCAAGATGGATCAATAGTGTTGCAAAGATGCCATGAGGCCCCCGCCCAAAGACGGCTCAGAGTTGCCACGGAGCCTCCAAGGACACCCCAGAAGCCCGAATCCTCCCAAAACCCGACGAAAACCAATGATACCTGCATTCTCACCTGTTCGCTTCCGATGGGTTTTGGAAACCTCAAGATGGCTCCAATAGGGCCCAAGAGCGCTCAAGACGGCGGATCTCACAAATTACCCGGCGGGTTTGCTTGCAGAGTCCGCGACTTGCCTGCGGCATTTCAACGGTTCCCCGAGAACTTGGGCTGTAATATGAAGTGATCGATCTCTTCTCAACGTGCTAGACTCAACAACGTGTTCTTGGCATTTTCTTCGAAAGCTACTTCTGATAATTCGATTCGCAATCCTGTCCTCTGAAAGCTACGTGTGATAATCGGATTCTGCGCCTACCCCCGTCGCAATGCGCGTCGCGGATCGACTTAGCCGACACACCTTCAAGCAACTTCGTACCCACTTCAACTTTTTTCCGCCTTAAGCACGCCCTTCATTAAAAAGGGAGTCTCGGCCTTAGAACATATCGCGACTGGAATTGAAGTCTGTCGACGCTGGTGGATGGCGGAGACAATGCCACCCAAGGACACTCCCGCCCTACTCCAACTGACCTTATCCCACATCGTCGCATACCACAGAAATGCCCTGAGATGCATGTGCTGCCGTCTGGCTACGCAGTCACTGGAGACCGGGCTAGCAAAAGGAGTGCATCTGGCATGGGCACCGCAGCCGAGGGTCACTCGCACCCCCCTCCGACTGAACTGAAAGGGCCGACAGAGGGGGGTCGAATGCCCACCTTTTCAGCGTCGCGCGGGTGCAAGCCAGCCCTGTCCCGCTGGCAGTTTTTGTGGAAGTCGCCAGGCACGGCCTCCGCCCACTTGGGTATCGTGGCTCTTTCCTCCCCCTACTACACTAGCTCCTCATCCATCACTCCTCCTCCACCCCACCATCCCCCTTCCCCGGAGAGGGAGGAACGCTGGCGTCACGATTATTGACAACGTCGCAGTGCGCCGGAGAGCGATGCTGCCTGCCGCGGAGCTCCTCTTTCGCTTACAAGCGGAGGGGGGTCCCCGTGGAGTTGATAAAACCGCGTGTGCGTACAACTTCGTTTTGCTGCGTTGCATCGCCGTCACTAGCATCATCATCATCGGCATCAGTTGACAAAGTTGTGCGCGCGTGTACATGCGTGTTTTCATACTATCACAAAGTGTGTTCTCATACCATCGCTGTCGCGACCCAAGCATCCCCAGAGATGTGCGATCTGGTGGCAAACAATCCGTGCGTCGAATCCATCCTCATGGCGACTGCGACGACGATCGTGCGATGATGGCGGTACTCGATAGCAGGAAGGTGATTGAGCCTCAAACCAGCTACGGAAGAGAGTACCCGAGTTGAGAACTGAACTTGATATCTTCCCATATGGAACAACACACATATGATGATGATGACGAGTATGTGTTTCAAGATGCTGCTGATGACGATGGTGATGACGAGTATGTGTTTCAAGATCCTGCTGATGGCGATGATGATGACGAGTATGTGTGTCAAGATGCTGGTGATGACGATGATGATGACGAGTATGTGTTTCAAGATGCTGCTGGTGACGATGGTGATGACAAGTACGTGTTTCAAGATGTTGCTGATGATGATGGTGATGACGAGTATGTGTTTCAAGATGCTGCCCTTTCCTGTCGTGCCCCCGCCCTATCCTCGGAGATGGCGGTTTCGACATCACCCTGGGATCCCCAAGATCATCCCCTGTCAGGGGCAGGTCGCGAGTACCAGAAATGAGAGTTACGAATCTTCTGGTATGCGTTGGGGGCAATCCATTATCATAATGGGCCTCACAGGGCACCATCGGGAAACACAGTCCACCAGACTAAGGGAATAACCCCCTGGGTCTAAGCACCCATAGCGGGTTCCATAAGTCCTCCTCTCCTTCCTCCTCTCCCTCCTCCTCCTCCTCCGCCTCCACCTCCGTCTCTTCCTCCTCATCCCTCTTACTTCCAGTGGGTGAGCGCCGAAGCGCGTTCCAGAGGGACATATTAAGCCTTAATCCCTCGATTATCCGGCCTCCGGAGGCCCGAAACAAACATGAGCGAATTACCGTATTACTTGTTTTGCAGCGGGTAACAACAAAAATCCTTATGTGATAAACTACAAATAGAATCTGCTGGCAGGTTATGACAATGTTGAGAACGATTATGCTTCGCAAGGGATTCCGAAGGCCATTGCGACAAGCGCGTCTTTCAAGATGCTGCTGATAACGACGGTGGTAACACGCATTCCTTTGAAAGTGATGGCGATGACGATGGCGGCGACGAGTATGTGTTACAAGACGCTGCTGATGACGATGGTGATGACGAGTATGTGTTTCAAGATGCTGCTGATGACGATGATGGTGACGAATATGTGTTTCAAGATGCTGCTGATGACGATGGTGATGACAAGTACGTGTTTCAAGATGTTGCTGATGACGATGGTGATGACGAGTATGTGTTTCAAGACGCTGCTAATGACGATGGTGATGACGAGTATGTGTTTCAAGATGCTGCTGATGACGATGGTGATGACGAGCATGTGTTTCAAGATGCTGCTGATGACGATGGTGATGACGAGCATGTGTTTCAAGATGCTGCTGATGACGATGGTGATGACCAGCATGTGTTTCAAGATGCTGCTGATGACGATGGTGATGACGAGCATGTGTTTCAAGATGCTGCTGAAGACAATGATGATGACGAGCATGTGTTTCAAGATGCTGCTGATGACGATGGTGATGATGACGAGTATGTGTTTCAAGATGCTGCTGATGACGATGATGATGACGAGCATGTGTTTCAAGATGCTGCTGACGATGATGATGATGACGAGCATGTGTTTCAAGATGTTGCTGATGATGGTGATGACGAGCATGTGTTTCAATGCGCTGCTGATGACGATAGTGATGACGAGCATGTGTTTCAAGATGCTGCTGATGACGATGGTGTTGACGAGCATGTGTTTCAAGATGCTGCTGATGACGATGGTGCTGACCAGCATGTGTTTCAAGATGCTGCTGATGACGATGGTGATGACGAGCATGTGTTTCAAGATGCTGCTGATGACGATGATGATGATGACGAGTATGTGTTTCAAGATGCTGCTGATGACGATGATGATGATGATGATGACGAGTATGTGTCTCAAGATGCTGCCCATGACGATGGTAACGACGAGCATGTGTTTCAAGATGCTGCTGATGACGATGATGATGATGATGATGAGTATGTGTTTCAAGATTCTGCTGATGACGATGGTGATGACGAGCATGCGTTGGGAGCAATGCGTTGTCATAATGAGCTTCACAGAGCACAATCGAGTGGGAAGCACAGCCCACCAGACTAAGGGAATAACTCCCTGGGGCTAGGCACCCATAGCATATTCCATAAGTTATCCTCTCTTTACCCTTCTTCCTCCTCCTCCTCCTCCTCCGCCTCCACCTCCGTCTCATCCTCCTCACCCCTCTTACTTCCAGTGGGTGAGCGCCGAAGCGCAATCCAGAGAGATTAATAAGCCTTAATATCTCGATTCTCCGGCCTCCGGAGGCCCGAAACAAACATTAGCGGATTACAAATTGATTTCTTTTGTTGTTGAATTACAAAAGGGAATCCTTTTGTGGTGAACTACACATTGTTTTATTTTGTGGCAGATTACAAAAGGATTCTTTTTGTGGAGACTTCTTTTGTGGAGGATCACATGATGATTCCTTTTTGTGGCGAATTACAAAAGGGAATACTTCTGGGGTGAATTACAAAAGGATCTCTTTTGTGGAGGATTACAAAGGGATTCCCCTTGGTGGAGGAATACAAAGGGATTCCTTTTGTGGAGGATTACAAACTGATTTCCTTTGAGGGCTCTCCTGGAAGTGAACCAGGGGACAAAAGAAAAAAAGAAAAAATCCGATAATCTTTGAAAATTAAGAAAATTGCAGGTTTTCAATGAATTTCCAATGTTTTGAAGCAAAAACATATAAAAAACACAGCATGTCCAAGGTTTTGAGGCCGAAACCATATGAGAACACTGCATTTTTGCATTCGGATTGTGAAAATGCTTTGTTTTTATATGTTTCTGCTTCAAAACATTGGAAAATCATTGAAAACCTGCAATTTTGTTAATTTTCAAAGATTTTCGGATTTTTGTTGTCCCCTGGTTCACTTCCAGGAAAGCACTCAAAAGAAATCAATGTGTAATCCTCCACAAAAGGAATCCCTTTGTATTCCTCCACCAAAGGGAATTTCTTTGTAATCCTCCACAAAAGGGATCCTTTTGTAATCCTCCACAAAAGGAATCCTTTTGCAATCCGCCACAAAAGGAAACAATTTGCAATTCACCATGAACAGAATTCCCTTGCAATTCCCCACAAAAGAACTCAATTTAAAATGTGCTACAACAGGAATCGTTCTGCATTCCACTACTTTGAGCAATCCCTTTAGAGATGACGAAAAGCATAATCCACAGGAAAGCAAGCACATCGGAAGTAATAGACCAAAAACCGAGGTGGTACACACACACACACACACACGGTTTTATCAACCTTACGGGGGGTCCCCTGCCCCGCCCCCCTCCCCTCCCCGGTCCCCTCTCCCCCCTGCCCTCCCCCCCACTCCCATCCCCGGCCCCCCCCTTGTGGACGGGAGGGACCAAGGGGCGGGGGGCCTGTGGACAGGGGGAGATCGAGAGGAGCTCAAGACCCCTCCCCCCGCCCCTCTCCCCTGCGGACAAGGGGGACACGGTGACCACCTCCTCCAGGGGTTTCGCCAGCGAAGGTCCCGGGGGAGGTACCGCCTTCAGGGCCGGCGGCACAAGACTTCACAAGAGCAGGATGGAACCGCCCGGCCCCCCCGTCGCAGTCTACTTACGTACGAGCCACGTCCAAAACGCAGACGCAGAGCGGGGGGGCTGGAAAGGGGCATGCCGCCCCGCGACAAAAGCATCGCCCCGATGTGCGGCAGCCGCGCTCGCCGCGGGGACCTCCGAAGCCGGGCCGGAGATTTGGTTAGGGGTCGGATGTCACTGAAGGAGCCCTGGGGCACACAGATAGACACAAGTGACAGGATTCCCCATATTTCCCCATCTGTTCTGGGGTTCCGTCTTCCCCCCCCCCTTCCCATATTCTCCGACATGTTCCTGGGGATCGGCGATGAGCTGCGTCTGTGTTTTTTCCCCTCCTGAGCCACGCAGCGAGAGCCCCCGGGGGGAGGGGGGCCCGCAGCGGGCGCGAGGGCTGGAGCGGCTCGCGCGCGCTCGCGCGGCCGCGGGAATGGCAGGTCGGGGGGTGTGCAGGGGCCCTCCTCTCGCGCAGGCGAGCGCCCTCCCAGTGATCGTCCTCGTCCTCGTCCTCGTCGTCCCCTCCCTCTCCTCCACCTCCTCCTCCTCCTCCATTTCCTCCTTCGTCCTCCTCCCCCTCCGTCTCCTCCTCCTCGTGATCGTCCTCGTCCTCGTCCTCGTCGTCCCCCTCCCCATCCTCCACCTCATCCTCCTCATTTTCCTCCTCCTCCTCCTTCGCCTCCTCCATTCCTTTTTCCTTTATAAAAAAACTTATCCCTGTCACACCCCGAGTCCTGTTTTTCGGGCGGGCCGGGCGTTCCGCCTGAGACTCCCTCACCACTTATGACCCTGAAGCCCTGAAGCTTTTCAAGTGGAAACAGCTTCACGGATTGAGGGCGGGTGGCTTTCGAAATGTAGCTCTCGCCTCAGCGCCGCGCACTTTCGTTTCAAACATTTGCAAGAGCTTCACGGAATAAGGGCGGCTCGTTTTCAAAATGTGGCTCTCGCTTCAACGCCGCACATTTATCTAAAATTACTCCGACTGTAGGACCCCACATGTATCTGCCTGGGGATATCATCCTGCCCCGTCCCTTCTCCCACCTACTCCTGCCTCCTGCTTCTCATCCTGTCTGCTCCTCCTCCTCCTACTGCCTCAACCCCTGCATCCTCCTCAACTTGCCTCCTCCACCACTTCCTCCTCCCCCCTTTCCTCTTCCTCCTTTTCCCTCTCTCTCTCCCTCGTCCGCCTCCTCCTCCTCCTCAGCCTCCTCCTCCTCCTCCTCCTCCTCCTCCTCCTCCTCCTCCTCCTCCTCCTCCTCCTCCTCCTCCTCCTCCTCCTCCTCCTCCCCTCTCCCACCTCCTCTCCCTCTCCCTCCTCCGCCTCCTCCTCCTCCTCGTCTCCAACTTCCTCCCCCTCCCCCCCTCCTGCTCCTCCTCCTCCTCCTCCTCCTGCTCCTCCTTTTGGCCTCCCTGCCTCCTCCTGAGGCCTCCTGGCGCCTGTTGGGCCTCCCAGAGCCTTCCGAGCCTCCCGGGACGTCCTGGGGCCTCCCAGGGCATTCCTCCTCCTCCTCCTCCTCCTCCTCCTCCTCCTCCTCCTCCTCCTCCTCATCGGCCTGTTCCCCCTCTGCCTCTTCCTCCTCTTCCTCATTATCTTTCTCGTCCGGCATCCTCCTCCTGCTCCTCCTGCTCCTCCTGCCTCCTCCTGCTCCTGCTCCTGGTCCTGCTCCTGCTCCTGCTCCTGCTCCTGCTCCTCCTCCTCCTCCTCCTCCTCCTCCTCCTCCTCATCCTCCTCCTCCTCATCCTCCTCGTGCGGAACACGACCTGGAGGAAACGCACGACGTTCGTCCCAGCGGCTACGCGCCGGAAGACGACACAGAGGAAACGCGCGCCGGAAGACGACCCGGAGAAAACACGTGAGCTGCGAGCCCCATGCGGATGGGGCTCCCGCCTGAATCCTCGCAATTCGCGCACAAACGAAGTTCCCGCCTTATACTTCCTCCGTACTCAGGCCTCAGGAGCCCCAAAGTGACGACAGTTACAGGAGGCCGATG
>CAUYUJ010021117.1:23917-51853 GCA_963575745.1 Prorocentrum cordatum | reverse complement strand
TGAACAAACAATGGCATGAACATAAAGGCTCTGATGTCCGCGCGGATTTCTCGGATCGGCGCTGGACCCCCTCCCTACGGAGGATGCCTGGCAGCAGAAAAGAGAATGTCTGGCAACAAAGATGAGGAAAGATAATGTCCGGCATAGTGGTGGGCAGCGGCCACAACTGGCAGCAGCAGGAGAAATGCACTTATCTCTAATCCCCATATTTTTGCCAAGCTACCACTGCGCTGAACACTACGCCTAAGTCGGCCTTTCAACTTCTGTGTTTCTCATAAAGACGCTTGAGCTTCGTTGCCTAGGTCCATTAGGAGAAGAACCGGTGAGGGAGGAGGAGGAAGAGGACAACGACGATGAGCAGGGGGGAGGAGAAAGAAGACGAGAATTCGGGGGAGGAGGATGGCAACGTGTTTGATCCATATCGCCTGCAGAACTGATCGGATCCAGGTGAGGGACGCTCAGACAGCAGGACTGACAAAAGTCAGCGCGTGAAAGCCGTCTGCAACGTGTGCCCTAACGATTGCTCCAACGCTCTCCAAGCTCGGACATTTAATCGATGGTCATCGAGAGCAGTCCTGTGTCTATGGGAAGACGTCGCAGGCTAGCTACACGATGCACGAACAATAATGAAAGCGTACTAAAGTTCTCACCGAGACATTCCAGAGGGGAGACAGCGAAACAACACATGTGTACCGTCTCGGAACACTACACGCAGAACCAAAAGAACAGCACCTCGGAAGCGAGGCAGTGTCCCGGAGTCTCCCCACTCCGACGACAAGGTGGCGGCCTCAGTCGTCGCAGCACTTGGCGACGGAGCGGCGGCCTCAGAGCGCAAGCAGCAACAGGCAAAACAAGATAAGATGGCACGACTGCGAAAGCTGCAGCAAACGAATGGCTGAGACACCGCGTTTACGAACCGAGTGTGTTCAGATACAGAATCATTACCAGCCTCGAACGTATCCCCATCCCTAAGATTGACACGCCAAAAGGCGATCACACTCTGAGGGATTCGCCCTCAAAAAATAAGGGAATCCACAAGATTGGCATCGTGATGAGGAGGTGCCCAGCATAGGGATAGGGATATGTTCCAAGCAATCAAAATCAAAGACGCCGCATTCGCGGACCTGGCCGGCCGCGTGCCGCTCCGTCAGCCCTACATGGGCATCAGGCTGGTCCCTGAGCGCGCAGAGCCACCTCTGCAGGTGCGGCATCTGCCTGGGGAAGCTCCACTACTCCTCAGACGAGTCCTCGCTGTCGTCTTCGGCGTCGTCATCCTCGTCATCACTCTCGTCCTCGTCGCCGCCGATCGTGGGCTTCTTCTTCTGAGGGCCGCTGTACAGCATCCTGCGCGCCGCTTTCATCTTGCCGTCCTCTGCGAGCTCCTCGGCGATGTCCAGCGTCGCACCGTTATAGTGAGGCGTCAGGATCAGCGTCAGGATAAGTGCAATGGTGGATGTTCCAGTTACTATTCCGAAGATCTCTGAGATCAGCCCGTTATCCTTCATCATGGTGAAATCCGCCATCGTACCCTAAGGCACAAGTTGGAATAGAGATCGGGTTTATAGTTCACTTTTGTAACGTCCGTCACGCCCGTCACGGGAGGGAGGGGGGGAGGGAAAGGGGTCGGGCCAACGTGGGGGTGTAAACGTCACGTGGCGAGCGCGGGCATGGTACTAGCAAAAGTAATGGTGGTAGCGGTACAAGCAGTACAGTCGAGGTACTATCCCCAGGAACGCTAAATAAGGAACAAAGCCCCTTCTTGGCCTCAGAAGCGCCTATGGGCACGAGGAGTGATGGAGGAGGAGCCATGGAAGAGCTTAAAGAACAGCGAGCACCTTCCGCACCCGAGGCGTTCCTTATTTCAGCGTCTTGGCTGTAGCAGGAGCACCAGCAAAGGCCACGACGACGACGACGACCACCAGCGGCGACGACAACGACAACGACAACGACATCGACAACGACGACAACGACGACTGGCCACGACGGCAACGACGAGGACGACAAGCGGAGGGGACGATGACGATGACGACCAGCGGCGACGACAACGACAACGACAACGACAACGACGACCTCGACGACGACGGCGACGACGACGACTGGCCACGACGGCGACGACGACGAGGCCAAGCGGAGGCGACGATGACGACGACCAGCGGCGACGACAACGACGGCCAGCGGCGACGACGACGACTGGCGGCGACGACGAGTAGTAGTAGCAGCAGAAGTAGAATTAGAAGCAGTAATAAAAGTGAGGGCAGTAGTAGTGTAGTAGCACAAGCAGGAGTCGTGGTAGCGCTGCTAGTCGAAGCAGTAGTACTGGTAGCACTGGTGATCGCAGTCGCAGCAGAGATGGCAGCATGAGTAGCAGTAAACGTAGTAATGGAAATAGTAGTGATAGTAGTAGTAGTAATAGTAGTAGTAGTAGTAGCAGCAGCAGCAGCAGCAGTAGTAGTGGTCGTAGCACAAACAGTAGCATCAGTAGTAGTAGTAGTAGTAGTAGTAGTAGTAGTAGTAGTAGTAGTAGTAGTAGTAGTAGTAGTAGTAGTAGTAGTAGCAGTAGTAGTAGTAGTAGTAGCAGTAGTAGTAGTAGTAGTAGTAGTAGTAGTAGTAGTACTTGTTGTTGTTGCAGTAGCAGTAGTAGTAGTAGTAGTAGTAGTAGTAGCAGTAGTCGTAGTCGTAGTAGTCGTAGTCGTAGTGGTCGTCGTAGTCGTAGTCGTAGTAATAATAGTCGTAGTCGTAGTTGTAGAGATAGTACTAGTAGTGATAGTGGTTGTGGTTGTAGCAGTAGTAATAGTAGTAGCAGTAGAAGTAGTAGTAGTAGCAGTATTAGCAGTAATAGAAGTAGTAGTCGTGCTAGTAACAGTAGTAGTGGCAGGTCGTGATCGTAGTGGAAGTGGGAGTAGCACCCGCAATATTAGTGAGAATCGTAGTAGTAGTTGTAGTTGTAGTAGTAGTAGTAGTAGTAATAGTAGTAGTAGTAGTAGTAGTAGTAGTAGTAGTAGTAGTAGTAGTAGTAGTAGTAAGGGTAGTAGTCGTAGTCGTAGTAGTCGTAGTAGTAGTAGTAGTAGTAGTAGTAGTAGTAGTAGTAGTAGTAGTAGTAGTAGCAGCAGCAATCGGAATGATAGTAGTAGCCATAGTAGTGAAAGTGCGAGTCGCACCAGCAACACTAGTAGCATTAGTAGTCGTAGCAGTAGTAGTAGCAGTGGTAATAGTAGTAGTAGTAGTAGTAGTAGTAGTAGTAGTAGTAGTAGTAGTAGTAGTAGTAGTAGTAGTAATAGAAATAGTGCTAGTAGTAGGGGTAATAGTCGTAGTCGCTGTCGCCGTCGCCGTCGTCGTAGTATAACTAGAAGGACTACTGTTAGGGGTAGCCGATGTATTCCAAGCTGTAGTACTAGCGGCGACAGTAGTAGTAGCATGTGCAGTCGTAGTGTAGTGGCGCAAGCAGGAGTCGTGATAGCACTGCTAGTCGGAGCAGTAGTCCTGGTAGTACTGGTGACACCAGTAACCGCAGAGATAGCAGCACAAGCAGCAGCACAAGATGTAGCATCAGTATTAGGAGTAGCCGTAGTAGCAGTAGTAGTAGTAGCAGTAGTAGTCGTAGTGACAGCAGTGGTAGTAAAAATAAGAGTAGTAGTACTAGAATTAGTACTAGCAGTTGCAGTGGGAATAGTAGAAATCGCAGTCGTAGTCGTAGTAGTAGTAGCAAAATAAAAAAAATAGTAGTGGTACTACTAATAGTAGCAGTAGCAGTAGTAGTAGTAGTAGTAGTAGTCGTAGTAGTAGTAGTAGTAGTAGTAGTAGTAGTAGTAGTAGTAGTAGTAGTAGTAGTAGTAGTAGTAGTAGTGTAGTAGTAGTAGTAGTAGTAGTCGTAATAGCAGTAGTATTGGAAGTAGAACTAGTAATACTCAGTAGAGCACTAGTGATAGTAATAGCAGTGGTAATGGTAGTAGTAGTAGTAGTAGTAGTAGTAGTAGTAGTAGTAGTAGTAGTAGTAGTAGTAGTAGTAGTAGTAGTAGTAGTAGTAGTAGTAGTAGTAGTAGTAGTAGTAGTAGTAGTAGTAGTAGTAGTAGTAGTAGTAGTAGCAGTAGTAGTAGTAGTAGCAGTAGTAGTAGTGGTAGTAGTGCAGAGCTAGTAGTAAGGTTAGTGGTCGTAGTCGTCGTCGTCGACGTCGTCGTCGTAGTCGTAGCATTACTAGACGGACTAATTTTAGGAGTAGTCGACGTAATCGTAGCTGTAGTACTAGTGGCGACAGTAGTAGTATGTGCTGTAGTTTGAGGGAGTTTCTGTGGAACTCACGTCATCCTCACCCCCGGCGCGAAGAGCACGAGCCCAGAGCGGCCTCCGGCACCGTTTCCGGACGGATCCGCTGGATCCGCTGGATCCGGTGACGAATCCCAAACCGGCGCCCTCGCCTGAGACATCCTCACAAAACGGGCCCCGGGGGGGATGCCCAGAGGAGCCCAGAGCGGCCTCCGGCACCGTTTCCGGACGGATCCGCTGGATCCGCTGGATCCGGGATGACGAATCCCAAACCGGCGCCCTCGCCTGAGACATCCTCACAAAACGGGCCCCGGGGGGGATGCCCAGAGGAGCCCAGAGCGGCCTCCGGCACCGTTTCCGGACGGATCCGCTGGATCCGCTGGATCCGCTGGATCCGACGAATCCCAAACCGGCGCCCTCGCCTGAGACATCCTCACAAAACGGGCCCCGGGGGGGATGCCCAGAGGAGCCCAGAGCGGCCTCCGGCACCGTTTCCGGACGGATCCGCTGGATCGCTGGATCCGGTGCGAATCCAAACCGGCGCCCTCGCCTGAGACATCCTCACAAAACGGGCCCCGGGGGGTGCCCAGAGGAGCCCAGAGCGGCCTCCGGCACCGTTTCCGGACGGATCCGCTGGCTGGATCCGGTGACGAATCCCAAACCGGCGCCCTCGCCTGAGACATCCTCACAAAACGGGCCCCGGGGGGGATGCCCAGAGGAGCCCAGAGCGGCCTCCGGCACCGTTTCCGGACGGATCCGCTGGATCCGCTGGATCCGCTGGATCCGGTGACGAATCCCAAACCGGCGCCCTCGCCTGAGACATCCTCACAAAACGGGCCCCGGGGGGGATGCCCAGAGGAGCCCAGAGCGGCCTCCGGCACCGTTTCCGGACGGATCCGCTGGATCCGCTGGATCCGGTGACGAATCCCAAACCGGCGCCCTCGCCTGAGACATCCTCACAAAACGGGCCCCGGGGGGGATGCCCAGAGGAGCCCAGAGCGGCCTCCGGCACCGTTTCCGGACGGATCCGCTGGATCCGCTGGATCCGGTGACGAATCCCAAACCGGCGCCCTCGCCTGAGACATCCTCACAAAACGGGCCCCGGGGGGGATGCCCAGAGGAGCCCAGAGCGGCCTCCGGCACCGTTTCCGGACGGATCCGCTGGATCCGCTGGATCCGGTGACGAATCCCAAACCGGCGCCCTCGCCTGAGACATCCTCACAAAACGGGCCCCGGGGAGATGCCCAGAGGAGCCCAGAGCGGCCTCCGGCACCGTTTCCGGACGGATCCGCTGGATCCGCTGGATCCGCTGGATCCGGTGACGAATCCCAAACCGGCGCCCTCGCCTGAGACATCCTCACAAAACGGGCCCCGGGGGGGATGCCCAGAGGAGCCCAGAGCGGCCTCCGGCACCGTTTCCGGACGGATCCGCTGGATCCGCTGGATCCGGTGACGAATCCCAAACCGGCGCCCTCGCCTGAGACATCCTCACAAAACGGGCCCCGGGGGGGATGCCCAGAGGAGCCCAGAGCGGCCTCCGGCACCGTTTCCGGACGGATCCGCTGGATCCGCTGGATCCGGTGACGAATCCCAAACCGGCGCCCTCGCCTGAGACATCCTCACAAAACGGGCCCCGGGGGGGATGCCCAGAGGAGCCCAGAGCGGCCTCCGGCACCGTTTCCGGACGGATCCGCTGGATCCGCTGGATCCGGTGACGAATCCCAAACCGGCGCCCTCGCCTGAGACATCCTCACAAAACGGGCCCCGGGGGGGATGCCCAGAGGAGCCCAGAGCGGCCTCCGGCACCGTTTCCGGACGGATCCGCTGGATCCGCTGGATCCGCTGTGACGAATCCCAAACCGGCGCCCTCGCCTGAGACATCCTCACAAAACGGGCCCCGGGGGGGATGCCCAGAGGAGCCCAGAGCGGCCTCCGGCACCGTTTCCGGACGGATCCGCTGGATCCGCTGGATCCGGTGACGAATCCCAAACCGGCGCCCTCGCCTGAGACATCCTCACAAAACGGGCCCCGGGGGGGATGCCCAGAGGAGCCCAGAGCGGCCTCCGGCACCGTTTCCGGACGGATCCGCTGGATCCGCTGGATCCGGTGACGAATCCCAAACCGGCGCCCTCGCCTGAGACATCCTCACAAAACGGGCCCCGGGGGGGATGCCCAGAGGAGCCCAGAGCGGCCTCCGGCACCGTTTCCGGACGGACGACCTGACTGCATAACACGCCTGGATATGCCGACGGGGGCGAAGGAGGAGGAGGAGGAGGAGGAGGAGGAGGAGGAGGAGGAGGAGGAGGAGGAGGAGGAGGAGGAGGGCAGGCGAGGGAGCCCCGGCCCTGGGGGAGGGGCCCTGTGGGAGCCCTGATGGGCTTCCGGCACCATGGAGAGGTCCTGTGGGGCGGCCGCCCCTTCTTCTCTCGGTCGTTTCCCTCTCGCCCAGAAGCGCGCGCCCCTTCTTCTATATATACAGAAACTCCCGATCAACCGCAGAGCGGCGGATGTTAATGTTGAGCCAGTGGTACGTTTAACCATATCAGTACGTAATACGTTGTACGTCGTACGAAGTGCTAGACATGGACACAGTACGACCCATAGTGCCAGTTAGAATAGCCGCAGCACGAATACCACCAATCGTAGCCGTACTGGAATAGTGGTTATGGTTAGAAGTGTTTGCGTATACAGATGTGTACACGCACAGCTCATGATGCATGATGTGGACATTTATGCTCAAACCGTTTCAGGTACCTTGAGCCCTGGTGACCAATAGTGTCCTCTCCTCTGCGCTCCGTTGTCGGCGGCGGTAAAAACAGGACGGCGACGACGGCAACGGCATTAAGATCCTCTCGGACCCCTGGGATCCCCCTGGTTTCCTGTGGAGCTCCACGGGTATCGAGGTTGGTAGCGGAGCAAGTGGTTGACCCATCTTGTCTCTTTTCATATTCATGGGGGCTGGCCAACCCCACGGACTAAGATAAGATGGACTGCGCAGCAAGCGTGGACCCAGACGTCGCATCGCTGACCGGCGACAGTTTGAAGGATGTTACCAGGCACACGCGCGCAGCGGAGGCCAGCATGCTGATGGCTGGGCCCCAGATTATACCAGAACCTGCTGGACCTGAACAACAGCATATCAGTAATCACTGCGCAGGGAGATCTAGCAGAATTTGCCGATGAGGACGGAGCAAAGAAGCTCATCACTGTCCTGGAGCAGTCAGGGTTCAGCAAGTCGGACTTCCGAGAGCTACCGCGAACGTACGACGCATTTTATCAGGAGATGCAACTTCAGACGCGCGGAGCATAATCCATGGCGGCGGTCTGTACATCAATCGAGGTAACACGATCAAACCTGGAGAAGACCGACAGCGTCAGGACGAAGCAAAGGTGGCCCAAGGGACACTAATCTTGGCATGTGCGTGATCGGAATGTTCGTTGGGATTAGCGGCTGGCAGCAGACGGACAACAGCAGCACGATCACCATCCAGTATGCGGACCCTCGGGGTACGACCGCAAATCCTGTGGTTGGCCCAGGCCTCCCACGTTCAGCATCGCCACGTGCTGGATTCGCGAGCGAGCTCGAGACAAGCGTGGAAATCTACATGACCACCGAGATCGAGATACCACAAGTCGAGGAGATCATGTTCGGCGAGTCCGACCGCACTCACTGATGGATTCTGGAGCTGGCACAGGCGCAGCAGGCCTGGACTGGCTAGCTAAGATAGCAGCCGAACTCCGACGGTATAGCCTACGTCCCCTGACGATCGAGGCCGACCAGAAGTTCAAAGGCTTGGAAGACGCCAAGCGGCATGCCAAGGAGCAGCGTAACTCGTCCCGATCGGAATCTGCGAGAAGCATCGGATCCACAAGTACTACGCGATCACGGGTAAGGTGATTGGTCTCACTGGTCGTGACTCCATGGAGGAGTGGAAGACGAACCTCTATATGCGTCGAGGACCTGGGCGTGTACGACAAGGAGCTGATAAGGACACCCAAAGGACACACAGGCCTCGATATCTTCGACCACGACTACGGGAAATACCTCGATGACCCCCCCCCTTTCTGAAGTTCAGGATCGACGAGCCGGCCGCGACCGAGGAGGTCGTGCTGGCGAACATCACGTACCACAGCGACCACGAGAGCATGAGTATCGTTTAACCGATCCCCATCCCCAGCGGCGTGGCCTGGGCCCCGCTGGCAGATTTACCCCCCTAGATGGGGATATAGGTATTTCTCTTCGGGTTTCGAGGGTTGTATTCCCAACTGGGGTGGTAATTCGGTGGGGGTCTCGAAGGGGATGGAGATGGGGATAGGGATCGGTGAAACGATAACGAAAGCAAGGAGGTGGTCGAGACGGTCGCGCGCGAAACCTGGGTGTCGGATGCAGTGCGCGAGGGGCGACGAGGCATCTTCAGGAAGCCGACGCTCCAGCGCATCGAGAAGCTGATGAAGGACTACGCCGTACGCGGTGATATTCTCGGCGGCGAGCGAGGGGGGGAAGTAAGAAGGAGAAGGCCTTCTCAGAAGGCGGCGGGACTTCTCAGAAACCCTCGCGCCTTCTGAGAAGCTTTTCTGTCGGAGAAGGCTTAGAATGCTTCTCCGAAGGCCTGGGGACTTCCGAACCTTCTGAGAAGGCCCGCCCCTTCTCACTTCCCCCCCTCGCTCGCCGCCGATATTCGACATCATACGGGATGGCACGTCTACGTTCGCGTGGGAAATGTACGCCAACACGGCGAGGCCCACGAGGACCAGCACGGCAGGAGGTCATCGTAATGCAGCACTCTCCGACCTCAGCAGCGGCGTCAACTTCGGCGAACCCAAGGTACGAGACGATTGAATACCGTTGATCGAATACTGCAAGCCACGGCTGGTAACACGATCGTTCCCATGCAAACCACACTCGAACATGCAGGGACGCCACTGGGCACAGGGATTATCGCGCCAGGTTGACGAGCTCCGGGTAGTGGCTAAGCCGCAACTGCTTGAGGCTCAGGCAGCGGGAGAACGACTCGGATTGGCAGAGAACCCATTGACCAGCAGGGCATTTAGTGACGATGACATTCGAGCATTGAAAAATGCGGGACGACGCCAAATACGAGCCGACCCGGCTGGACCAGTGCATGCACGGGCTGATCGACTACGAACCTACGGTGATGTCGGTGGCTCACCATAAAATTCGACAGGATCCACCGACACGCGGACTCGGTTGGTCGCGGGAAGAACCCAGGAGCAGCAGGAGCGTGGCCGGAGCCGCTCGCTCGAGGAGTGGCCGGTGCAGCCACGCACGAGCTCGCCTACAGGACGGACCCCACTAAATGCGGGCTGGGCAGGTTACCAGCCTCGAACGTATCCCTATCCCTAAGATTGACACGCCAAAAGGCGATGACAATCTTAGGGATTCGCCCTCAAAAAAATTGGAAATCCCTACGATTGGCATCGTGATGAGGAGATGCCCAGCTGGTGAGCAGGGCCATCGACGAGAGCGAGGCGGCACCTGTGAGGCAGCGCAAGGTGACGAGGGAGTTCTGTGTGCGCAGCGACCTCATCGACATCCAGATCGCGGAGGCCGAGGGCAGCGTCAAGCACATCGTAAGCGCCACCGGGCGGATCACGGCCACCCACGACGATCAGGGACAGCCAGCAGACGTCGCAGACGTGTGGAAGGGATGCAGCTGCTTCAGCAAGCCCCCAGAGGCGGTGAGGCTGGACAGCAACGTCTCTATCTGATCGATCGTGATCGTTCAGACGTCATACTCGGCAATACGCCAAATCGCGGAGGCCTACACCATCAAGACCAGAGCTGACGACCGTGACGCTGACGCTGTACTCAAAACCTCGAGCACGAGGGCGACCCGAAGACAGACAACGTCACTCAAGCACAATGGTCAGCACTGCAGAAACTACACCTGAACCTCAGCCACCCGACGACACACGCGACGAAGAGGCGACTCAAGACCTTCGGAGTGACGGCGGAGGTGCTAGATGTAGTTGACAAGCTGGAGGTGCTCGACGTGTCGGGAACTCGGCAGACCTACGACGGCACGCTCAGCAAATCTGAAGCTGTCGACACAATTCGATGAGAACGTGCCCCTGGACGAGGTGGAGGTCATACTCTCAGACGATACCAGGCTGATGGTCATGGTCATCATCGTCGACGACTCGAGCTTCATTGTCATCGTTCCGACGAGCGCGGTGCGATCCGTCTCCGGCGTGGAGGCACTGACGTGCTTCACGCAGGGCTGGCTATCATGGGATGGTCCACACAAGACACTTTACTTCGACGCGGCGAAGGGCCGCATCACATATGCATTCGCGAAGACGGGCGGCAGACGACATCCTCAAGAGACCAACCCCAATGGAGGCTCCACACGTCAAAAGCAGGGTGGAGAGAACCATCGACTTCTTGAAGGATCACTGTCAGAAGGTGAACCGCGAGATCCAGATCACCAAGAAGAACGACCCAACAATATGGAAGGCCACGTTGGCCAATACCTGCAACAACCAGATCAAGCGGAAATCCTTCATACCCTACCATTACGTGATCGGACGGTCGCCCACCGCATCTCTCACGGAGACGATGGAAAGCGACGAGACGAGACTCTCGGCACGTAGCTCAGCACTATTCGAGTCGGGACCACGACGGGCACAGCAGACACGTGCAGCTGCAAGTCGATCATTCTGCGAGATGGACAGCGACGACGCAGTACGACGGGCTGCTCTGGGGCGAGCTCGACCACCACAGGGTCCCTTCCTACCAGGACAAGTGGACTTCCTCTTGCGCGAGGTGAAACATGTCAAATCTTAGCGACTATAGGGTGGGCGTTGCTGGCGAGGACACGTCATCAGTCTTACTGCGGAGTGCCAATACTGGTCACACCAGAGCAGTTCAGGCACGCTAGCAGGGCCGAGTCGGGTATGATCGAGAGCCAGAATCTCGTGAAGCAGCTAGGTCAATAGAGGGAAGGTTCTAGGTGGTTCTACTATGCACCGCGGCTTTGTGGATGAATGAGGGTCACCTCCCGACCAGGTTGGCGACGCGACTTGCGGAGCTGACGAGGACGTCGATATGGAGAACAGCATGCCAATACGTGCGTCACCGCCAAGAGCACTGGCACCTCGACGTGCGCTACCACCACCACCAGTACCAGCCAGACGCCACGAACCACAGCTTGGACCTCGAGACGACGACCCCATCGTAAAAGCGAGGACCAGACACATGACCTACCAAATGATCCCGAAGTACTAAGTCCACCTGCTGACGCAGCTGGACCCGGGCCTATCAAGGCAGCACCACATGCATACTCCGAAACACCAGGACACCCTGCATCGACACCAGCTCCAAGAAGCACGACGCGATCGGAAACGACTCTTCATGGAGGACATCGACCTGGACCGACAGCGCATGAACCAGCGCAAGGAGCTGAAGGGTACGAGGTATGAATCACAACACGCCCCCGTGGATGACGCGAACAACGACGACGAAGACCTCGCCGTCTACATCAGGAACCAGACCCACGATGCGTCCCTTGCGAGGAGAACCGAGAAGGCCAGGAGCAAGCAACCGTTGGCCAAGAAGGGCAAGGAGTTACGACACCTTCATGCCGAGTGGAAGTCGACGTTCAATGCATCCGACGAGGCCGAATGGGAGAAGTGGATCAAGTACGACACGGTGGGGTTCCCAACAAACGAATGTCTCAAGGCGATCGACCCATCCGAAGTGCTGCCCAAGCGCAAGCTCCACACGGACAAGAACGAGGCTACGAATGGCAGCATATCATACGACTACCACCCACTACAGGCCAAGACAAGGAACACCGTACCAGGCTACAAGGACAAGCAGCTCCTAACAGGCGAGTTGAAGACGAATGCGCCAACACGGACGGACGCAGCGACGGCCATCATCTTGCAGGAGACGGCGAGCAACCCAGACTGGACGCTCGAACAACGAGACGCCGGCTTAGCCTTCCTGAACGGCCGTCGCCTGGACGAGACCAGACGCGCGTTCTTCAAACAACCCAAGTGAAGGGGCCCTGGGACACACAAATAAATACACACAAACAAAAGGGTTCCCCATAATTTCCAATGTTTTCTTGGTTTTTGTCTTCCCCCCCCACTTCCCATATTTTCCCAGATTTTCCTGGAGATCGACGATTGATTGTGTCTGTGTGTTTTTTCCCCTCCTGACCAAGGGCGGATTCCCTGCGGTGCCCGAGCTGGGATGGCCCTGCATCCCCAAAGGCGCATCTTGCAGGCCAAGAAGGGCATCTGCGGACTCAGTGACGCACCGCTGTCATGACACGAGGAGCATCGCGACACGGTCCTATCACCACCATGAGATGCGCGATCCAAGCCATACCCAACAACCTTTTCATCTTCAGGCACGAGTCTAGCAAAGGGATCGGGCTCATCGGCACGCATGTGGATGACGATCTGATTGCTGGATCCCCAGTTCTCCAAGAACTGGGTCCCAGCGTCGAGGAAGAGACACTGCTGCGGCAAGTGGCACAGCATCGAGAAGGGCTTCCACCACTGCGGGAGGCACCTCAAGCGGATCGACCGAGGCCGCATCTCTTGCACCCAGAAGGAACACGCGGAGATCATCGAGCGCATACCGTTGGGCGCGACGCGACGTAAGCAGAAGGAAAGCAAGATCACAGCAGACGAGCGTCAAGCGATGCATCGAGTCGACGGGCAAGTGCAGTGGCTAGTCAGACCGACGAAGATGGACCTCGCATTCAATCTGGTTGAAAGCTAGACGCGAGCTCACGAACCGGAGAGCACCGCGCAGGAAATCATGATGATTAAGAATATGATCGCCGACGCGAAGACATACCTGGTGGAGATCAGATCCCAAAACACCGACCTGAAAAAAATTGGTGGCGGTCGCGATCGGCGACTCCAGCTTAGCGACCGTGGACAAGAACAAGAGAGCCAGCCAGGCCGGGTTCAACATCCTGACCGCCGACCACGAGAACGACAAATTCGACCGAGGCGAACCGGCGAAGGTCAAACGGATGATATGGAAATCACACCGTATCAAACGAGTTGGTCGTGGCACCCTGACGGCAGAGTCTATGGCAGCACTGGAAGCAGTCGAGAGTGGAGATCTGGTACGAGCTCATCTTGCGGAGGTACATTGCTAATTGGACTATTGGACTCACGCAAACCATGTGGCGAACATCAAGATGATATACTTGACGGATTGTATAATTCTCTACGACCTACTCCACAAGCGTGGTACGATTCCCAGTTGACGAATACTAATCGACATCGAGGCGCTTCGCAGCGACATCGAGGAACCGAACCTGGTCTCTCTAAGTGGGTAAACACCCGGCAGATGTTGGCCAACAGTCTGACCAATAGCGACGCTCGGACGGCTGTTTACACGCGCTACGCTCTGAAGACGGTCTACTACGGGCTCACCGAAAAACCTAAAGGCTGACCAGGCAGTGGCCGAGACGAGGCACCAGCCGAAGGGCGAGCGCGGCGAGCACTACAGGGCCAAGTACCCCAAGCGAGTCGGACCGGCGCGGCAGCAGTACGTCACGGATGGCTACACGTACTACAACCGAGGCGTTGGAAGGAAGCAAGAGCCATACGCCCTACGGCGCGTCGGCGGCGGCGGCGCAGTAGCGCCTCACGACTTCTCGCCAATGCTGCGCATCCAGCACAGCTTCCTGTAGTTGCTGTCCGTTTCCACCTACCCGCACTGCGTGCGGCAGCAGCATCCTTGCCCATTCCAATCGTGGCGCCCCTGTTTTGCGCACATATCGGTCGTTGAGCGGCGTGAGCGCCCGAGGCGTTGGCCGACGTCTAATACGGAGCTTAGTTGGCCAAAGTTGGGCCCAAGCGGCACCTCAAGTGGAAACATGATGGTCGCTCAGGCGGCGGACGACACCTGCTAAGTTCTGCACCATCGAAGACATGGTCGACCGGCACCGTCTCGGAGCTGCCCATCGACGGCGGCAGCTGCCCGAGCTGCTCGAGAAGCCGACCACGGTCTTCGCTCCCGCGGAGGAGGGACTCATCGAGTGGCGCGACGACGTCATGCAGGGGCAAACCCTCGCTGGTGGCAGCGGCAAGCGACTGGACACGGACGGCCCCAGCTCCGTGGCGCTGCAGGCGGAGCGCGCAGCGAAGAGCAAGGACGACAACTGCTGCGAGGAGGAGGAGGAGGAAGAGGATTGGAGGAGGAGGTGTGTGAGGAGGAGGAGGAGGAGGAGGAGGAGGAGGAGGAGGAGGAGGAGGAGGAGGGGGAGGAGGAGGAGGAGGAGGAGGAGGAGGTCGGAGGAGGAGATCCTGATCGTGAAGGGGACAGATCTGGAAGGGGACAGACTGGAGCAGCGGCTGCTGCTATGGCGGTGTGTGCTATGTGCCGTATGGCGGCGGACCAGTGCGAGTGTGGATCGCGAGCTTGCAAGGCAAACAGACAGAAAGAACAACCGACACCGTCACCTGAAGGAGACGGCAAATCCATACCGTTGATTATACAGCGGTCTGCGGCGACAAGGGAAACGTGCGAGGCTAGCTGCACAAACATGCGGACGACGAGATCTTCATCCCAGCGAGAAAGGCAAAGGCAAGGCGAAGGGCGTGGCAAGCCCAACTCCAGACAGCATAACAAGCAATTCGGAGTCAACAGCACCGACACGAGGAACGGCAGCTCCCAAGAATAAGGCCAGACCACGGACGTCAAGCAACACGTCTACGACAAGGAGACGGTCAAGCCTACGGAGAATCACCCGATCCTGGACCAGGATACATGTGAGCATGGACCGGAGTGGCTCACGACTCAGGGCAGCAACCAGTGCAAGAGTAAAGTGCAGGGCGCGTCTCCAAGTGTTGAAAGACCAGGACACACCCGAGTGGGCTAAGGAGAAGCAGAGGCGTGCAGAGGCCAAGAGGAGGATCGCCAAAGTCGAGATGACCTGGAACGAAAGGATCGAACAGGGATGAGAGATACGAGGACCCGATACTAGGGCCCTAGGTGGACCTAGGCTTGAGTTTTGAGCGAATCCTGCACCCACATTTTTTCGACCCGCCGAGACGAAGAGTGGCAAGAGGATTCGACAGCCGAAAGCCGGCTGCATCTTTCGCAGTAGTGTGGAAGGCCTCGCTGCGAGCCAACGTGTAGGTCCGAGCGTGCATCTTAGCACTGAAAAGGACAGCCTATATGGCTAGAAGTGCTTGTGTATACAGATGTGTACACGTACAGCTCATGATGCGTCCTATGGACTTTTTATGCTCGGACCGTTTCAGTCGCCTTGAGCCCTTGTGATCACTGCTGCCCTCCCCTATGCGCTCTCTCGGCGGCGGCGGTAAAAAGAGGGCGGCGACGACGGCAACGTCGTCAATATCCCCTCGGACCCCTCGGACCCCGTTGATTTCCTGTGGAGGTTCGAGGAGTATCGAGGGTAGTAGCACTAATTATAATCGTCGTAGCCGTATTAGTAGTGGTAATAAAGGCAGATATAGCAGTAGAATCAGCAGTAGCAGTAGCAGTGGTAGTAGTAGTTGATGCAGATGTAGTTGTAGTAATATCATGGGTGCTCGTAGTGGTAGTAGTAGCCGTAGTCGTAATAATCATTGTTGTGGTGGTAGTAGTCGTCGTAGTCGTAGTCGTAGACGTAGTCGCAGCATTAGTGATAATAGTAGTCGGCGCCGTCGTCGTTGTCATCGTAGTCGTAGTAGTAGTAGTAGTCGTAAAAGTAGTAATAACAAACGTAGTAGTAGTCGTAGTCGTAGTAGTAGTCGTACTGATAAAAGTAGTAGTAGCAGGAGTAGTAGTAGTAGTAGTAGTAGTAGTAGTAGTAGTAGTAGTAGTAGTAGTAGTAGTAATAGTAGTAGTAATAGTAACAGTAGTAGCGGTAGTAGTCGCAGTAGTAGCAGCAGTAGTATTAGTAATAATAATACTAATACTAATAATAATAATAATGATAAAAAATACCAATAACAATAACAATAGTAATGGTAGTAGTAGTAGTAGTAGTAGTAGTAGTAGTAGTAGTAGTAGTAGCAGTAGCAGTATCAGTGGCAGTAGTTGTAGTAGCAGCAGCAGCAGCAGCAGCAGAATCAGCAGTAGTAGCATTCGAAATAGTAGTTGCAGTGGCAGTCGTAGTAGTAGTCGTAGTAGTCGTAGTAGTAGTAGTAGTAGTAGTAGTAGTAGTAGTAGTAGTAGTAGTAGTAGTAGTAGTAGTAGTAGTAGGACTAAAGTAGCAGTCGTAGTCGTAATAGTAGTAATGGTAGTCGTAGTAGTAGTCGTAGTAGTAGTAGTAGTAGTAGTAAAAGTCGTAGTAAATGTAGTAGCACGGGTGGGAATAATTCGAATAATGCGCGTAGTAAGAGCCGTAGTAGTAGTAGTAGTAGTAGTAGTAGTAGTAGTAGTAGTAGTAGTAGTAGTAGTAGTAGTAGTAGTAGTAGTAACCGTAGTAGTAGTAATAGTAGTAGTAGCAGGGAAAATAGTCGTGACAGTAGTAGTAATGATAATAGTCGTCGTAGCCGTAATACTAGTAGTGGCAGTGATGGTAAGCGTTGCCATAGTCGTAGTAGCAGTAGTAGAAGACGTGGTACCTATCGTAGTACTCGTAGTAGTAGTAGTAGTAGTAGTAGTAGTAGTAGTAGTAGTAGTAGTAGTAGTAGTAGTAGTAACAGTAGAACGGATAGTATTCGTTGTAGTAGTAGTAGTAGTAAGAATAATGGTCGTCGTAGTTCGTAGTGGTCGCATTCGCAGACGTAGCAGTAGTAGCAGTAGAAGTGGTAGAAACAGGAGCACGAGTTGTAGTAGTAGTAGTAGTAGAACGAGTGGCAAAAATGAGAATAGTAGTCGTAGTACAAGACGGAAAAAAGTAGTCTTAGTACTGAAACAAAAAGTAGCAGCAGCATCAGCAGCAACAGTCGTAGTAGTAATAGTAGTCGTAGTGATCGTAGTGATAGAAGCAGAAGTAGTAATAGTAATATTAATAGTAATAGCAGTCGAAGAATTAATAGTAGAAGTAGTAGTTGTCGTATTACTGAAAATAGTGACAGCAGCAACAGTAGAAGTAGTAAGGGTAGCAATGATAGAAGTAGTAGTAGTAGTAGTAGTAAAAGTAGTAGTAAAAGTAGTAGTAGTAGTAGTAGTAGTAGTAGTAGTAGTAGTAGTGGTCGTGATCGTATTCGTAGTCGCAGCCGTAGTAGCAGTAGTAGTCGTAGTAGGAGTACTAGTAATAGTAGTACTAGTACTAATAGTAACGGTAATAGTAGTTGTAGTAGTAGTAATAATAATAGCAGCTGTTGCTTCAGGAGTGGTAAATCTAGTCTAGAAGTCGTAATATGATTAGTCGTAATCGTTGTGGTCAATCTAATAATCGTAGTCCTAGTCGTAGCCGTAGTTGTGGTGGTAATTATGTGCTGCTGTTGTAAAAATACTAGAAGCAGCTGGAGGAAAAGCAGCAGGAGCAGCAGCAGCAGGGTGAGCAGCAGGGGGGGAGCAGCAGAAGAAGAGGAGGAGCAGCAGGAGCAGCAAAAGGAGCAGCAGGAGCAATACCAGGAGGATCAGCAAAAGGAGGCGCGGCAAGGGGAACAGCAGGAGGAGCACCAGAGTAGCAGGAGGCGCAGCGAGAGCAGGACCAGGAGGAGCTGGAAGGCAGAGAACCTGGGCAGCAAGCAGGAACGGCAGAAAGGGCAGCAGGAGGAGGAGCACTGGAGGACGAGCACCGCAGCAGCAGGAGGAGCAGGAGAGGGAGGGGGGAGGAGGAGCAGGACGAGGAGCAGGAGCGAAGAGCGCCGGGAGAGCAACAGCATCGGGAGGAGCAGCAGCAGCAGGGAGGAGAACAGCAGAAGCAGCCGGAGAAGCAGCAGAAGTTATAAAAGAGGAGGAGCAGGCGCGGAGCAGCGGCGTCGGGAGCTGCGGAGTTGCAAATGTTGCGGCTGTCAGTTGCACAGAACCCCAAAGAGCAACCTCAACTAGGTCTACCCGCAGCGGCACGCCTGGCTCGCTCGGCTCTGCCAGAGAGTTTGGGCCGTAGGCCCTGTTGAATTCTGATTCAGAAGTCTTGACGGCTACGCTTAGGATTACACTCCTTGGACAATTTAGCCAGCTGTTCAGCTACAAAGCTCCCACAGACAGAACAAAACCAAATCCCCAGCTCAGCGTGATAGCTAAGTGGGTGTCTGGTGACACACACACACACACACACGACGTGCACCTGCTGTCCTGGAGGGGAGTTCTTAACTGCACCGTCCACCGAGGAAAGGGTAAAACACTGAGAGTTCAGCCAGGCCTCCTTCGTGGCCTGAAAGGTCAACCCCTTGTACAGGCAACAATTGAGCGACGACAAGAGAAGAGTCTTACGCGAGATAACGTAGCGACCTTACGCGGTGGCTTACGCGGACCGCCGGCGCCGCACGCCACATTGGAGACAAGAACGTTTCAGCGCGACCTTACGCGGAAAACTTACGCGCCAATGTCGGTGCAGTTGGATCCGTTTCTCGTCCGTCGCCCAACTGAAACCAGATTCAGCTAGCTGATGCTGCGAGTTAAATACGCTACAGGCCAGTGGGGCAGGCGGACGAGGACCGGGATGCCTCAGAAGGGGCATGGGCCCCTCATGATCTTCATCAGCTCATATTGCCTTGAACGTGCTCGACAGAGTCCTCATTCTCACGAGACACGCCATGCGCAGCAGGAAAAGCTACATAACGAGCAGCAGGAGAAGCAGCACCGCGAGCAGCAGGAGGAGCAACGGGAAGAGCAGCAGGAGTGGCGGCCAAGCCAGAGGACCAGCTGGAGGGGCGGCAGGAGCAGGGAGTGGCAGCCAGAGGAGGGGCGAGGAGCAGCAGCAGCAGCAGCAGCAGGATGCGCAGGATGAACAGCAGGAGGAGCAGCAGGAGGAGCAGCAGCAGCAGGAGCAGCTGCAGCAACAGCAAGAGCAGCAGCAGGAGGAGCAGCGAGAGGAGCAGCAGCACAAGCAGCAGGAGGAGCACCGGAGGAGGAGGAACACCGGAGGAGGAGCAGGAGAAGCATCGGAGCAGATGCAGGAGCAGCAGGAGCAGCAGGAGCAGCAGCAGCGGCAACAAAACCGCTTTCCTGGCGTTGTTGGCATTACCGGCGAACCGGATGCTTGCGAGCGCCACAGCATGTTTATGAGCACCAGGTCATGCCAGTCAACACCACAGCACGCCTGTGAGAATAGCGCCATACCTGAGTGGGAGCCGGCACAAACCACGTGGGGGGCGGGGGAAGGGGTAGGGGCGGGGGGCGGCCGTTGTTGGGACCAGTTCCGGCGAAATCGAACCACCCCTGGCTAATAGGAGGCAGCCCCGGCAAATTCAGTCGCAATCACGGCTGAAAAATCTCAGGGCCGAGGAAGCATCTTACAAGTGTCTCAGAAGTTGAAGCTTCGAAGGTTGCTTCTAAGAAGCCTCGTCGTCGTCGTCGCCGTGATCCGTCGTCATTTGTTGTCATCGTTGTCGGTCGCCAATCGGCAGTTCGTCATCGAGGTTCGTCATCGAGCTTCGTCATTCGCCGTCCTCTTCGTCAGTCGTCCTCGTCATCGGGCTCTTTCGCGCGCGCGCCGCCGCCCTGAGGGGAGTGAGAGGATACGGGGGTGGGAGAGGAGGAGGAGGAGGAGGAGGAGCACGAGGGGAACACGAGGATGATGATGATGCTGATGAGGAGGAGGAGGAGGAGGAGGAGGAGGAGGAGGAGGAGCTGGAGGAGGGGCATGATAGGAGCATGATCATGATGCTGATAACGCTGATGCTGACGACGGTGGTGATGACGATGATGATGAACATGAGGGTGAGGACGGCGAGGATAAAGAGGAGGAGTATGAGGAGAAGAGGAGGAGGGAGGCTTGACGAGGACGAGGATGATGAGGAGTAGGCGGAGGAGCATTGATGCGTGCGAGGGGGACGAACGGGATGAGGAAGAGGAGGGGGAGGAGGATCATCATGATGATGCTCAGGTTGATGATTGTCATCGTCATGCTGGTTATAGCGCTGCTGGTTGTGATGATTCATATATAGTGACCTTCGGCCCATCCCGCCTCCATACCCTTGTGGGTCAGAGGTTTCTTGGATGCTTGTTGAGGTCTCGCTACTAGACGTTCAGTAGCTGATGGTTGCTTTGAAAGGTTCCCAAGACCTTCGGCCCAACCCGCCGGCCACCTGGAAGGACACGCAAGAACGCGCAAGGACGCGCAAGGAGGGGGAAAATTTAGACATCGTCCCCATGATCGTCAAGAGAGTTCCAGATGGCACCAAGGTATCTCCAAGACGGCCCGAGATGTACCCAAAAAGGTCCAGGATGGCCCACATATTGCCCAATATGGCCCTCAAGACGCTCCGAGGGGGTTGTAAGAGGACCTCCAGGAGACCACAATCATTGCTTCTGATTGAATTGTTCAATGACTGTTGGTAGTTTTTCTCAAAATGCTCGCACTGAGCCTTCTGCTAAGCCCGCTGGCCACCAAGAAGGACCCATAAACTTCCCAAACAAATATGCCTTCCCGCTCCAGACGGGCCTAAGATGGCGTCCAAGGCGCCCAACAAGGACCCATGAACTTCCGAGATCGTCAGTCTTCCTGCTCCAAGACGGCCAAGATGGCTGAAGAGGGCCTCCAAAATGCCTCCAAGACGCCTAGGATTGCCCCGAGAGAGCGCAAGATGGCCGCAAGAAGACGGTCCAGGATACACCCAAGATGGCCCAAGACGGCCCCAAGATAGCCCAAGACGGCCCGGGATGCCCACAAAAGGCCCCCGAGAAAGCCTCCAGGACAGCTCGAAGAGATCTCTCATCCTCTTCTTTCTACCCCACATGTTTCCAGAAGCGTTTCCACAACGACTGGGGGCACACATGATCCGATAGCTTGGCCGAGCTCTGGCCACAACGTTCGGCCACATAGGCGCTGCCAAACGGCAAGGGACGACGATGTGCCGTAGGCGTTTTCCATAATATGATCCAAGAACGGCGCCGACCTTGCCGGAGGCGGCGCTGATGGCCGCCCCGGTGCCCTTCACCGCACTGGGGAAGATCTCCGCAGGGATGGCCATCGAAGTGACGCCGGGCAAACTCTGGAAGGACAACTGGACAATGTAGAGGGCGTCGAAGAGAAAAGTATGCACTGCGCCATCCTGCTTGAGCCAACCATATTGAGTCCAGAGGACGAGATTTGCAAAAATGCAGCCGCAAAAACCGCCAATTTGGACAAACTTGCTCGGATACCACTGCAGCAGTACGGGGGCAACGGCAAGCGAGGGAATGGCAAGGAGACGCGTCATGAGCACAGTGAGGATACTGTTGCGGTAGGGACCCGAATGATCCGCCGCAAAGATGGCAGCGTCGTTCTGCTTGAGGCCGTACTCGACTATGTCGAAAAGCAGCCAGACCAAGGCGGTTCCCACAAGGGGCTGCCAGTAGGCCCCCAAGAATTTCCGCCTGGCGCCCTTGTCCCGCTTGTGCGCCTTAATGAACTTCTTGCTGTCTCTGGTGGTTTTGTAGCGAAGCACGAGCCCAGCGAGCGACAGCGCTGCGCCGATGCCGAAGATGGAGCGCCAGACGTATTTGTGCGGCATGCCGGAGAGGTCCAGGAAGTTCGGGGGTTGCTCAAGGCGCCCCTGGCCGAAGGGGCCCCCAGCTTTTCGCTCCATTCTAAAGCCCATGGGGCCCTCTGGGCCTCGTGAGGGGCTCTCCGGAGGCCGCGGGGGGGGGGGGGCTCCATGGAAATCCTGGGGGCAGCTTGGCCAGCGGCACTTCTAGAAACACCCAAGAGGTACGTGACCAGGTCGCACAGCGCCGGGCCGCCACCTGACCCGAAGAGGTAGAGGAGGGCGACGTTCCGGGCCCCGTTGTTCGAGTCCTTGGAGGACTCGGCGCTATGCGTGGAGGCTAGGGGGTACTCGCCGCCCATACCGACGCCCGTGATGATCCTCGCGACGATCAGGCAATCGACGCTCCAGGCGCAGGTGCTCAGCAGAGCTCCAGCCAGTGTGATCACGGAGCAGAGGATGAGGCAGATTCGGCGCCCCAAGATGTCGGACAGCGGCCCGAAGCTCACCATGCCCGCAATGGCGCCCGCGTACATGGCGGACTTGATGAAGGAGTGCTGCGCGGGGGTCGACTTCATGTTCTCGGCGTAGTGCTCGACAAAGTTCGTTGCCTCCAGCATGTACTTGTCAGTAAGCAGGCCGATGCCAGTAGCTATCGCAACCAACGCCGGGTTCACCTGGGCGGCGAGCCCAGGGGAGGTAATTAAGAGGCGGCAGGCCTTCTCGAGAGGCGGCGGGGCTCCTCAGAAGCCCTGGCACCTTTTCATAGCAACCTCATTGGCCTTCTCCAGATCTGCAGACCGCCTTTCCGAAGGCTCGAAAGGCCTCGGAGAAGCCCCGCCACCTTCTGGGAAGGCCTGCCCACTCGCATTTTCCCTCCTGGGCCGTCTGCCGATCACCATGTCTTTGAGAGTCGTTGTCTTGGTGGCCACCTTCTCCGCCATGACGCCGAGACTCTCGACGCAGGGGGGCGGTCCCAGCCAAGCAGACTTCGTCCGACGCGGCTGCGGCGGGGGGGGTGGGGGGCTGGCCTCTAGGATGTTTGGTAAAACTGATGGATCTCCCCGCTTCCAGAACTGGCGCGGGCTTCCACTTGCGGTTCCCTTGCTCCTGCCCTTGCCTCTTTGCTTGCCCCTCTGGCAAAAGGGCCGTCATCATCATCTGAGCCGTGTGCGTCCCTCTTCCTCCCCTCTTGAGCCCCTGCCTACTGAGCCTGGTGGGAAGGAGCATAAGGGCTCCCAATTTCGCGCTTCGCGCTGCGCGAAGCGCGAAGTGCGAATAACTTCGCGCTCTCGCGCCGCCTCCCAGGGGAGAAGAGGAGGACGAGGAGGAATCGGAGCCGAACCGCGAAGCGCGAAGCGCGAATAACTTCGCGCCCTCGAGGGCGCCCTTGGAGCAGGAGGACAAGAAGGAGGCGGCCGACGGACGACATCCCTTTTGGTCTCCAGGCCCATGCCAATGCCCGTGCCTCTCGGTGCATCTCATCGAGGCGCGCCGCGCTGGTTTTTGCCCCGCGGAGGGCGAAGACGGGGATCCAGAACCTCCCCCCCATCCCCCCCCTTCCGCGGTCCCGTCGTCCTGACCACCCCCCCCCTCGCGAGCCCCCTTCCTGATCCGTCGTCTCCAAAACCCCCCCCCCTCCCCTCCCCTCCCCCCCCCCCCTTTCCGCGCTCGTCGTCCTGGGCCCCCCTCCCCACCTCGCGACCCCCAATCCTGATCCGTCGTCCTCAGATCCACAACCCCCCCCCCCCCCCCCCTGCTCCGCGGCTCGTCGTCCTGGACCTCCCCCCTCGCGACCCCCCATCCTGATCCGTCGTCCCCAGAACCAGGGCCCGCCCCTCCCGCCTCCCCCCCCCTCCCCCCCCCGCTCCGCGGTTCGTCGTCCTGGACCGACCCCCTCGTGAGCCCCCCCCCCCTGACCCGTCGTCCAAAACCCCCCCATCCTTTTCCGCAAGGCGGAGGGGGCGCGCAACCCCCCCCCCTCTCCGCCTTCCTGCTTCGAGCCATCGTCTAAACCCCCTCCCTCTCTCCCTCGAAGGGAGGTCACACACACACACACACACACACACACACACACGCACACGCACACGCACACGCACACGCACACGCACACGCACGCACGCGCACACACACACACACACACACACACTCTCTCACACACAAATCCGCCGACCCTGTCGGCGTGTGTGAGGGGCTGTGCCGTTCGTCGTCGTCGTCGTCGTCGTCGTCGTCGTCGTCGTCGTTGCAGTGCTCTAGCGGGCTTGAGGGAGATCGACCCATGTCGCAACCACGTCAAAGGGAAGCCCCTTCCCTTTGTCCCTTCCCTGGCGGGGGGGGGTCCTGGGGGGGGTCTCGGGGGGGCCCCAGAAGGGGGTCGCCACCCAAATACGCTTTCACTCCCCGCGCGTCCGGCGCGGTCCCCGCGCGGTTCCGGAACCCCGCGCGGCTTCCCGGTTCCCAAAATGGCCCCTGGAGGCCGAAAATGATGAAAGACTGAGGATCGAGGCTGTCTGGCGCCGCCGGGGCCCTCTCTTCGGCCACCCTCCTGCTCTTCGTCCTCGTCCTCGTCCTCCTCTTCCTCCTCCTCCTCCTCCTCCTCCTCCTCCTCCTCCTTCTCCTCCTCCTCCTCCTACTCCTCCTTCTCCCGCCACCCCCCTATCCTACTCCTCCTCCCCTCCTCCTCCTCCTCCTCCTCCTCCTCCTCCTCCTCTCTCTCCTCCTCCTCCTCCTCCTCCTCCTCCTCCTCCTCCTCCTCCCCCCCTTCCCCTCCTCCTCCTCCTCCTCCCCTCCTCCTCCTCCTCCTCCTCCTCCGCTTCAACCTTCTCCTCCACGCTCCTCCTCCCTCCTCCTCCTCCTCCTTCTCCTCCTCTCCCTCCTCCTCCTCCTCCTCCTCCTCCTCCTCCTCCTCCTCCTCCTCCTCGCCACCTCCTCCTCCTCCTCATCTTCCACGGCCTCCGTCTCCGCCCACTTCGTCGCCAACGTCGTGATCGTCTTCGGGGTTGGCGGCACCGGCCGTCAGGCCTTCGCAATCAAGCACGCAGAGTGCCCTCAAGCGCGAGCAGCAGATGGAAGTGCGAATTGCGATCGAAATTTGTCGAAGGCAAAGTGCACAACGCGTTGCATACTGACGAGTACATGGGTGGTGCGAACAAGGATCTGCAAAATCATACGAAACGTGCAGCGGCCAGAAAAGCCGAGGAGGCCACTCAACTCGAAGTAAACTGATCGCGAGCAGTCTGGTGCGAGTTGGCGGCCACTGACTCACCGAAAAGCGGTGTTAGACAATGAAGCGCGGGACAGAACTGTAACGGCTGCCAAAGCAGCCGGTGAATAACAAGAAACGCTGACCCATCACGGCAACATATTGGTGGGGTGTGAACCAACACAGCCAGCACTGCAACTGATTGGTAGGGTGTAGGCCAACAAGCCAAGACTGTAAAGCCATGGCGGCAGGCGAGTGTGGCCAGTTTGCAAGCGAGCCACGACAGCGTGAGAACCGAAAAGAAAACGCATCGAAGACGCGTCCATGCTGCCTTCCGGAAGTATAAAACTGCAGATAGGAGATCATGTAGAAAAGTTGTCCAGGTCAGCTGTCAGGCCGCAGGAGACGCACTGCCACATACAACGACAACAACGAGAACAACAACAACAACAACAACAACAACAGCAACAATAACAACAAAAACAACAACAACAACAACAACAACAACAACAACAGCAACAACAGCAGCAACAACAACAACAATAACAGCAGCAACAACAACAGCAACAACAACAGCAACTGCAACAGCAACACCAGCAGCAACAAAAACCGCATCAACAACAACAACAACAACAACAACAACAACAACAACAACAACAACAACAACAACAACAACAACAACAACAACAACAACAACAACAACAACAACATCAACGACAGCAACAACAACAATAACAACAACAACAACAACGACAACGACAACGACAACGACAACGACAACGACAACGACAACGCACGCACGCACCCACGCACGCAGGCACGGGGGGTCACCCGAATGCAGGAATACAGGCACCAGCGCGAGCGAAGTCCGTGAGAGTGTCTTGTAAATGATGCCAGCGCGTTGACCCCAAACAGAAGCTTATGAGAACGCAGCGTTTTACCTAATCATACGCCCACCCTTCGTGTGAAAAGGAGGGTGGGGCATACGCCCACCCTTCGTGTGAAAAGGAGGTTGGGGGGTGGGGGGAAAAGAATCAACTGCTGGCAAATGCGGTGTGTGTGATGATGCATATGCTGGTGACGTGCTCTCGAGTTAGCGACGACGTGTGATGTCGATGTTGCGCTGCGAACTTCCAGTCTCCATGATTTGTTTCTGGGCCACGGCGCCGGCCTCAAGTGTCCGTCCGTGCCGCGCCTGGGCTCCCAGCGAGGCCCTCGACGAGACGCAGCTGGTGGAAAGTGTGCCCGAGCCCGAGAATCTCCTGTGCAGGCTAGTGTCGTGGATGCCAGGACAATGGACACCCTAACAGTCCTGTCCTTGAACTTAAACTGTGCTTGAAATGTCGGAAGAGTGTTTGAAACGTGTCTGAAACACGTGTTTGACGTGTTTGAAACAAGTTTAATACATGCTTTAGACATATGGAAATTATTTGGCAACACGCTTCCTCTCCATTGAACTTGGACGCCCGAGTTATCCGGGGTAACTCGGGTCCGGGGTAACTCGGGTTTGGGTTCCCGGAAAACGAACCCGAGTTAACCCTGACCCGAATTATCCCTGATGATTCGGGGCTCTGGACGCCCGAAATATCCGGGGTAAGTCGGGTTCGGATTCCCGAAAAACGAACCCGAGTTAGCCCTGACCCGAGTTACCCCTGATGATTCGGGGCTCTGAATTGAACGTCCTCCACAGGGCTAGTAACGCATGTGAGGCAACAGGGCCGCCAACTACGGGACCACAGCTGGGGGGGGGAAAGAGAGGGCGCGAGCCTCCTCCCTCCTCCTCCTCCCTCCTCCTCTTCCTCCTCCTCTCCTCCTCCTCCTCCTCCTCCTCTCCTCCTCCTCCTCCTCCTCCTCCCCCTCCTCCTCCCCCTCCTCCCTCCTCCTCCTCCTCCTCCTCCTCCTCCTCCTCCTTCTCAGAGGGCTCGGAATGCCTCGGGCCTTCTGAAACATTGGTTCGGCCTTCCCCGAAGACGCGGAGAGCTTCTCAGAGGCTGGAGGTCTTCTGAGAAGCCCCGTCGCCTTCTGAGAAGGCCGTTTTCTCACTTCCCATTCTCGCTCGCCGCCGAACAAGACGAGGCCAGGACAACGACAGAATCGAATCGGGAGACATCGGGGATCTCTGAGATCTAGCCCCGCCCGGTTGAGCCCTCAGGATCGCAAAGCGTCAGGTGGGACCAAAAAGCTGTTCACGCGAAGCGGTCGAGAGCTCTGTAGGCCCACGTCGAGAAAAAATATGCGTGACCTCGGAGGTCTGGGTCTGAGTCGGCTTTGTGGACACTAGAACCAAATACCGTCGAAACGCTGTCATAAGGAACCATCAATTAAAATAGAGGCCCCTTTTCCCCCATTGGTGAAACTGCGAGTTCTCAGAGAAGCCTGAGGGAAACCTAAGACAAGCTGTAAAACAAGGAACACTGAGCCCCTCACAACTGAAAGGGTGCCTTCTTCAGCGGCCCGACTGCGCGGCGATGGATGCGATGACGAATGCGCAGCGTCTGAGTCACAGAGCGACAAGCGCGAGCTGCGAAGGAGATCCCCTGTCCTCCTCTGGGCCCCCTCCTTCGTGCTTCCCTTCATCCTCCGCCTGCTCTTGCGCATCGGCACAAAAAGTTGCAACCGAATCTGGCGGTGGATGCGAGAATGAATGCGAAAAAAGGAGCGCCTGAGTCACATAGCGACAAGCGCGAGCTGGGTAGGAGATCCCAGTCCTCATCCGTCCCCTCCTCCGTACCTCCCTTCATCCTCCGCCTTCGCCTGCGTATCGGCCATAGCCGGGTGCACTATGTCATCGTCATACACGCGCGCGTGGTGAGTACCAAAATCGAAACTTACCTATAACAGCACACGTTCAGTCCTTCTTCTGGTTGTCCGTCTCCCTCTCCTGCTTTTCCTGATCTTTCCTCTACTCATCCTCACTGTCAGATTCCTCCTCCTCCTCCTCC
>CAUYUJ010021117.1:0-23817 GCA_963575745.1 Prorocentrum cordatum | reverse complement strand
CCCACCACCACCACCACCACCATTCATATCTCATCATCATCACAACATCATCATCTCTCATCATCATCATCATCATCATCTATACTCATCCTCATCCTCATCCTCATCCTCATCCTCATCATCATCCTCATCCTCATAATCTCCTCTCCTCTCCTCTCCTCTCCTCTCCCTCCTCCCCCTCCTCTCCCCCCTCCTCCTCCGCCTCCTCCTCCTCCTCCTACTCTTCCTCCTCCTCCTCCTCCTCCTTCTCCTCCTCCTCCCTCTGCTCCTCATCCAGTCCCCCCCAGGCTTGTCCTGAGACACGCTCTGGTCAGAATTTCGAAGCGGATCCAGTCGTGTCGGCGAGAGCTTCCCCAGAGACGACCTGGAGAAAAACCTGGATCCTCGTCCTCCCCCTCATTTCTCCCTCCCTCCCTCCAACCTCCCTCGCGATCCTGTGTACACTCTGCGAAATGCTTAAGAAATCATGGGTTAAGAAATTCATAGTCTCAGAACTGGAATAAAAACCCAAAATGTCTATTCAAATCTTAGGATTTACATCGAAACATTAAGAATAATCGAGACTCTGGCCGAAAACTTAGGTCTTCTTAAGCATCGCCTAAGGTGTACGGGCGCAGTCGCATGTCGTACCCGCGCCTCGCGCGCACTCGCCCGACGGCCTGATGGGGCCTTTCTCGGACCCAGAGGCACCCTCAAAAATACGCAGGATGAAGACCAGGTCCTGGGGAATGTCGGGTCGGGCGAAAGGGGGGGATAGCAAAGGGGGGGGTTGAGAATCAGCTCACGTAGCTGATTTTCCCGGCGCCTCCCGGCGCCGGAGGCGGCTATGTATCGAGGAATGGGCCCCTCGGTGAGGCCAAAATCAGCTGCATGCAGCAAATTTCGTAACCCCCCCCTTTCCCAATCCCCCCCTTTCGCCCGACCCGAGAATGGGTCGAGACACGAATCACGACGCGACGTCGGGGAATGCGAAATCACCATCCGGGTAATGCTCAGTAGAAATGCTCGGTGCGGCCACTCTCCCAGCGCAGTCGCCCCTGGTACCCAAACAGTGCCGGCTTGCTCTAAGGGGTCATCACTCGCATCACCCAAGCTCGCCATCGCTCGGACGCCCATGCCCCGTGCATCCTTCGACGTCGTGCGTGAACTGCTTCGTGGGGTGACCCAACATGCTCCTCGACTGCCCTCGCCGAGAAACATGCATGGGACGCACATGGACATACTAGTACTATGTGTCCTCCTTGGAGGCGCGCGTCCGACCCGAACATATAGTATACCCATCTTGTAGTATATCGTTTCCCAAGCGGTGTGGCCAGAAAGCGCCCGCCACGACGCATATACTATAAGATTTCTCGGTGCGCGCGTCGCCCCTGGGGGGGCGACGCACATCTAGTATAAGTATGTTGGGGTGTTGCCGAGCACACGTCCGAGCGATGCCAAGCAAGTCACTCCATGGGCCTGGCCGGGGCCTCGCCCCGTGCCTGGCCGGTGGCCGCCCGCGGGGGGCGCCCCTGGGGCGCCACGCGCGCGCCGGGCGGGTCTCCCCTGCGGCCTCGCCCAGGGGCGCCGCCCGCCTGGGCATCGCTCGGACGTCCATTCCCCGTGCTTTTTGTCCGGTTTCGTGCGCGGTTTTGTCGCCGGATGATCAAGGATGCTCCTCGAGGGTCCTCGCCGAAGGAAAAAACCCTGATGGTCCGCTACCGAAAATTTCCGGTGGCGCTCCGCAGAGATCGGTCGCTACCGAAATACCGAAATGTAGCGCCCAATACCAGTATCAGAGCGTTCTGAAATCCGCCATTTCAACGCCCTCAAACCAAGATCCGGTCGCTACCGAAACTCGAGGTGCGTCGAAATCGCTACCGAAAATTTCCGGTACCAGACCATCGCTCATAGCGACCCCGGGGGCCTGTGCCTGGGTCGAGGGACGTTTCTGCGATTACGGACGCACAAGAATACTGAATCAACCGGCTGGCAAAGAGGAGGAGGAGGAGGAGGGACAGGCAATCAACATGGACAAAAAACACAAAACAAAAAAAAAAAAAAAAAAAAATGCACACGTCCGAGCGATGCCAAGCCGCGGGTGCCTCGTGGGCCCCCCGGGGGGGGGGGGGGCTTCGCCGCGGCCCGCCCGCGGCCGCCCGGGCGGGCGCCCGGGGGGGCGCCCCGTGGGTCGGCCGCCCGCGGGCGCCGCACCACACGCGCTGCTGCACTGCAGAGCTTGCACCGCGCAGCTCGGCGGCGAGCGAGGGGGGGGGGGAGCGAGGAGGAGGAGGGGAGGGGGAGGGGGAGGGAGGAGGAGGAGGAGGAGGAGGAGGAGGAGGAGGAGGAGGAGGAGGAGGAGGAGGAGGAGGAGGAGAGGAGGAGGAGGAGGAGGAGGGAGGAGGAGGAGAGGAGGGGGAGGAGGAGGGGGAGGAGGAGGAGGAGGAGGAGAGGAGGAGGAGGAGGAGGGGAGGAGGAAGGAGGGGGAGGAGGAGGAGGAGGAGGGAGGAGAGGAGGGGGGGGGGAGGTGGAGAGGAGGAGGAGGAGGAGGAGGAGGAGGAGGAGGTGGAGGAGGAGGAGAGGAGGGGGAGGAGGAGGAGGAGGAGGAGGGGGGAGAGCGAGGAGGAAGGGGGCCTTCTCGGAAGGCGGCCTGGCTTCTCAGAAGGCCTCAGGGCCTCCTGAGAGTTGTCTGTAGCGTGCGCGGGGAAGGCCTAGAAGACTCCGCAGGAGGCCGAGTGACTTCCGAGCCATCTGAGAAGGCCCGTCCCCTCTGTCTTTCCCCCCCGGGCTCGCCGCCGACAAGCTCGAGGGGGCAGACAATCTGGACCCACAGCAACAAATCCGCCGACCCCAGAAAGCGTGTGCGGACGACCCTCGCGCTTGTTCCCCTGATTTTTGGGCCTGGCGTACTTCCCAGCCGGCACCGACCCTGACCCCCTACCAGGTCCGCTCCCATCAAGTCCGACCCCAGCACGGTTCTAGCTCAATTCTTGGGACCTCCCACCCGACAATTCTGCGCCCGGAACCGACCCTGACCCCCAACCAGGCCCCCACCAGGTCCCTACCAGGTCCGACCCCAGCACGGTTCTGGGAGCCCTGTTCTTGGGACCCCCCACCCGACAATTCCGCGCCAAGCTGGCCCTGACCCCCCACCCGGTTCCCACCATGTCCACGCCAAGGCCGACCCCAACACGGTTCTGGGAGCTCTGGTCTTGGGACCCCCCACCCGACAACACACTGCTATTTATTATTACTTTGCGTAACGGCTGTTGCCGCGGGGGGGTGGGGGGCGGGTAACAGTAACGGCGGCCGCGGCGTGCGCCCGCCAAGTTGCGCCCGCGCCATCGGCACATCAAGTGCCCACGCGCGCTGCAATTCCTGCGCGCGCGACAATGCCAAATGAATTCGTGCAAGACAACGCCGCCTGAGTGCACCACAATGCTTCGGTACACCACAACACCTGCGTGCACAACGCCACCACGTCGCCCATGTACGCCGCAACATCAAGGTATGATGCAACCGTGTGCGCAACAACGCTCGTGTACACCACGCTGCCTACATGCACCATAGCACTCGTGTGCACCGCAGCGCCTGCGTGCACCACAACAACCATGTGCACCACAGCGCCTGCGCACGCCACAATGCTTCCGTGCACCACAACGCCTGTCTGCAACAAAACGTGCCAACGGGCACATCATTAGCTCGCGAAGCCTTTTTGCGGGGCCCACCAGAGACCGCGAAGCTCCCACCACGCCGTTCGTATGCACCGCAAATGTTTTTGAACTGTGCAACAATCGTGTGCGCGACAGCGCCTGTGTGCACCAAATTGTCTCCTCTTTTTGCTCCTCCTGCGTCTCGTCCTCCTCCCCCTCCCCCTCCTCCTCTTCCCCCGCCGCATTGCGGGGCTCGCCGGAGAAGGGCAGAGGAAGGAGAGGAGGAGGAGGAGACGCAGAGGACGACGAAGAAGGGGGAGGATACGAGTAGGCGGTGGAGCATGCGGGACGGGGTAGAATTATGTTATGCCATAGATCAACTGCACTCGTGGCGTTGTTCGACGTCGTTTCGCCTTCGTCAGCGCAAGTGGTAACAAACACGGGATAACCCTTGTTCCACCCAAACATGGCTGCGAAATCCCTTGGCAGCATTGCTTCCAGAGTTCCACGGGTAGGAAGAGCAGGGGAAGAGAACATAGGGATGTAGACGTAAACCACACTAGTCTGCACGCTGCAATAGCCTGCAGACATCACAACAGGCAGCTGAGCACCGGAACCTGCATTTTAACACCACACCATGCGTGCAAATTCGGCACCGCAACAGGTGGGGAGCGTGCGAAGGCCACAACACGTTTGTGAGCACCACATATGCCTTTCAGCACCACGCCATGCGTGTGAGCATAGCGCCATACCTGCTGAAAGGAGAGGGGTCCGCCCTCCACCCAAAAAAAAACCTACGATCGCTAGCGCTACCTAACGGGGGGGGGCCGGTAACAAGCGTTACCCGCCAGAGGCAAAAACAAAACACAAAAAAAACGATCTCAATTCCGCGCCTGGAACCGATCCTGACTTTAACAGGTCCCCACCAGGTCTCCCCCCAAGGCGGTTCTGGGAGCTTTGTTCTTGGGACCCTCCACCCGACAACAGTTCCGCGCCCGGAACCGACCCTGACCCCCTTTTTATCAAGTCGCCGCCAGGTCCCCACCGGGTCCGAACCCCAAGCATAGTTATGGGAGCTCTGTGCTTGGGATCTCCCACTCGACAATGCCGCGCTCAGAACGAGAACGTTTTTTGCTGTTCGGCGATGACGGGCGTCATGGGGGGGGGGTTCGACGTAACGCCCGCCCCCCCGCCGTGTGGCTCCCGCACCACAGCCGCGCCCGCGCGCACGACGCGACGAGCGAGAAGCGACGACGACGACGACGACGACGACGCGAGCAGAATGTAGGTGGCGATCTGGCCCCCTGCGCCTGTGTACACCACAACGCTCGCGTGCACCACAGCGCGCGTGTACACCACAGCTCCTGCGTACATAGCAACAACCGTGTGCAACGCAGCGCCTGTGTACATTGCAGTGCTTGCGTACACTACAGCGCCGGTGTACATGCGCACACCGAAGGCAACCATGTGCAACACAGCGCCTGTGTACACCACAATGCTTGCGTACACCGCGGCGCCTGTGCACGCCACAGCGCCTGTCTACAAAACAGCATCCGCGTGCAACGCAACGCTATTGTACACCTCAGTGCCTGCGTACATAGGACAGGTAGAAAGAGCCTGTACGTGAAGATCTGCTGCGGGAGCGCCACGACAGGAAAATGTTGATAATCGATTGCGACATTTTTCCCTCGTCCCCTCTCCTCCACTTCCACCTCATCCTCCTCTTCCTTTTTGTTTTCCTCCTCCTCCTCCTCCTCCTCCTCCTCCTCCTCCTCCTCCTCCTCCTCCTCCTCCTCCTCCTCCTCCTTACCCCCTGTCGTGCGGGTTGGCGCTACAGCGCACGTGCGCAACTCTGTGTGCACCGCAGAATGGTGTATTGAATTGGCCCACTTGGTTTTCGGACGGCCAATTTAGCTGGAGCCTCCTGGACGCAGACGCGACGAATTATGGTGATGCGGGCGAACTCGGAAGGACTCGTAGATTCCCCTCGCGCTCCCTTGCCCATAAAGATGATTGGCTTGTGTTTTCGGTGGATTCCACAAACGCTCCATTTTGTCATAACGATTCCTTCTAACATTCTACATACAACAATGGTGCTGTGTTGCACACGGTTGCTGTGGTGCACACAAGCGCCGTGGTGTACACAGGCACTGCAATGCACGCAGGCATTGTGGTGTACACTGCTGTGTTGCACACGGCTGATGTGGTGCACGCAGGCGCTTTGGTGTACACAAGGGCTGTTGTGCCCGCGCGCGCGGTGGCACAAACTGACGCTGTGTTGCACGCGGCTGCTGTGGTGTACATAGGCGGTGTGGTGTACACAGGCGCTGTGGTGCACGCAGGCACTGAGGTGTACACAGGCGTTGTGGTGCAGATCGCCACCTACATGCTGGTGCCACCCGTCCTTCGCCATTCCTAGGCATTCCCACGCGCCGCCGGCGCGAACCGTGACGTCATCGACCCCTTTCACCTCCCCCAGATGATTGCCGTCATCGGCCCGGAATAGAAAAACAGGCTCCAGCCGCGTCCGCGCGCACGACGACGATGAGCGACGAGCGACGAGCCACGAGCCACGAGCCACAAGCGACGACGACGACGACGACGACGACGACGACGTCGACGACGACGACGACGACGACGACTGCGGACCAGACTCCTATGCGGATTCCTACGCGGACATATACGCGGAACCCATTGCGCACGGCGGCAGCGCCCGGAGCGCACTGAGGGCAGGAGCGTTACGTCGTAAGGGGGGGGGGAGGGGTCATGACGCCCGTCATGCCCCAAGCAATACAGAAATGGTCTCAACCGACCCTGACCCCCAACCAGGCCCCCACCAGGCACCAGGTCCGACCCTAGCAATATTTTTCAGCCCCCCCACCCGACAACTTCGCGTCCAAAACCGCCCCGCCGACCTGGCCCGACCTGGTACGCCACCCCCCCCCAACCCGCCACCCCCCCACCCGGCCTGGAAGAGCCGTCCCCGCCCGACAATGTCGCGCCCCAAACCGCACTGCCGTCGACCTGGTCCGACCTGTTCCGCCACCCTCCCCTCCAACCTGGCCTGGGAGCTCTTTTCTTATGCCCCTCCCCACCCGGCAATTTCGCGCCCATCACTCCGCCGCGACCTGGTCCGACCTGGTCCGCCATCCCCCCCCTTCCCACCCGGCCTGGGAGCTCTGTCGCTCTCCCCACCCGACATGCGCGCACAAAGCCGCTCCGCCGTCGACCTGGTGCGACCTGGTCCGACACCTCCACGCACCCAGCCTGGGAGCTCCGTTTTCAAGCTCCACCGCCAGACCATGTCGCCCAAAACCGCCCCGCCGTCGACCTGATCCGACCTGGTCGCCCCCCCCACCCCCCCACCCCCCGGCCCGGGAGCTCCGTTCTTCGGCCCCCCCACGCTACCAGCGCGCGCCCCAAACCGCTCCGCCGTCGACCTGGCCCGACCTGGTCCGCCCCTCCCCCTCGGAAGCCCCGTTCTAGGAAGGCACCCACTATACACCAACACCGATCCTGGCCAGGATCACCCTGGGCCCAGGATCGGTGCATACGCCCTCCTGCCTTGCGCAAGAAGGCACATACACCGATCCTGGGCCCAGGGTGATCCTGGCCAGGATCGGTGTTGGTGTATAGTTGTGACTACCTACCAGACCACCCCAACCCAACCCGAAGGCCCGAATTCGACCCGAATTTCGGGTTGGGGGGGGGTACGGATCCCATGTGTTTGTTCGATGTTCCCCGACTCCCCCCCACTGGAAATCGAGGATAAATTTGGGCCTTCGGGTTGGGTTGGGGTGGTTTGGTAGGTGGTGAAGTTGGTGCCCTCCGACGTTCTGAACCGCCCCCGCCCGGACCACTTCGCGCCCAAGCCCGCCCCGCCGTCGACCTGGCCTGGGCCGGTCCGCCCCCCCTCCCCCCCTCGCTGGCCCGGGAGCTCCTTCTTCGGCCCCCCACCTCCACACATGCGCGCTCCTCCTCCTCCTCCTCATCCTCCTCCTCCTCCTCCATCCTCTCCTCCTCCTCCTCCTCCCTCCTCCTCCTCCTCCTCCCCTCCTCCTCCTCCTCCTCCCTCCTCCTCCTCCTCTCCTCCCTCCTCCTCCTCCTCCTCCTCCTCCTCCCTCCTCCGCCTCCTCCTCCCTCCTCCACCTCCTCCCCCTCCTCCTCCTCCTCCTCCCTCCTCCTCCTCCTCCTCCTCCTCTCCTCCTCCCTCCTCCTCATCCATTCCTCCTCCTCCCTCAAGCGGCCCGCTGTCGACCGTGTCGACCTGATCCGCCACTCCCCCCCCCCCCACAGCTCAGGTCTCCAGCGCCCCCACCCGACAGTTCTCCCCGCCCGAGACCGCCCCGCCGTCACTCCCTCACTCCCTGCCCGGCCCGAAAATTCTGCTCTTCGGCCCACCCGCCCAACAATTTCGCGTCCAAAACCGCCCCGATGTCGACCAGGTGATCTGGTCTGCCGCCCCCCCGCCCCCCACCCGGCCTGGGAGCTCTGGTACAAAGCCCCCCCCCACCCGACAATTTCGCGCCCAACGCCGCCCCGCCGTCGACCCTTTGCGACCTGGTCCACAACCTTCACGCGCCCGGCCTGGGACCTCTGTTCTCAAGCTCCCACGCGCAACACTGTCGCGCCAAAAAACAGCTCTGCCATCGACCTTGCCCGACCTGGTCCGATACCCCGCCCCCCCACCCGGCGTGGGAGCTCTGTTCTTAAGCCTCCCCGCCCGACAAACTCGCCCCCAAAACCGCCCCGCCGTCGACCTGGCCCGACCTTTTCGGCCTTCCCGCGGCCCGAGACAGCCCACGAGCCACCCAAGATCGCCCCAAGATCGCCCAGTCGGCCTCCAAGGTGGCCCCAGAATGGCCCAAGAGGCCCCCAAGAGTGCCCCAAGACGGCCCAAGAGGCCTCCAAGACGCCAAGGATGGCCTCCAAGACGGCCCTGGAGCACCCCAGGTCGGCCCAGAGGGGCCCTCCAAACGGCTCCCGGCGGCGTCAGGCGGGCCAGGAGGCCACCAAAACGTCCCAAGATGGCTCCAAGATGGCCCGCTGCGAGGCTTGACGTCGTCCGCCCCCCTTCCTTTGGAGGCCTTGAAATTGGCACCAACACCAGCCCAGGGGGTTGCCTCCACAGGGGGCAGATGATCCTAGATTTCGGTGTTGGTGGCAATATTTCGGCCGCCTTGGAAGCCAGAATATGACCACCATCTCCGAGATCGGGATCCTCTTCCCTCGGCGGAGGCGCACCGCCGATCTTGGTGTCGGTGTCAACTTCTAGGCCTGCGAGAATTCCTGGCGTCCTGCCAGGAGGAGGAGGAGGAGGAGGAGGAGGAGGAGGACGAGGAGGAGGGAGGAGAGGAGGAGGAGGAGGAGGAGGCGGGGGAGGAGGAGGAGGAGGACGAGGAGGGGAGGGAGGAGGAGGAGGGGGGAGGAGGGGGAGGGGAGGAGTAGGAGGAGGAGTAGGAGGAGGAGGAGGGGGAGGAGAGGGAGGAGGAGGAGGAGGAGGAGGAGGAGGAGGAGGAGGAGGAGGAGAAGGATGGGGGGGCACGGCAGTCTCCTCCAGTCCTCGCCGGCCCCGGCCGCGCCGCGCCAGCCCGCCGCGGCGGCCCCGCAGTGCTCGGCCCACGCAGAGCCTGGGCACGGGAGGAGGCTAAGCCCTCCCTCCACGGCGGCTCGACCCCACCTCTGCCGTCACCTTCCTCCCCAGACCCCCTCGAGTAATGAAAAAATCATGACGGGAGGTTTTTCCTAGTTTTCGGCCTCCGGGGGCCCTCACCGGGCCTCGGGAGCGTCAAAAAAACGACTCAGGATGCAAAGCCGGTCATGGGGAAAGGGTCGGGACCTCTGGGGGTCGACGTAATGAAAAAATCATTATGTCGGGCGTCTGGGTCCGTCTCTTTCTCTCTCTCTCTCTCTCTCTCGCTCTCTCTCTCTCGCTCTCTCTCTCTCTCGCTCTCTCTCTCTCTCTCTCTCTCCCGCTGCCGCCTCCCCTCTCGCGCCCCTCCCACTCCCTCCCTTCTGAGGGAGGCAAACAACGCCCCGACCCCGGGTTACCAGCGCGCGGTCCGTAAACCTCCTGAGAGCTCCCAGAGGCTAGAGCGCCGCCAGGACGCCGCGCGACACGCGCGATACGCAGGGTTTACCCTGTCAGCATACAGGAGGTTCAGCGCACAGCGCCTCGTAAACCAGGGTAGGGGCGTGTTGAACGCCCTTGACCCTTGCCAATCCTGCACCACCTCCCCACCCCTCTCATCAACATCTACCATCGCTGACCTTTTCGCACCCTCCCCTTCCGCCTCCCGCGCCCCATGAACGCCAGCATAATCCTCGTCCTCATCCTCATCCTCATCCTCATCCTCATCCTCATCCTCATCATAATCAGCAGCAGCAGCATCATCAATCAAAAACAGCATCGCCATCACCATCGTCACCATCACCACCACCGCCGACATCACGTTCATCAGTGTCGTCGGCATCGGCGTGATCATCATCGTAAGCATAGCCAGAATCAGCATCATCATCACCGCCACCACAACCACACCACCACTATCACCACCACCATCAGCATCAGCATCAGCATCAGCATCAGCATCATCATCATCATCATCATCATCATCATCATCATCATCATCATCATCATCATCATAAGCAGCAGCATCAGCAGCAGCATCATCAATCACAGCATCATAATCATCGTCCCAATCACAATTACAATCGTTATCAGCATCATCATCATCATCATCATCATCATCATCATCATCATCATCATCATCATCATCATCATCATCATCATCATCATCATCATCATCATCATCGGCAGCATGATCAACATCATCATCAAGAGCATGATCATGATCATCAGCATCATCAGCATCATCAGCACCACCACCATCACCATCATCGTCATCATCGTCATCGTCCTTATCGGCAGTAACACTAGCATTACCAGCACTAGCATGACCAGCACCACGATCATCATCATCATCATCAGCAGCAGCAGCATAATCAGCATCGTCAGCATCATCATCATCATCATCATCATCATCATCATCATCATCATCATCATCATCATCATCATTGTCAGCATCATCCTCATCATCGGCATCAACATCATCATCATCACCATCACCATCATCACCATCATCACCATCATCATCATCATCAATTGAAAACAGCATCGCCATCACCATCGTCACCATCACCACCACCGCCGACATCACGTTAATCGGTGTCGTCGGTACTGGCATGTTCATCATCATCAACATAGCAAGGATCAGGATCATCATCATCAGCATCAGCATCAGCATCATCATCGCTATCATCATCACCACAATCATCATCAGCATCATCATCGTCATCATAATCCTCAGCATCATCAGCAGCAGCTGTCATAGCAACAGCATCATCATCGTCGGCATCATATTCGTCGTCAGCATCATCATCCTCAGCATCGTCACCATCAGAATAGTCACCATAGTCATCATCATAGTCATCATCCGATCATCATCAGCATCTTCGCCACCATAATCATCATGATTTAAGCGTCGTCACCATGATCATTACCATCACCATAAACATCATGAGCAGACGTGCCATCAGCATCAGAGGCATCGCTATCATCATTACAATCGTCATCACCATCGTCAGCAATATCGTCATCATCCACTGTATCATCGTCTGCTCCCTGACTGTCCTCCTCCTTCACCTCATAACCCTTCCTCTTCCTCCTCCCTTTCCTCCGCCTCCCGTTTCCTCCTACTCCTCCTGTTCCTCCCCATCCTGCTCCTCCCTTTTCTCCTGCTCTGCGCCAATTTCCTCAACCTTTCCCGCTTTCCACTCCACCCGGCCGTCTCTCTGGACCTCGCCGCCCCCCTGTTTTCCTCCAGCTTCACCTTCCACCATCGTCATCGGGCTACACCGCTCGGGCCAGGCGAAAAGGGGGGGATAGCAAAAGAGGGGGGGGGGGGAGAATCAGCTCACGCAGATGATTTTCCCGGCGCCTCCCGGCGCCGGGAGGCGCCTATGTATCGAGGGGTGGGCCCGGCGGCGGGGCCGAAACCAGCTGCACGCAGCAGATTTCGTAACCCCCCCCTTCCCGATCCCCCCCTTTCGTTCGGCCCGCACCTCTGCTCCTCCTCCTCCTCCCCCGAAGAGCCTGCAGAGCCGCCGGACCCAGCGGCACGCTCGCCCCTCACAGGGGAGCCGGTGGTCTCCTGCGGGCGGAGGGAGAGCAGGGAGGCGGAGGGATGCCGATGCGCTGAGAGGCAGACGCAGGGATAGCATGTGTTTAGGCGACGAGCCCAGGGGGGAAATGAGAAGGAGAAGGCCTTCTCAGAAGGCCGCGGGACTTCTTAGAAGTCCGGGGGGATTCTGAGACGTTTCCTTGGCCTATTTCGAATACAGGCAGAACTTCTCAGAAGCCCTCTCAGAAGTCCAGAAACTTCTCAGAAGCCTCGGAAGTCCCGCCCCTTCTCATTTCCCCCCCGCGCCCGCCGCCGATTAGAGGCAGACGCAGGGATAGCGTGTGTGTTTGCAAGGCTACCTCACACGTGCCTCACGTTGCGACGACATACACTCCCACGCTGCACTCGGGCGCACGCTGGGCGCCCAGAGAAGCGCATCACAGATGAGGCACAAATCCGCCGACCACGTCGGAGTGTGCAAGTAGATGGCGGCCTCCAATCCAGATTTAGTGCGGATTCAAGTTTTCCCTTTCACTGTGGATACCTTGGGGATGTCTCCATGCGCGTGAACCCGAAAGGAAATCGATTACCGTGGGAACACCTTGTGCTCCCCTCTACGTCCTGGACGCCCCTGAGATCATACTCGCATTTCGTCGGTATCGTCCCGAGCGCTTCATATCGCCCGCAAGGTCCCGCATCGAGCGCCTAGGCCAGCCGTTGCTGAGGATCCGCGGATCCCTCCCGTCTCGAGGCGCTACAAACAGTAGAGGTTCTAGGAGACAGTCGTCCGTCGATCATCTTCGACCCGTCCTTCTGCAGTCGGGCTGGGCCGGGTCTGAGAAGCCCCCTGCCTCCTGCCTTAATGGCGAACAGGTCCTCGTCCTCGGTAGTAGAGTCGACGTCGTGTCGTCCCTGTCTATTATTCTGCGCGCCGTCGCGACCCCATGGCGCAGCGGTGCGCCTGCCTTCGGATCCGATCAAGGGTGCTACGACATGGCCATCCTGATCGTCGTCGCGTTCTCGTTGTGGCATCGGTCCGACCACTCTTTTCGCCCAAATTGGAGCGCACCCTGCGCTTCGGTTCGTCCGGATCCCTGCCCAGCGGTTGCCCTGATCACTCCTCGAGCGTCCGACCCTGTGGTCCTCTTGGCCTCTCCGCTTGCAGGGGAAGCAGCGGCTAACGAGGCACATCATTTTTCCCCTGGTGCAGCTCCCCTGATGACCCCTTCGCAGTCTCCTGGGAACCCTGGCCGAGGGAAGCTGGTCGCACCTTCTAGACCACGTCCTTCAGCGCCAAGTGACTGACCATCTTGGCTCTTCTCTACGGCGCGCACAGGCGGTAGGGAGAGGAGAGAGAAGGCCTCTCAGAAGCACCCCTGCTTCTGCGCGTCCTCTGGTTGCACGGCCCACTGACTGTCTGACTGACTGACTGACTGACTGAACAAGTGCACGAAAGCCTAGCCGAGATGTATGTTGTTCCCATCCCACTTAAGGACCGCATCCCAGAAATAATTTCGAGCACCCGAAAAAGTGTCAAAAGAGTGTCGAAACGGTGTCGAAACAGTGCCGGGCGGGTGTCTCCCGGGGCCCGACACGTGAAAACCCTCGAGGGTCGGTACTTGTTTGGGGGCGCTCGAAATTTTCTTCCTGGTGGTCGAGGCTAAAGTAAGTTGGAGCATCATAAGCCGAGATACGCTCGAACCTGTCCACGGCCCCTGCACACCTGGAGATGGGAAGCACAAAGACATACTAGTATTATATGTCCTCCTTGGAGGCGCGCGTCCGACCCGAACATATAGTATACCCATCTTGTAGTATATCGTTTCCCGAGCGGTGTGGCCAGAAAGCGCCCGCCACGACGCATATACTATAAGATTTCTCGGTGCGCGCGTCGCCCCTGGGGGGGCGACGCACATAGTATAAGTATGTTGGGGTGTTGCCGATCATAAGCCGAGATACGCTCGAACCTGTCCACGGCCCCTGCACACCTGGAGAGGGGCGAGCGGGCGTTCCAGGCAGCCCCGCCGAGGCGCGCGGATGTCTCCCCGGGGCCCCGCCTGGCCCCCCAGGACGCCGCCGGGCGCCCCCGGCCTCGCGAGGCGCAGCAGAAGAGCACCTCGAACGTGGGGAGGAGGACGAGGAGGAAGAAGACGAGGAGGAGGAGGACGAGGAGGAGGAGGAAGACGAGGAGGAGGAGGAGGAGGAGGAGGAGGAGGAGGAGGGAGGACGACGAGGACGAGGAGGAGGATCACAAGGAGGACGAGGAGGAGGAGAACCTCGAACGTGGGGAGGAGGACGAGGAGGAGGAGGAGGACGAGGACGAGGACGAGGAGGGGGGGGAAGTCCTCCTGCCCCGTGCAATGACCACCAGGAGACTCGAGCTCTGCCATCGCTGGAAAGTCCACTGCCCGTGCAAGTTTCGTGACTCTTGCCGCAGGATGACCCCGGATGCTCCTCGATGGCCCTCGCCGAAGACGAGTGCACACGCCCGAGCGATGACGGGGAGAGGGGGGGCCGCATGCGAGCCCTATACCCCTACCCCCGCCCACGATTCCTGAGGGGGGCGGGTGGGGCTCACTGCGTTCGGGAGCTCCCGAGCGAAGCCCTCACCCCACCCTCCCCCTCAGACATCGTGGGGGGGCAGGCCCGGGGCAGGGCTCGCACGTGGCCCCCTATCCCCGGGGAACCCGCCCAGGGGGGCGCTCGCTGCCCTCAGACCCGGACCCGCGACGCCCGCCGCGGGCACCGCCGCGTCCGCCCGGGGGCCCCCTGTGCAGAGCCCGGGGCCCGGGTCGGGTCGGGCGAAAGGGGGGGATAGCAAAGGGGGGGTTTGAGAATCAGCTCACGTAGCTGATTTTCCCGGCGCCGGAGGCGGCTACGTATCGAGGAGTGGGCCCCTCGGTGAAGCCGAAACCAGCTGCATGCAGCAAATTTCGTAACCCCCCCTTTCCCAATCCCCCCCTTTCGCCCGGCCCGACCGGGGCGGGGCCCCCCGGGGCGGGCCCTGGCCCGCCGCCGCCCTGCACGGCGCCGCGCCGGGGAGACCGAGGCGGGGCGACGAGCGCCGTGCGCCGGCGCCTTCTCCGACCCTGCGCGGACACTCGCACGGGAACGCGGATCCGGGTGTATACGGCTCCTGGCGTATACATATTTTGCTGCTTCCCCCCGGGGAGTGGGACAATTATCCTGGCGAAGGACCCCACCATATGCAGTTGTGGGTACCGCAATTGCGAAAATCTTTCTTCGGTGAAACTCCCGATGGGGCCACGAAGCGCTGCAGTGAGTGAGGGGGAACGCTGTTCTGGGTGAGTGGTGTGTCAAGTCAGGTTTCCGGGACGCATGCGGACGGTCCCACTGGGGGCTTCGGTGGAGCTCCCTATGGGGCCACGAAACGCTGCACTGGGTAAGCGAAAACGCCAAATTGGGCTTCCGGGACGCATGCGGACGGTCCCACTGGAGGCTTCGGTGGAACTCCCTATGGGGCCACGAAACGCTGTACTGGGTGGGTGAAAATGCCAAATTGGGCTTCCGGGACGCATGCGGACGGTCCCACTGGGGGCTTCGGTGGAGCTCACTAAGGGGCCACGAAACGCTGTATTGGGTGGGTAAAAATGCCACGTTGGGTTTTCGGGACGCATGCGGACGGTGGCAATGGGGCCTTCGGTGGAGTTCCCTACGGGGCCACGAAAATCTGGGCTGGGTGGGTGAAAATGCCACAATGGGTGTTTTGGGACGCTTGCGGACGGTCCCACTGGGGCCTTCGGTGGAGCTCCCTGTGGGACCACGAAACGCTGCACTGGGTGGGTGAAAATGCCACATTGGGTGTGCGGGACGAATGCGGACGGTGGCATTGGGGCCTTCGGTGGAGCTCCCTGTGGGACCACGAAACGCTGTACTGCGTGGGTGAAAATGCCAAATTGAGCTTCCGGGACGCATGCGGACGGTCCCACTGGGAACTTCGGTGGAGCTCACTATGGGGCCACGAAACGCTGTACTGAGTGGGGGGGACGCATGTGGACGATAGCACTGTGACCTTCCGTGGAGCTCCCTATGGGGCCACGAAACGCTGTACTGAGTGGGGGAGACGCATGCGGACGGCAGCCATGGGGCCTTCGGTGGAGCTCCCTATGGGGCCACGAAACGCTGTACTGAGTGGAGGGACGCATGTGGACGGTGGCGCTGGGGCCTTCGGTGGAGCTCCCTGTGGGGCCACGAAACGCTGCACTGGGGGGGGGGGGGGTGGGCGGGACGCTGTGGACGGTGCACTTGGGCCTTCGTTGAGCTCCCTATGGGGCCCACGAAAAACGCTGGTACTGAGTGGGGGGTGACGCATGTTTGAAGGTGCACTGGGGCTTTCGGTGGAAGCTCCCTATGGGGCAACGAACAAACGTTTGTACTGATGGGGGGGACGCCATGTGGCGTGGCACTGGGTCCTTTCGTGGAGCTCCCTATGCGCATGCGAGCGCTGTATTGAGCTGGGCGGGACGCATGTGGACCGGTGGCACTGGGGTCCCCCCCCTTCCGTGGAGCTCCCTATGGGGCCACGAAGCGCTGTACTGAGTGGGGGGGCGCATGTGGACGGTGGCATTGGGGCCTCCGGTGGAGCTCCCTATGGGGCCACGAAGCGCTGTACTGAGTGGTGGGGACGCATGTGGACGGTTGCGCTGGGGCCTTCGGTGGAGCTCGCTATGGGGCCACGAAGCGCTGTACTGAGTGGGGGGGGGCGCATGTGGACGGTGGCACTGGGGCCTTCGGTGGAGCTCCCTTTGGGGCCACGAAGCGCTGTACTGAGTGGGGGGGACGCATGTGGACGGTGGCACTGGGGCCTTCGTTGGAGCTCCGTATGGGGCCACGAAACGCTTGTACTGGTGGGGACGCGACGTGGACGGTGTCCACTGGGGCCTTCGGTGGAGCTCCCTATTGGGGCTACGAAACCTGTACTGGTGGGGTAAACGCATGGAAGAGGGAGGAGGAGGGAGGAGGAGGGGAGAGGGAGGAGAGGAGAGGAAGGAGGAGGAGGAGGAGGGAGAGGAGGAGGAGGAGGAGGAGGAGGAGGACGAAGAGGAGGAACGCGGGGACCGTCTCTTCAAAACGAGGACCCAACAACACAGGTTGATGCTTCTACCCGCTTCTTCCGACCGATGGGTTTTTATAGAGGTTTCAAGTTTTTGTAGGCATGACCTTCGCAGCGGAATTGCGGCCTCAGGCTGCCGGAGGCATGACCCGAAAGCCAGGCCTCGAAGATCCGAAGACCGACGAATTGTGTCAGCATGAGGTGTCGGAGGTCCGCGCAGATTTCCTGGATCGGAGCTGAGCCCCACCTGGCAGCGCCTCTGGCGCCCCCCCCTGGCGCGCTCCGTGCGACATGGCGTGCCACCACACCACCCCGACGTCGTCCCCGACCCTCAAAGAGTTCTGGGATTACAACACAGCCCGCCACTGGTAATGTATACGTTCCAATTTCCGACAAGAGGTACCGATACCGCTACTCCCCAGACCCCTCCCGGGGTGCGTTCTGACAGAAAGATCGAGGCGCATCCAGCGGTGGCAACGAAAGCCTCCCAGGAGGCCACAAAAGATGGAGAACGAGGGGAGGGCAGCGGCATGGGTACCGCTTCCTCCTCGGACGAGTGCTGAGCAGAGGAGGCGGGAGGGGGGCGGAGGAGGAGGAGAGGGCTGGTCACCCCTGGCCTCCCCAGCTGCAGCCGCGACGCTGGAGCCCGTGGCGCTGCTGGACTTCCGGGTGGCCTGCGGGCCGCGCGGGCAGCGAGCCCCCCCCCCCTCCCTGGGCGTCCCTCCTCCCCGGCCGCCCAGAACTCGCCGAACCCTCTGGGTAGTCTCGGCGCGAGGGGTGGCTGTCCCCAGGGAGCCCACACGGGACGTCGTCGTGAAGCACTTGCGGACCGTCATGGAGCACGCGTGGCCTCACGCGCCTGTGCCCACGGGGCACAGGCACACACACGCTTCGCCGCATGAGCCTTTGCACCAACGCCTCGCTCGCTCGCTCTTGGGCGATTGGCACGCGCCTTGGAGCTCTCCAGGGCCAGACGAGTCCCCCGGGCCTGTCGAGAGCGAACCCCCCTTCGAAACCGGCCGGACCGGGCTCCCCGGGCCCCAGAAGGAACCCCAAAGGGGGAACTCGAAGGGGCCCCAAAAGGTCCGTCCCACACAAGATGGCCCCCAGGACCCCCAGCATTCCAACAAGAGGCCCAAGAGGCTCCGAACAGGCCCCCTATGCCCCGGAGAGCCCCAAAACGTTCCAACAGGAATCTTTTGATCGCAGTCTTGGGCTTCCCACATGGACGCGCGGCGCCAAGACGCTTCTACGACAACGCCCCCCAGAAGAGAGACATCCAGAGCTTCCAAGGGGTCGGCAGAACGGCGTAAGCCAATGAGCCAGTGCACAAACGCCAGAAAGTGTTCCCACGTCCTTTGCGTCCCAGGCCTTCCTGCCCAAGATGGAATCTGGAGCCCCCGAGAAAGGCAGCACGGCCCACGAATGGCCCAAGAGGCCCTGACAACTTTTCCAAGAGGAGCTCCGGAAGACCTCAAGAGGGGGCCCAGGACAGCCCACGAGGCTGCCATGACAGCCCAAGGGGAGGGGGTCCCAGAGGGCGCCAAGCCGCCCAAAGAGGTCCCACAGAGGCCGCCAAGACATGACCACAGAGCCCCAAGAGGCCCCGAAGACATGCCCACAGAGCCCCAACAGGCCCGAAGGGTTATTGCAAAGCCGTATCGCCCCCCTCCCTCACTCCCTCTTACTGTCTGTCTCCGTCTCTGTCTCTCACTCTCCCGCTCTGTCTCTCCCTGTCTCTTTCTCTCTGTGTCTCTCTCTCTCTCTCTCTCCCTCTATTGTCTCTCTGTCTCTCTGTCTCTGTCTCTCTATCGGTCTCTCTCTCCCTTTCTATATATATATATATACATATATGTATGTGTCTGTCTGTCTGTCTCTGCCAGTCTCTGTCTCTGTCTCTGTATATCTCTCTCTCTTTCTCTCTCTCTCTCTCTCTCCCTCTTTCTCTCTCAAATATACACATATTGATATCCGTATATGCAACATACAATAGATACACATATCTCACGTCATGGCATAACTTATGGCCCACATGCCGAGTGAGCGCTGCACTGGCACGGAGTCGGAACTTGCCGCAGGCAAGTGGTTCTTTTCCGCCGAGTAGTCGTCCATCCCATGATGGCTTAGACTTTGGAGCCCCCAATGATCTTACCGTGGGGTGCAAACTACTCAGCATCCCTCCGACCCCATTCCCTTCATCCCCCTCACAGTCATCCCCCTCCAACCCCCCTTCCCTTGAACCCCCTCATCGCCTCCCCTCCAACTACCTCTCTTCCCTGCCCCAAGATCTCCGACGTCCTGTTTTCGTTCAATACGTCGGTCCGGTGCTCTTGACTCACTTCTCCGGGACTGGCTTCACGCCCTGGGTGGTTTTCCCCAAACATGTTTCAGCATGAGGGGTTCTTCCCTGCTCATGAGGACCACGCGTTCCGAGACCTCTACCAGCTCCGCTGGTGCGGTTGCTGCCGATGCTGCCACTGCTTGCGCCGTGTGGCTCGTGCCTTCGTATCAGCGGTGGACAAACCTCCCTTTAGTAAACCTCCCCTTCGTGAAAACGGCCTGGGACCGAAGCCGACGGACCTGGGCCCGCAAAAATGACGGCCGCGACGCCCTCTCGCGAACCGAGAATGGCCAATTCCTGAATCGACGCGTCAGGGTGGGAGGTCTATCCACCGCCGATCGTACTGGGGGTCGGCGCTGGGCAGCCTCGGAGGCCCGAAGACTGACCTCGGAGGCCGACCCGAGAGCAGGCGACGGCACCGCACAACGACGGCCCGCGCCCCGGCGGCCCGCGCCCCTGCCCCGGTCGCCCCCCCCCCCCCCCCCCCCCCCCCCAGCCCCCCCCCCCCTGCACCCCTTTGTGGGGAACGGCGGGCCTCCGAGGGCGGCGCCCTCGAAGCTCCCAGAGTGGGCTCCAGCGCCGATGCGAGGAATCCGCGCGGGCCTCCGAGTGCTCATGTCTGCGTCCTCCGCCTGTTCCCGGGGCCTCTCCCCGTGGCGGTTTCTGGTTCCGCAGCTCGGGGCGAGTCCCGCCGCGCGAACGAGGGCCTCGCTGCTCGCCACGATCAGCTCGGACTTCCACTCCCCAATCGACGTCGTGCGTCTACTTTTTTGGAAGATGAGCCAAAGTGCTCCTCGATGGTCCTCGCGGGAAAAATACACGCGTCAGGTTCGTATCGTGCCGACCCCAGCGTTGGTTTTTTGACACCGCAGGTGATCGTTCAACGTCACAACCTTGAACGATCGGCGCTGCCGCACGTTCGTCTTTCAAACATCCGATAGATTCTGGGTCGCCCGGCGGCGTTCCACTTGAACGCCCGCGCTGGGGTCGCCGCTGTTCGACACGACGCAAACCTACAGTACACGGAGTACACGTCCGATCGATGCCAATCCTAGAGGCCCCGAAAGGCGACCAACGAGAAGAGGCGTAGCCGGCGCTTTTCTGACCAGGATTTTGCGGCGCGTCTGGCCCCGGGGGGGCGAGGGCCTCCCATGAGAGCCGACAGAGGTCGAAAACGAGGAGGCGTGCACTCCTCCTCCTCCTCCTCCTCCTCCTCCTCACCCTCCGTCCTCCTCCTCCTCCTCCTCCTCCTCCTCCCTCCTCCTCCTCCTCCTCCTCCTCCTCCTCCTCCTCACCACCACCACCACCACCACCACCACCACCACCACCGCCAAACGCCCACACACCCTCCCCCTCACCTCCCTCCGTCATCCTCCTCTTCCCCCAGGCATTCCTCCTCGACGCGTGGACGGAGCCTCGGCCCAGCGCGCAAAATTCGGGAAGCCCCTCTGCATGCCTGTCGGGCGCTCGCAGAGGCCGCGGCGGCGGCAGCACCGAGGGCCAGGCCACTGCAAAGCGAAGACCCGGTCCTCCTCTCCCCTCTTGCTCCTCCTCCTCCTCCTCCTCCTCCTCCTCCTCCTCCTCCTCCTCCTCCTCCTACTCCTCCTCCTCCTCCTCCTCCCTCCTCCTCCTCCTCCTCTCCGCCTCCTCCTCCTCCTCCTCCCTCCTCCTCCTCCTCCTCCTCCGCGTCCTCCTCCTCCCTCCCCCTCGCTCCTCCTCCTGACCCCTGTCCCCTCCCTCCTCCTCCGCCTCCTCCTCCTCTCCCTCTCCTCCTCCTCCTACCTCCTCCTCCTCCTTCCTCTTTTCTCCTCTTCCTCCTCCTCCTCCTTCCTCCTCCTCCTCCTCCTCCTCCTCCTCCTCGTCCTCGTCCTCCTGCTCCTCTTCCTCCTCATCCTTCCACTGGTAATCATCCTCCTCCTCCTCCTCATCCTACACCTGGCCCTCCTCCAGCTTGTCCTCCTCCTCCTCCACCTCCTATCCTCGAGACCTCGACGGACTGCAAGTCAGGTCAACGCGGGGGATCTATTTGCGACAGTGCCTCGAGGGAAGACCACACTCGTAAAGACCGTCGGTGGGGGTTCAGAGAGGAATTGGGGGTCGCGGTGAAAGCTGCCCTGTGCCCATCCCACCTCATTCCCGTCGCAGCGCTTCCCCTCTTCCTCCCTATGCGGTACTGCGCCTGATGTGCAGCAATCACCTGCAGTGAGCTCAGAACAAACAATAATATGAAAGGCCTTTAGACAAAAAACGGAATCGTCGGTGGGCATCTGGCCAAGCGAAATCCTGTATGTAAGCTAAAATACCTACGCTTGAACAATCGATCGGAATTGTGGACTCTCATGTAAGGGGGGGGGGGGGCACGGGGCAAAATTGCCCTGGTCAGTCCTCCAAGCGGGCAAGTTGCACGTTGATTCTCCCTTTGCTCTCGTCCCCCTCCTCCCTCTGTGTTCCTTTCCATTACCTCGCCTCTCCTCCACCTCACTGACCATCCCGCGAGGCCGCATCCCCGCTCCCCTCCCGAAAGGCGGCCAGGGAGGCTCCTGACCCCAACCAGGAGGATGGCCCACCCCGCTCAAGGAGGCCCTCGGGCCAGAGACCTCCCCCGAACCCCTTCTTGTTGTTTCCTTGGGCGAGGAGGAGGAGGAGGAGGAGGAGGAGGAGGAGGAGGAGAGGAGGGAGGGAGGGAGGAAGGCCTTCGCTCGTTCGCTGGACCGCCCTTGACGGAACGCGACCTCAGTGCCTCACCTGACTCGGCCTCCACCGCTGTGCGAATCCAAAGGACGCCGGGCAAACTCCCCCAGGCCCCCCGCCTTCCCACCCCTGAAGCGGCAGCCCCCGAGGGCAAAGCGCCTGCTGCCCCCCCAGCCGTCCATCCTCGAGGCACGCGTCGGGGCACGAACACTCGGCCCAGGGACACACAGAGAGGTAGACACCGATCCCAGGACTCCCCCATAGTTTCCCATATTTTCGGGGTTTTCGTCTTCCTCCCCACTTCCCATACTTTCCTATACTTCCCTGGGGATCGACGATTCATTGTGTCTGTGTGTGTGTTTCCCCTCCTGAAACATAAACTGCCAGAGCTCCGCGCCGAATTCCAAAAATCGGCGCTGGACCCCCCCTCCCTCAGCGCGCGGAGCGCGCCAGGAGCTCCAGCGCCGATCCGAAAAATCCGCCCGGATCTCCGAATTCGGGGGCGGCCAAGAGGGGGGTGTCCAAGAGGGGGGGGTGCAAATCATGGCCGGCGGCATGTGCGCGGCCCAGCCGGGCGACTAGGGACGTAACGAGCTAAGAAGGGGCGCCATGAGATCTGGGGAAACATCATGCCCCCCGCCCTGAAATCCCCCCCCCTACAGTCGGGGCGTTGACCTAAGGAACCCAAAATAAGGAACGAGGCCCTTTTTTTCCAGAAGTTGAACTTTGATTTCCGATCAAAAACATACGGAAAACCTGAGGCGAGCTGTGAAACACTTAAGGAACACGGAGCCCCTCCCCAACGAAAAGGGTTCCTTCTTCAGGGCCCCGACTGTAGTCATCACCCCCCTCTTTGCCGCCCCCGACGAACACGTATGCTCATGCCAGCGCTCGTTCCCGGGACCTCTCCTGGGCTGCGTTCGGACCGGGCTTTCGAGGCGACCCCCGCCGCGGAGCCTCCCGGGGAGGCGCAGGAGGACCAAGAAGCGACATACACCCACCCCACGAGCAACCTCGGCATCACCATCACTATCACCATCACCACCAGCATCATCATCATCATCATCATCATCATCATCATCATCATCATCATCATCATCATCATCATCATCATCATCATCATCATCATCATCATCATGATCAACATCAGCATCACCATCACCATCACCATCACCATCATCATCATCGTCTTCATCATCATCATCATCATCATCATCACCATCATCATTATTACCACCACAACCACCATCATCATCACCATCACACCGACCATCATCATCATCATCATCATCATCATCATCATCATCATCATCATCATCATCATCATCATCATCATCATCATCATCATCATCATCATCATCATCATCATCATCATCATCATCATCACTACCACACCACACCCACCATCATCATCATCCTCGCCATCACCATCGCCATCAGCATCACCATCACCGTCATCATTATAACCACCACACCCACCATCATCTTCATCATCACCACAACCACCACCATCACCATCAGCATCACCATCACCATCACCATCATCATCATCACCACCATCACCATCACCACCATCATCATCATCACAACCACCACCATCACCATCAGCATCATCATCACCACGACCACCACCATCAGCATCATCATCACCACCAAACCCATCATCACCACCAGCATCATCACCATCATCATCACCACGAGCACCCGCCGCCGCCGCCGGCCTCGGCCGCCCAGGCCACGGCGGCGCCGGCGGCCATCCGGCGCCCGCGGGGGGACGGGTCGCGCGGCCGCCGCGCCGCGCACGGACGCCGGCGGACAGCGTGGGAGCCAGGCTGCTCCACGAGGGGGGAGGAGGAGGAGGAGGAGGAGGAGGAGGAGGAGGAGGAGGAGGAGGAGGAG
>CAUYUJ010021116.1:97500-142500 GCA_963575745.1 Prorocentrum cordatum | reverse complement strand
GGCGTGTGGCTCCTGTTTCGTCTCCCAGGGCTCGTGCTTCTCGCATTCTCTGGTTCTTGCAGCGTAGTTGCTGAGGACTCTGGGCTCCAGCTTCGCCTCCCGCTTCTCTCGCAGGATGGCGGTGGAGTCGCCGGGCGCTGTTTGTTCTCGCGCAGCTGGACATCAACGCTGTGGCTGGTGAGATTGGGCTCTAGCATCGCCTTCCTCCTTTCGGCGAGCAGTGCCGTCGCCTGCTGCAACTGCTCGCCTTCTCGTACGCGGTGCTGCCAGGGCTGTCTTTGAAGCTTCGCCGCCAGCTTGTCGCTGGGTGCAGCCAAGTCGCTGAAATAAGGAACAGTTTGGGTAAGAAAGGGGCTCAATATTCCTTAGGTTCTTCTATGGCTTTTCCTCTAGCCTTCCTCGTGCACGCAGGCGCTTGTGGGGCCAAAAAGGGGCTTCTCGCTCGTTTCTTGTTTATCGTTCCTTCTTTCAGCAGCCCGACTGTAGTGCGAGGACGAGGACGAGGACGAGGACGAGGACGAGGACGAGGACGAGGACGAGGACGAGGACGAGGACGAGGACGAGGACGAGGACGAGGACGAGGACGAGGACGAGGAGGAGGAGGAGGAGGAGGAGGACGAGGAGGAGGAGGAGGAGGAGGAGGCCGCCTGCCGCCACTGCCCCCTTCTCGCACGCCCTGGTGTCGGCACGGCAGCTGCCGACGTCGGGCGCTGGCTTCGCCCTCCGGCTGCTGCCGCCGGGCTCCATCTTCGCCGTCCACGCCCTGCTTCCAACGCTGTGGCCCGTTGCCACCGCCTGCCGTCTCGCACGGCCAGGCTGATCCCAACGCTGGCTGTAGCTGACGATCGGCTCTCGCCCCGCTTTCTCGTCACGGTTGTGTTATGCCGCCGCACGCCGTCGCCCGTGCGCCAATGCCAGCGTTGTATCTGATGATCGGCTCTCGCCCCGCCGTGTCGCAACGACTGTGTGCACTGTCACTGTCCACCTTCTCGCATGAGCTGATCCCAACGTTGCAGCTGATGATTGGCCCTCGCACCGCTTCTCCGCAATGGCTGCATGCACTGTCGCTGCCCACGTTCTCGCACGAGCTATCTCCAGCGTTGTAGCCGATTGGCTCGCGCGCCGCCTTCTGTCTCGCACGAACTGATCTCCGTGCTGAGACAGAGTATGCTGGCCAGGACTTCCCCGCGCGAGCCATCTCCAGCACTGCAGCTGGTAACCCCGACCCGCGCGTTTTCGCATGGCTCGATCGACCGCGGCTTCCTGGATGGTGCGTCAACAGGACGACGACGACGACGACGACGACGAAGGTCGCCTTGGAAGGGTGGTGCGCGAGTTCTTGGATGGCTGGGCGAGAGCGGCGGGGCGAGATGGGGGAGGGCGAGGGGGAGGGCGAGGGAGGAGGGAGGTTGGCGAGGACGAGGGCGATGGAGGAGGGAGGAGGGAGGAGGGAGGACGATTGCGAGGGAGGGCGAGGGAGGGCGAGGGGGGAGGGCGAGGGGGACGGGAGCGGCGCGAGGGGGAGGGTGCCGTCGCTTGCGCACGCTGGGGGGCCACTTCCAAGGCTTGCCGCCCACAGCACGGGGGACCCTCTTCTGCCCGAGAGCAGTGGCGGAGGAGGATGAGGAGGAGGAGGAGGACCAGAAGTAGGAGTAGGATGATGATGCTGATGATGATGATGAGGAGGAGGAGGAGGCGGAGGAGGAGGAGGAGGAGGAGGAGGGGAGGAGGAGGTGGAGGGGAGGAGGAGGAGGGGAGGAGGAGGAGGGAGGAGGGATGAAGGAGGAGGAGGAGGAGGGAGGAGGGAGGAGGGAGGAGAGGGGAGAGAGGACGGAGAGGGAGGAGGGATTAGGGAGGAGGGAGGAGAGAGGAGGGAGGAGGAGGAGGAGAAGGAGAAAGAGGAGTAGGATGAGGAGGAAGAAGCGGATGATGATGCTGTTCAGGATGATGATATTGAAGCTGCTGCTGATGATGATGGTGATGCCGATGCTGCGATGATGATGCTGATGATGATGATGATGATGATGATGATGCTGATGATATTGATTACGATGATGCTGATACGGTTGGTATGATGATGCTGATGCTGATGCTAATGCTGATGATGATTGTTCTGATGATGCATCTGATGATGTCGATGATGACGAAGACGATGATGATGCTGCTGATTTCGCTGGTGATGGTGATAATGATACTGATGGTGACGATGCTGATGACGATGATGCTGATGCTGATGATGATGCGGAGGATGATGCTGCGGATGATGATAAGGCTGCGTCTGCTGCTGGTGACGATGGTGCTGATGCCGAGATTGATGTGGTGGGTGGTGCTGATGCTGCCGATGATAATGCGGATGCTGGTTATTCTGCTGCTGATTACGACGACGATGATGCTCATGATGCTGATGATGATGCCGACGCTGATGATGCTGCTGATGATGATGGTGAGGATGAGGATGATTGTGATGCTGATTGTGATGATGATGGTGGTGGTGGTGATGATGATGATGATGATGATGATGATGATGATGACGCTGCTGTCTATGATGATGCTGATGCGTATGTTGCCGATGATGCTTATGATACGTTTGATGCTTCTGATGCTGAGGAAACTGCTGCTGCTGACGCTCTTGCTGCTTCTGATAATGATGATACAGATGCTGCTGATGATGATGATGATGATGCTGAAGTTGCTGCTGCGGCTGACGCTGATGACGGTACTGAATGAACTGATGGTGATGATGTTGATGAAGCTGTTGATGCTGGTGCTGATGATGTTGATGCTGATGCTGATGATGATTCTGTTGATCATGACGATGGTGCTGATGCTGCTGATGCTGGTGATGATGCTGCTGTTGCTGATGATTATGATGATGATGATGCTGATGATGCCTACGATGTTGATGATGAGGTTGCTGATGATGGTGATGACGGTGATGATGCTACTGATGCTGATGATGATGTTGCTGAAAACGATCATGATCATGCTGATGCTGAGGAGGATGCGGATGAGGATGAGGATGCTGATGCTGATTATGATGTTGAGGTTGCAGCTGCTGCGGCTGCTGCGGCTGCTGCGGCTGCTGATGATGATGCTGATGCTGATGATGAAGAATATTATGATGCTACTGATGATGATGATGATGATGATGATGATGATGATGATGATGATGATGATGCTGATGATGATGATGATGATGATGATGATCATCATGCTGATGAGCATCATGGTGATACTGATGATGCTGCTGATGATCATGATGATGGTGGCGATGGTTATGTCGCTGATTATGATGCTGATGCTGTTTGTATTGCTGCTGGTGATGATGCTGCTGCTGCTGCTGCTGCTGATGATGATGATGATGATGATGATGATGATGAGGACGTTGACGCGTTGGAGGAGGAGGCGGAGGAGGAGGATGACCAGGAGGACGCGGGGGATGATGATGATGAGGAGGAGAAGGAAGAGGAGGAGGAGGAGGAGGAGGAGGAGGAGGAGGAGGAGGAGCAGCAGCAGCAGCAGCAGCAGCAGGGCGTTTCCAGGAGTCACGGGAGTCCCAGGAGCGAGCAGGGAGGACGAGGCCAGAGAGGAGGATACACGGCGAGGAGTAGGAGACGGAGGAGTTTGATGAGGATGAGGAGGATAACAATGACGAGTAGGAGAAGGAGGAGACGAAGGACAAGTAGGAGAAGGGGGATAACGAGGACGAGGAGTACGAGAAGCAGGACAACGATGATGAGGATAACGATACCGTTGACGAGGGAAACGGGGAGGATGGGGAGGATGACAATGAATGACGGAGTGGTCGGGCTGAGGAGGCGGGGGAGGAGACGGATGAGGAGCATGAGCAGGCGGAATGAATAGGAGCAGAGGGAGTAGGCAGATGTGGACGAGGGAGGAGGAGGAAGAGGAGGAGGAGGAGGATGAAGAGGAGACGGAGGAGGAGCAGGAGGAAGAGGAAGACGATGTGGGGGATGATGACCATGCTTATGTTGCTGCTGCTGATGATGATGATGATGGTGGTGTTGATGGCGTTGGGGGTTGGTGATGAGGAGGAAGCGAATAAGGAGGATGATGATGTTGAGTAGTGCTGGTGATATTGATCATGACACGCATAACTACTTCGAGGTCGGGTAGGGCTCTCTTGGAAGGAGGGTTAGTTGAAGCTAGTGGACCCTTCCAGGATGGGCCTTCTCTGAGGGAGGGTTATTCGAAGTTGTTCTATATCTTCCAGGACTCCTGAGGCCCTCTTTGGGGCACCCTGCAGGCTTTTTTCGGGCCTCGAACAGGCCTCAAGGGGGAGCAATGAGGGCCCGAGACTTCTTGCTCTACACGCTTCGCTCGAACAACTGGGTTGTGTCTGGTGTATGCGCCTTCTTTCTCGCCGCACATACTGTAATTCGCAGGTTAGAAGGATGTTGGAGATGACGATGATGCTGATGATGGTACTGATGATGATGCTGATGATGATAATGCTGATGTTGATGATGCTGATGATGCTGATGATGATGCTGATGCTGATGCTGATGATGATGCTGATGCTGATGCTGTTACTGGTTCTCGGAAATGCGTTGGGCGTTTCTATATAGTTTTCAGCTCTCGCTCGTACAGAAGTATTCCAATAGTTTCAAGGCCTCCGTGACAGTACGTTTGTTTATCGTTCCAATGTGAATCATAGAGAACGCTGTCCCAGCTTCTGTTTCCATAGTTTGAAGGTCTGCATTGCAACACGTTTTGTTGTATCTGGTGTTGATTTGCTTGGACGTGTGTTGGCAAGCACGGAGCTGTAGTTAGGTAGCAGTCGGTAACGTAACGGCGGCGTTCGGGTCGCAACGGCAGCGTCAGCAGCGTCGTCGATATCTTCACTATTTTCGCCTTCCCTGGACTAAGTGGTCGACGTCGCTTACTTGACATTGTATACAATACGTTTCTAGCACGTTTTCAACACGTTTTCGACTTCCCTTTCAGTAATAGACAATGCTATTGCCTGCTGCTGCTGTTGCCGCCTGCTACGCCCCCAAGTCTATATTTGAGTCGACACTCGTATTGCGCCCAATGTTCACACCGTTTTTCTAGTTTCCAGGGGAATTGTTCCATATTGTTTCCAGCTTGCGCTGAGTAGTTTTCAACCTATTCCAAGCGATTGTGCAGAAACGTTTCCTTACAAATTCCCTGGTCTGCGTTTGTTTTGTTTCCAGGTCCACGTTGTTGACTCACAAGACGTAGGAGCTGGAACATATCAAGAAATGCCAGGGCCTTTCCAAGAACTGCATAGCTGATGATGGAGGTAGTGATGATGGTGGTGGTGATGTTGGTGGGTGATGATGGTGACGATGGTTTGGCTGATGATGATGACGATGCTGCTGATGTGGATGATGCTGATGATGAAGCGTTTGATGATGATGCTCGTCATGATGATGATTATGATGGTGATGATTCGGATGATGAGTATGATGATAATGATGCTGATGATGATGCTGATCGTTATGATGATTGGGATGACGATATGGATGATGATGCTCATGGCGATGACGACGACGGCGGCGACGGCGACAACATCGATGATGATAATGATTGCAAGGATCATGATAATGATGATGATGCTGCTGGTGATGATGCTGATGCTGGCGATGATGATGCTTCTTTTGATGCTGATGATGGCGATGCCGACGACGACGCAACGATGATGATGCTGATGATGCTGATGATGCTGATGATGATTGAGGTGGGTGATGGTGGTGATGCTGATGATGATGATGATGGTGGTGGTTGTGGTTTTTGTGATGACGATGTTTATGATGATGATGATGATGATGCTGCTGATAATGGAGATGACGGTGGTGCTGATGATGATGCTGATGGCGGTGATGATGCAGCTGATGATGATGGTGATGATGATACTGATGCTGATGCTGATGCTGATGCTGATGATGATATCGAATATGATGCTGCTGCTGATGGCTGATGCTGATGCTGATGATGCTGATGATGGCGATGGTGCTGATGATGAGTATGATGATGATTGCTGCTGTTTCTGCTGATAATGATGGTGATGATGATGATGATTATGCTGCTGCTGCTGATGGTGCTGATGATGCTGATGATGATGACGATGATGCTGATGATCATGATTGGTGACAAGGAGGATGAGGAGGAGGAGGAGGAGGAGGAGGAGGAGGAGGAGGAGGTGGAGGAAAAGGAGGAGCAGGAGGAGGAGGAACATCGGGAGGAGGCCGAGGAGACGCAGAAGGAGGAGGAGGAGGAGGGATAGCAGGATGAGAAGAAGGAGATCACTCTCCCCTCCTCCGCCGCACCTACTCGGCTCCCCTCCGTTCGTCGCCTCCTCGTCTCGTCCGCTTCCGCCGCTTCTCTCGATTGATCCAATTGCGTACTCGGCTTGCTCGCTCCCTCCCTCCCCAGATTGGTTCGGTGGGGGGCACTCGGCGCACTCGCCAAACGGGACCGAGCCCGCCAGCGTCAGGGTACATCGGCACTCCACTGTTCCAAGGGTGCCTCCGCCGGGCCGGGCGGACTCTGAGGATGGCGGCAAGGGGTTGTCGGCGTCACACCAACATACTAATACTATCTGTGCGTCGCCCGGCAGGGGCGACGCGCGCACCGAGAACATTTTTTAGCATATGCGCCGTGGCGGGCGCTTTCTGGCCACACCGCTCGAGAAACGATGCACTACAAGGTGGGTATACTACATGTTCGGGTCGGACGCGCGCCTCCAAGTAGGACAGAGTACTAGTACGTTTGTCTCTGTGTGTCCCAGACTGGGGGAGGACGGGGATGAGGATCGGGCGTTGCCAGAAGTGGTCAGCCACGCTGAGAGGGTGCTGGGGGGAGGAGGGAGTCATTCTTAGAAGCACCCCTGTTTCTTAGAAGGCGCGGGCCTTATCTATGGATGTAAGGCTGGCGCCTTCTAAGAAGCAGCCTCCTTCTAAGAAGCCCTCCCCCCTCCCTCCACCCCCTTGTGCGCGCCGCCAAAGTGGCAGTGGCCAAAGGTGGACCCCAGCGTTTCACGGGAGGCGCAGATGGCTTCACGAGGCCCTGGGGGCCCCAGGGACCCCCAACTCAGCGCGAAGAGCTGGGAGCACCCTGGGCTCTAGGACAGCGTTCAGCAGCACCAGAGGGGGGGGGGCGAGCATGGTTCCAGAACCGAGGGTTCAGGTTGTGACTTTTTTGATATCTTTGCCATGCCACTGATTGCTATTCGGCCTCTAGGTGGCTCCAGGGGCTTCCAGGCGACACGGCTGCTGGGGAGTGAAGAGGTCAGGAGGGAAAAAACCACAGACAGAAGTCGATTCCCAGGAACATACAGGAGAATATGGGAAGTGGGGGAAGACGACACTCCAGGAAATATTGAACATAAGGGGGATCCTTGGATTTGTGTCTATTTATTTGTGTGTCCTTGGGTCCCTGCAGGGGGGGCGATCGTATGGGGGGAGGAGGGTACGCTGTGCGAGTGGGCTCCAGCACAGCGCGCTCGGAGGCGACGGGGAGACGAAGAGCAGCTGGGACAACAGCGCCGACAAGTCCGGTTGGTGAGGCCATGATTCGGGGGCAACGACAGGGGGGATAGGCACAGAGGGGGGAATTCATCGTTCGAGATAAGAGGTCTGCGGGCATTTTCGTTTGTTCTCGGCGTTTTTCCAGCCTCGGGATGCGTTTCGTCGGCTGCACCTCGCCGAGAGCGTTCTGGGGGTGCTGGGATCCTCCCGAACGGCCGCTGGAGGCCCGAGTTATGACCCGAACGCCATCATGGAATAGGCTCAGGGGGAGATGCTTGGACCCCCAATGTCCTATTGATCGCCGGTAGGGGCCGAGTAGCCCCACCCTGTCCAGGAGCATGCGGATTCACGATCGCGGGCCTATCGCCGATCTATCGGCGATGTATCGCCAATTCCAGGTCGATCTTCCCCCCCTTCTGCCAGTCCCCCCGTCTCGTTGCCCCTTAGTGGTGCTCGGTGGTGCTTGAGACCGCCATGTCTAATGGAATCGCCTGGCCTGGCGCCGTTGTGCGGAGGCTGCCAGGCTGCCTTAGTCAGTGAAACGTGAGACTCGAGTAAGCGGGAACTCGGGTCTGCCGATTCTTTTTTTGACGAGCGCGTTTTGGACTTTGACGGTCCCGTTCTCGTGGGATGTCTGCATCGGGAGCCCGCGTCAAACTCCAGCTTGGGTCTCGTCGTTTTTATGATGGCCCCCGCCAGGCCAACCCGAGCCCACCCGCACCCGAGTCGTACGGCTCTCCGACAGTCATCATCCACCAAACTACCCCAACCCAACCCGAAGGCTCCAAATTTCCCTCCATTTCCAGTGTGGGGGGGGGGTCGGGGACTGTTGAGAGAACACATATGAAACCGGTACCCCCACCCGAAATTCGGGTCTTCGGGTTGGGTTGAGGTGGTCTGGTAGGTAGTCAGACAGAGCCGATCTCCTGGCCCACCTGTGCCCCCAGCTGGCCGCGCGCCAGCTCGGAGCCTCTGGCAACGCGCACCTGGGGCGGCGGCGCCAGCCGCGCGGCCCGACGGGCCGCGCGCCCGCGCCGCATCGTTTTTGTTGTCGGTTTTGTGTGTAGGTGGTGGTGACGGGCCAGTGTTCCACCACCACCACCACGGGCAGGATGGGGGGAAGGGAGGATCGGGAGGTCCTCGCCGTCCTCCTCCTCCTCCTTCTCCTCCTCCTCTTCCTCCTCCTCCTCCCCCTCCTCCCTCCTCCTCCTCTTTCTCCTCTCCTCCTCCTCCTCCTTTTTCTCCTCCTCCTCCTCCGTCCTCCTCCTCCTCCTCCTCCTCCTCCTCCTCCTCTCCTCCTCCTCCTCCTCCTCCTCTCCTGCGTGTGGTCGTGGTGGTGGAACAGCGGGCCCCGCAGCGGGCGCCCCGCGTCCGACGGCGACGGCCAGATTGGCCGCGCGCGCCAGCCTTAGGACGCGGCGAGGCCGCCGCGGAGGGGGGCGCCAGTCTGCCCGGGCGCCGTGCACGGCACGCCCAGGGAGGGTACGGAGAGGCCGGGTGCGATGCCCAGCAGCGCACGTCGTCGAAGACCCACCTCGGCCGTTGTCGGGCATGTGTCCAGGCCTCTCGGACGGGGTCGGCACGCCCGGAAGGGGTACGGAGAGGCCGGGTGCGATGCCCACCGAATAATAATAATACTAATAATAATACTAAGAATAATAACAATAATAATAAGAATAATAATAATAGTAATAATAAGAATAATATTAAGAATAATAATACTAAGAATAATAATAATGATAATAATAATAAGAATAAGAATAATAATAGTAATAATAATAATAATAATAATAAGAAGAATAAGAATAATAATAGTAATAAGAATAATATAAGAATAAGAATAATAATGCTACGACTAATAATAATAATACTAAGAATAATAATAAGAAAAAAAATAACAATAAGAAGACTACTAATAACAAAACACCATGAGCATATAAACTTCGGGCGCTCCGCGCGGATTTCTTGGACCTGTGCTGGGCCCCCCTGGCGGCGCCCCTGGCGCGCTCGGCGCGCCAGGGATGGGTGGCCCAGCGTGGATCCCAGAAATCCGCGCGGAGCGCCCAAAGTTTATGCTTCTGGCGTGTTTTCTCCTTCCAGCCCAGCAGCACATGCCGTCGAGGACCCACGTCGGGCCGCTGCCGGGCAGGGGCCCAGGCCTCTCGGACGGGGTCGGAGCAGGTGGGGTCGGAGGGTCCCTTTCTGCGTCGCCGATGCACCCGCGATGCGGCTCGATGTGGGGCCCGATTTTCTTCACGCCGACGTCGCCGACGCATCGCCGACGCATCGTCGATGCCTCGTCGATGCCTCGTCGATGCATCGGTGATGCGTCGGCGGCGCGGCGGGATCCTCCGACCCCATCCACTCGGGCCCCATCTAGGAGGCCTCCAGGGTGGCTGCCTCGAGTTGTCACCGTCCGCTGCGTCGCCGGCAGCGAGGCCTGGCCACAGCGGGGAAGGATGGCCGTCCGTCTTGGTCACCATCCTTTCCGTACCCCTGCCAGGGGCGGAAGAATTCAGGAGGGGGAAAAAAGCACACAGACACAATTGATCGTCGATTCCCGAGAAAACATGGGAAAATATGGGAAGTGGGGGGAAGGGAAAAACCCAGAAAATACGGGGGAACATGGGGAATCCTGTCATTTGTGTCTATTTATTTGTGTGTCCCAGGGCCCCTTCAAGAACGCTGCGCCGACGCTCGAGCGTGAGTTGCCAGCGCAAGGTCTGGCGCAAGGTCTGGCGCAAGCGCCCTCGCTGCCGCGTTGGCGGCCTGCGAGAGCCCCTGCGCAGGGCCGCCACGCCTTCTCGCGTAAGACTTACGCCGCGCCTGTCCCTACAGGCCGATTTTGGGCGAAGAATAAAATTAGTCAAACAGATTCAAAATAATAGCTCAAAGTAGTAAACAACATCGTCCCCAGCCTCTTTTTCTGATTATTTTTGAGTACTCCTCTTGTAGAGGGACAGGCCCGACTTAACGTAAGACCCCTTTCTGTTGCTCGCTCATTCTGAGGCTGGGATTCGTCCACTGCAGTGGGTGCCCATGCCAAGAAACACCCTGCTTGCCTCCAGGGTGCCCTGGGTTTCTTGGGCTTCCGTGGTTTTGCTGTCAAGAGCGTGGCGTTGCCACACCAAACATCGATGCACGTCCTGGGGTCTCAGGATTGGGTCTCTCGTGGAAGGTTTCTTGTGGGCGAGCCCCTGCCGTACACGCCGCTGGGGGATCGATCTTCGGGGACGTCGGCATGGGGTGGATGTGCATGCATTCGGGCCCCCTGCGGCCCGAGTATATCCGTGACCACCGCCCGCGCGGGTCCCAGGGCGTGTCGGTTCCACACGAGGTGGATGAGTAGAGTCAACATTACAGCAAGGATGCAGTGCTTTGCAAGGCTATCCTCGCATCCTTGCTTGGCCGACCCTCCCCGAGCCAATTTGGACGTCCAAAGACGTCCACATGGGACGTCTGATGGCCTCGCATCCGTCTCTTGCATCCTCACCCTGCATTTCGACTGCATGGACAGATCCTTTCTTCCTTTCGTCCTTCCTTCCCCCTTGCGCACCCTTACCTTGCGCCCCTCCCTGACATATTCTCACTATCTCGCACCCTTCCCTGCATCAGTGTATCTTTACTGCATGGATCTCATCCCCGCCTCGCATTAAGTCGGGCATGCCCCTCTATAGGAGGAATGTTCCAGAACAGTCAAAGAACAGTCGTGCTCTTTGGATTCCTGTTTTTAAAACTATGTGTACACTCTCTTCCAACATCCGCCTGTAGGAGGACATGCCAGACCTAAGTGGTGGCCCATACCAAGAAACACCCCGCTTGCCTCCAGGGTGCCCTGGGTTTCTTGAGCTTCGATGGCATTGCCAGGGGGAGCGTGACGTGCTCCCCACACCAGAGATCGAGGGGCGTCCTGGGGCCTCGGGGGTCGGGCTTCCTGTGGAAGCTCCCTCGTGGTCGGCCCCCGCTGCAGGCCTCGCGCTCGTGCCTACCCTGCCGAGCCGTGGCGGCAGCCCGCGCGCTGCCGCGGCGCTGCTGCCGCGGAGACGGCGCGCGCACGCACGGCCCCCGCGCCAGCCGCCGCGGGGCGGTCCGCGGCACGGCGCGCGACGCGGAGACCGCGCGCCGCGAGCGGCGAGGAGCGGACCGCGCACCCCTCGCGTGCGGCGCGCGCGCGCGAGGCGGCGCGCCGCGGGCCGCCCGGGCGCCGCAGCGGCCGCGGCGGCTGCGGGCCTGGACACCCGGAAACCCGGACCCCCTCGAGTGGTGGAAAAGGCGCGGCGGGAGGTTTTCCCCTGTCTTCGGCCTCCTGGGGCCCTCGCCGGGCCCCGGGGCCGTCAGGAGACGGCTCAGGACGAAGAAAACGGGTCCTGGGGAAGGGGTCCTGACCTCTGAGGGTGGACTACACGTGAGAGTGACCCTTCGTGGGAGTGACCTTTGGTGCGGGCCCATTGGGGGTCCCCGATCGCCGAGCGCGGTGCGGTAGGAGCGTCCTGCGCGCTGGTGTTCGGGCTCCCGCGGCTCCCAAAAAGTCGCGCACCAAAGGTCATTCTTACCCAGGTTCACTCTCGCGTGATGTCGATTGGTCTGTACGGAAGGGATGGGCACGATGCCCATCCAGGCCTCCCAGATGGGGTCCGAGCCGATGGGGTCGGAGAATCGCGCCGCATCGCCAATGCATCGGCGATGCGGCTCGATGCGGAGCTCGATTTTCTCCTCGCCGACGTCGCCGATGCATCGCTGACGTCGCCGATGCATCGCCGACGCATCGGCGATACGTCGCCGAGGCACTGGCGATGCACTTGCGATGCGGCGCGATCCTCCGACCCCATCTTCTCGGAATCCATCTGAGAGGCGTCTATTGTGGGCACGGAAGGGATTGGCACGATGCCCAGCAGGAGCTGTTTCGGGCCAGGGACATGTCCGCCGTGCCATGGTGCGCTTGGCCACCACTTGGTGGCAGATGGCGGCTTCGAGATCCTGGCGTCACAACTTTGGCAGCAGGGGCGTTTTCGCTTAATTTCGGGCCCTGGGACCCTCACGGATCGATCTGGCTCGACAATGGCGCAGGAAGATGGGGTCCAGGGCTCAGGTCGCGATTTTTTTTGCAATGGCAGATCTCAGGGAAGGGAAGAACACGATGCCTGGCAGCAACTGTGTCGGGCCATAGACATGTCACTCGTTGGCAGATAGCGGTCCAAGCACAGTGTACATACAGTATTGATGTGTGTGTGATGTGTGTGTGTGTACATGTGCACCTATATCTATGTATACCTTTCTAAGCGACCCACACTTGTGTGTACAATGTATATGTGATATATATATATAGATAGATGTGTAGATGGGTGCAAGCAACTCACACATATGTGTATACACCATTATATGTGTATATGCGTGTATGTATGCATGCATGAATGTACGTACGTATGCATATATGAATGTATGCATTCATGTATGCACGTGTGCGTACAGGTGTACGTATAGATGCATGTATGCATATGTGTGTGTATATATGCATGTATGCATGTATATGCGTAGGTATGTGTGTATATGTATATGCATGTATGTATGTTGTAGGCATGCACTATATGCACACATTGACGTATGTATGTGATTATGCATGTATGGTTTTTGCATATATGCCTGCATGTCTGTATGTTTGAATGTAGAAATGTACATGTGTGTGTATGTGTATGCATGCGTGCATACAGACGCCTGCCTGCATGCATGTATGCGTGTATGCATGACTGTACATGTATATGCGTAATTATGTATGCTATGCCATGATGCTATATGGTGTGGTTTGGCATATTGTGTTATGTCATCATCTGCTATGCTTTGTCATGCTACGTTGTGTCTTGCGATGTTTGTTTGTTTTGTTTATGTATGTATGCATTCACGTATGTGTCTATACAATCCTGCATGTATGTAGGTATACTCTGTGTCCCTCAATAGTTCTGGGGGTACCTGTAGTCCGCGGGGGTACCTATAGTCCGGGGGGGGGGTACTTGTAGTCCAGGGGGGTACCTGTAGTCCGGGGGGGGGTACTTGTAGTCCGGGGGGGGGGTACCTGTAGTCCGGGGGGGGGTACCTGTAGTCCGGGGGGGGCGCGCATGGGGGCGCGCTTTGGCTTCCAGAGACTACGTAGCGAACGCGGGGGGGGTTGTAGTTCCGGGGGCTAGGGGGGTACCTGTAGTCCGGGGGGGGGTACCTGTAGTCCAGGGGGGGTACTTGTAGTCTGGGGGGGAGTACCTGTAGTCCGGGGGGGTGTACCTGTAGTCCGGGGGGGGGGGGTACCTGTAGTCCTGGGGAGGGTTTTTTGTAGTCCGGGAGGTATCTGTAGTCCGGGGCCCCAGAACTATTGAGGGACACAGAGTACGTGTGTTTGTCAGTATGCCTGTGCATACTTATGCACGTATGTATGTATGTACGTATGTATGTATAGGTGCGTGCATGTACGTATGCATGTATGCATGCATGCGTGCATGTCTGTATATCTGGATGTATGCAGGTATTCATGTGTGTGTGTGTGTGCGTGCGCATGCATGCATTGTTTATGTACGTATGCATGCATGTATGTATGTATGTGACCTGTATGCTTGCCTGCATGTACGCATGTATGCATGCACCGCATGTATGTACACATATATATATATATATATATAGGTATGTATGTATGCATGCATACATGTATGTATGCATGTTCTGTAAGGTGTGTAACGCCTGCATGTATGTATATATACATGCATGCATGTATGTACGTATGCAAATATGTATGTGTACATGCATGTATGCATGCACACCTGCATATATGTATGTACGTTGGCATGCGTGCATGCATGTCTGTATATATATATATATATATATATACACGTTCACTATCTATACACATGGCAATCTACCCATAGCTGATATATTATTATTTGTATTCATTTATATCTAGATACACATGTGTGCACATATGTTCAACACCTGTCGCCTGGAGCACCGACCAGAACAAATCTACACCAACCATGGCCCGTTCCGTTTCTGCGAAGCCCTATGGGACAGGGCCTAGATATCTTCGTGTATATACGCGCGGTTCCCAATGCTTTCCAAAAGGGGCATCGCCCGCTGCTGGACGGGCGGCCTTCCGTTTCAACTGGACAGCGTCCATGGCGGCGCCGACAGCGAGTCCTGCTCAATACGCACGTGCGTTGCTGTTGGTCTTCGTCCCCAGCGACTGTATCGACTGTACCGAGCGGAGGAGGAGGGGGAGGAGGAGGAGGAGGAGGAGGAGGAGGAGGAGGAGGAGGAGGACTGTACCCAGCACGCGCTCTTGAAGGAGACCCGTGCGGCAGGAAAGCGCGCCCACGCCTCGCCCTCTCTGGGTGGCAACCTTACTCAGCAAGGGGGGTTGGGGGCGGCTCAAAGGGGGGAAGCGCCAGGCTGGAACCGGCGCTACGTCGCCGCTGGATCGGCGACAGGGCCCCAACAGAGGCACCACACGCTCCTGGGCAGCATTGGGCCATCGGGCGCCCCTGTCGGCGATGAGTGGGGGGCTGGGTGGTCGATGCATCGCCTCCTGAGCCTTCCCCCCCTACTTCGAAGAAGGAGAAACGCCATAACCATAAACTTTTGGCGCTCGGCGCGGATTTCTTGCATCCGCGCTGGGCCCCCCAGCGGCGCTTCCAGCGCCGCCCCAGGCGTGCTCCGCCCGCCAGGGAGGGGGGTCCAGTGCAGATCCAAGACATCCGCGCGGAGCGCCAACAGTTTATGTTGATGGCGTTGCTTGTCCTCTATAACTGTTGCCTGTGACTCTCTCGGGAGGTGCAGGGGGTATTTGGCAGTCAGGGTTAAGGCGGCCATGTCCCTCTCCAGTGGGAATATTCAAAAATAGTCACGACATCATACCGGGACGATGTTTTGACTAGTTTTGAATTGTCTTGGGCATTGTTTGACTCTTTCCTGTTTTTCTTGGGCATTATTGGGCATAGCACTACTGGAGTATAGCCCTATAGCCGTTTCATCCTATAGCACAATATTCCTTTAGCCCTATATATTCCCATAGCCCTATAGCCCTATAGCCCTATAGCTCTATATGCCTATCGCCCTATCGCCCTATAGCCCCTATAGCCCCATAGTCCTATATCCCCATAGCCCTATGGTCCATTAGCCCTATAGCCCCTTTGCCCTATAGACTCATAGCACTATAGCCCTATAGCCCCATAGCCCCAGAGTCCCATGGCCTTATAGCCCCATAGTCCTATATCCCCATAGCCCTATGGCCCTGTGACCCTGTAGCCCTGTCGCCCTGTAGACCTATAGCCCTTTGGCCATATAGCCATATAGTTCCTTTGCCCTATAGCCCCATCGCCCTGTAGCCCAATCGCCCTAGAGCTCTAAAAAGACTTTGATTGTGGTTCTTCTCCGGTATCATCTCGTTGTATGTGATTGCTTCATTCTCTCATTCAAACATTGCCAGAAGTGCTGGGCCGCGTACGTCAATATCATTTTCGGATTGCAGATTGCTGGGTGTTTGACATCTCCGCCCATGCACCGTACGCCAAGGCCTTAACTTGCGGGTTGCGGCGTTGCTGGGAGATGTGTTGAGGTGTGAGGTGGTGTTTGCTTGATAGTTTCTCATCATATCTCACCTTGGCTGTTTCGGCTTCAGGTGCCCTGGTATTCCCAGCCCATGAGCTGATTCGGCTTGTTGCTTGGCACATGCTATGGTCAAGTACGCCTTCCATTTTGGAGCGTCCGATGCACAAGTAACATGGGATCGACTAATACCCTGTCTGGTCCAAGAGATTTCTTATCCGACGCGGTGACGACGCCAATGGGACATGGCTGCGCAGCAGGTGGATGATGGGCGGCGGGGTTGGCTGCGTGGCTTGTCGCTTCGCAGGCTTCGGGAGCCCATTTGGAAGGTTTGACGCGACGTCCCTGTCAGCCCTTCAGGCAGTCAATTTTCAGAAGCACCAAGACAACCCCAACAACAAAACGGCTGCTGCAGCTTTTTTATCTGGCCAAGCCTCAGTTTTGATCGGGTGCCCTGATCCGGCTTATTTTGAACAATTGGCGAATGACATGGTTCGCGGGAAGGCGTTCGATAACTCATCAGTTCAATTGAAGGCTGCATGATGTCTCCAGGAGGCCATCCGCCAGCAAGGCCAGAAAGGTATCAGCGAATCTAAAGGAATCAGTGAATCTACATGGAGACCTTTGTTTCTGGATGAACGTAATGGAAGGCTCCTACTCCGCTTGCGCGCAATGAATGATTCCTAGCAGACCTACTCTGGGGCCCTGGGGCTCCAGCGAGAGTTTGGCTCGGGTGCGATTCAAATTGCTTCAGCCACGGGAAGATTATGTCGCGGGCTTGCACGATACTGCATGACCCCCACAGAGTACATCGTTTGTTGGAAAAGAGACCAAAGCAACAGGGCTCTTCGACCACCTGCGTAAAGCTGTTCTTTGCTTGGCGGTGGACCCTGCTGGCGATGAGACGCTGCGCGCAGAGATCATGCGATGCAGTTCTTCGGCGGGATCTGTTGCCAACGTCTTGACCCCAAACTTGAACGTCGTATTCAAAGATACGGGGAACGCCTCTCGTAGAATCGTCAGCCGCCCGTGGGCGACCGACCCCTACATCCGAGATGTCGCCATGATGACCGCCCACGGTCGAGGTGCTATTTCACGGATGGTGCACACACGTATTCACTTGCGTCAAATGTTACACATGTGTGTGAAACAGCATTCCAACGGCATTATCAGTTCGGCCTGCACCAACATGCGTGCAGCGAAACATCGGTTTGAGTCGTTGCAAAAACCAAAGGGGAGACCGTGCTTGCATTTACACGCTTGTATCCAGACGGCCTTGCATATTTGCCAGCACTTCAACAATGAGGATGCGAGGGATCGCGCAAAAACGTGGTTGCTCTGGGTGAATTGCGAGAGGTGTCTGAGGGCCGCCATTCTGGCGGGCGCAAGTGATCAAGCGATGGCATTTATGCGCAGCACGGATACGGGGAAGCTGGGTCCTGCAAGCTTGGAAAAGGAGACTCAAACATTCAGTCTATCAATTACAGCTCTCTCTTGTGAGAAGCAGTGATTGGCAGTCTTTGGATACGCGTTCACCATGGTGGAACTACGCAAGGACCAACTGGTGTGGCACATCGGAAAAGACACTTGCGTACTGGGTGATGAAAGCGGGCCCCCAGAAGATGTAAATGATCGGTGCGTGGGAAGGATGGGTTTACGTATTAGTTTAGCTCGTGCAACCCTGAAAGCTGCGTTCCCCAGCCGGGATATCTCGCAGGTGCGCGGCGGGGGTGTGAAGATGCCAGATACCAAGTGCTTTCGTGGGTGTCTGCTCACGACATGCTTGAGACTGGTTCTTCGGATGCCCGCTTAGGCATTCCAGATTCTGACGCGGGCAAGCCCGTGCATAAGGACCCAGGGGATCACGTCGCCAGGCTGGCGCAAGCGCTCAATGCGACGGCTTCCGCCCTCCGCCTTTGCTCAACACCCGTACGCGCGAGTTGCGAAACAATCGCGAACCACCTGGACTCGCAGACGTGTTTCTTCTGTTTGTTCTCTGGACTCACTGTTCTTTCTAGAAGCAAGAAACACCAACTTTCAACATTTGTGTTTTGGTTGCGGTCGAGGCGCCCCATCCCGTGGCTTATCACTGAGCCGGTTCGGTTCAATAGTCAGGGGCCGACTCAGCCAAATCGCGCCCCGATTGAGCGCCAAGTTGCCCTCTCTGGTCGGGGGGCTAGCGGTCGTGCCCAGAGCGCAGCTACACGCGCAATGGCAAGATACGTTCCCTCGAACCAGGGCTCGATGGACTGATTCGGCCTCGGATGTGGATGCGTGGTCTATGGTCCTGGCCCAGGCCCGCCTCCCTCGCGTGGCCGCGCACCACTCCGCCGACGTCATTCGCAAGGCTGTGGCCGCGTGCGCGGGTTTTGGTGTGAGCACGTCTGGCGTTGAGCAGGGCTTCGGTAAGGGTGATCTGGCAATGGGCAACGAGAGGTTGCCGTGCCGCCCTGGGGCGGAGGAGTTGATTCTACATTAGAATTCGATGTGCGTGGACATGACATCAAGAAGCTTGTGCCTTGTGCCCAGCGCGCGCGGCAGGATGCCTACATACCCCGCGGAAGCAGGACCCCCTTGGCCGTCTTAGCAGGGGCGCCAGGAGGAAGACGGCGATGAATTCGGAAACAGCTTTCATCGCCAAGCGCCGCGCAGCGGCCGAATTCTCTACCCGTGAGCTTCCAACTGCTGCGAAGTCGGGCGATGGGCCGCCTGGCGTTGTGCAGCGCGGCGCCGATTGGAGCGCTTCGCGCGACGGGGAATTGCATTTCCAGAAGGTACGAGCGAAGGCCGTGGACGCACTGGGCGAACGCACGTTGCTCAAGCATGAGGTCACGCCCGCGCTCGAGCGCACTCTTCTGGCCAAGTGCGCCAAGAGAATCAAGGACGTGCGTGCAAGGGAACGCAAGGCGGCGCGCGCTCAAGCAACACTCGAAATGACGTCCAGTAGAAGCGTTCTGAGGTCGTCACGTGGCGCATCTGCTTTTGTTGGAGCAAGTGTCAGCAGTAGGCCTCTAGCGCTGGCGCTCGCTTAAAAAAAAACATTGCGCTGGGCCTATCCCGCGCGGCCAGCGTTCTCGCTGTGAACAAACGCCAGGCCACGCAACTACGAATGTGACCGCTGCTTCGGCGTTTCGGGGTGCTTGCCAGATGAGCCCCGGCCTGGTGCTCTCTGGTGCCTTCATACATTGCAGCCAATGTTTCACATCGGTAGAACTATATTCACGAGCCTTGGCACTGCTGCGAGCCCTGGCCATTTTCGCAATTCACCGGGGAAGGTAGTGGCAATCACGAAGGGTTGTGCTTGGGAGCTTGAGCGCGCCGACTGGCTTGCATTCAAGGCGGTTGAGCGCCCTGGTTTGTTGTTCACTTGGGTCGCTGACGGGGAAGTGGCTGGTTTTGCGGGCCACAAACGCGCGTTCACATTGGAGGCGGCGTTTCTGAAGCGAATCGCCATCGTTGATTTCTACCGCTTCTGTGAGTGGTTTCAGGGAGGTTGCCTAAACAACGAAGAACACCATCAACATCGTCGTGATCATTGTCATTATCACCATCACCAGGTCGCCATGACATTAGCAGCACCACTGCTATCACCACCACCCGCTATCATCGCTATCGTCATTGCCTGAGCCGTGCATGTCTGAATCATCATCTTCACCATCATGTGTACTACCACGAAACACGATCACCAGCGCAAATTGACATATGAATATCACGACCACAATCATCATTGGCAACATCGCCAAATCCATCCGTGCCCCACTCCAGCCTGCGGCCCTCCCTTGCACGAGGCCGAGCGCTACTATTGATCTTTTCGTGCCCCACTTTATCTCAAACTAGCGATTCCGAGAGCCACACGAGAGCAGGATATATGCTGCCCGGGTTCATGTGAGCAGCGTGTTCTACCCACCTGGCGATGGACACTCGCGTGGCGCAGCGAAATTCAAACAGAGGGGTCACAGCGCGTGCCCGCCACTCCGCCACCAGACCTCCCACGTGACCATTGGGCATTTCCTTTCTGACAGCCGATGGAGGACTCGGCAGTTGCCAGACGCCAGCTCTATGTCCATGGAATTCATGATGCGAAGAAAAACAGCTGCGAAGAAAAACAGCTATTTCAAATTCGCCCTACATGACGCCTAACTTGGTCTCAGAAACCAAAAATCCCGAAATCGATTGGCACGCGCAGTGTGGGTGACGTTCCGCATGGTGAAGAATTCCATTGTATTTTGGCGAGGTAGGGGTGCGGGGGGGGGCGCGAAACGAGGTCGGAGGGACAAAGAGTGAGGGGGAGGAGGGCTGGGATTATTCGCGGGCAGCAGCGCCCGCGCGCCCGCGCGACCGTGCGCCCGCGGCAGCGCCCGAGCCCTCGAGCGCTCCTGCGTCCCCAGGCTTGGAGGCCGCCAGAGGTTGGCCCGTGGCGCAAGGCGCGACACGCAGCGAGATTCTGCGAGCGAGCCCTACCCCTGCGGGTCCAGCCCTCGCGGGGCATCGGACACCCTCGCCGGGGGGAGCGCCTGGCTGCAAGCTTTCTTCGGCCTCTGAACCCCAGCCGGCGTTGCAGAAATCTGACCTGCGGGTAGGGTTCGCAGTTTCACCGGGCGCGTTTCACTATTCGCAAAATGCCGATTCGCAGATATACGCAAAAGCAGCGCATGGTTGCCTCGGCGCAGTGGATCTTAAATCCTGCGAGTCGTAGAACGCTCAGGCGATCGCAAACATGGATCAAGGGGGCGTGGATTAGCGACGGGTCCCGCTTCCATGGGAAATCGCGGATTTCCGCCACCGAGCGAGGCGGCACTGGCCGCATTTTGGGGAGGGCACCTCCTCCGATCCATGGATTTGGCGACCGCGCGCCAATTCCATGGGTCGCTAATCCATGTTTGCGCGCCCCCGAGTAAGCAAAAGCAGCACATGGTTGCCTCGATATAATGGATCGCGAATCCTGCGAGTCGTAGAACGCGCTCGACTACATGTGGCTGCCGAATCTCAAACAGTGGCGAAGCGTCCTGGCTCGCCTATAGCCATACAGAACAAGCTCGCCTATAGCCATACCAAACAATGTTCTAAGAACCTTCTGTGGTTCCCATGAAATGTTCTTGGAACATGTTTGGCGGACTCTGTCTTGTTTGTATACATCGGGTTTCTGTTCTAAGAACATCGTTTGTGTTCTTAGGACATTTTTGGGTTCTGGGAACATTTCGTGGTAGGACTATAGGAATGCCGGGACGGTCGGCCCCTGCTCAACAATCGCGCTGACACATCTTCGCGGGAAGAGCCCCTCTTTCTTCTCTCGTCCCTCGGGGGCCGGGGCCTCCCTCTCGCGCTCTGGGGAGAGGCCCGGGGTGGCCATGCGGAGCACCCCTGTCGCGAGGCCACGGAGGGCCCATGGGGGTCCAGAGTGGTCTTATAAGTCGGGCCTGTCCCTCTACAGGAGGAGTGTTCAAAAATAGTCAAAAAATAGTCGGGGGAGTAATCTTTGAGCATTTTATTGCTATTTGGGCGTATTTTTGGGTATTGCCAATGTTTCGCCCAGGATCCCCCTGCAGGAGGACACGCCCAAGACCTGCTGGTTGGGGGGGGGGGGGCCCAAATGAAGGGAGGGAGAACACGGTTCTCAATGGGGACCCTTGCGGTCCCCTTGGGAGCCAGCAGGGGCCCCAAAGTGATCCTGCCCCGTTGGGGCCTTTTTCTTCTCCTTCTTCTTCTTCTTCTTCCTCGTCTCCTTCTTCTCCTTCTTCTCCTTCTTCTCCTTCTTCTCCTTCTGCTTCTTCTTCTCCTTCTGCTTCTTCTTCTTCTTCTTCCTCTTCTTCTCCTTCTTCTCCTTCTTCTCCTTGACGAGGTCACCCCCCACTCCGAATGGGGCGAAGAGCCGTCGCCTCCTCCTCCCCCTCTTCCTCCTCCTCCTCCTCCTCCTCCTCCTCCTGCTCCTCCTCCTGCACCCAACATGCACAGTTAGGATGGACGTCCGAGCGATGGCGAGTCTGGGGGTCCAGCGCATTCTGGACCCCGCTGCCCGAAACGGGCACTCTGGTCAGGATCACTCACCCCAGGCGGCCTCCGACTTCAAGCTCACCCCCCCTGTTGGAATATGCGTGGCAGGTTCGCGCCGAGTCGACGCGGCGGCGATGCCGATGCGGGTGCTCAAGGGTTGAAGTCCACTGGCGCCCTCATTTGGGCCAATCCTCGGAACGATCACCTCTTGTCGGATAGCGGAGATCGCTCAGGATAAAATATTGCACGTGGTGTCACGCAAACCCGCGCAGGCGACGCACGAGACTGGGGTCGCTTGCGCCGACACTCGCGCGAACGGGTCTCCGCGCGAGGCCGCGCGCGAGCGCCCTCGCTCCCGGTGTGGCGTGCCGCCCGTGCGGGCCGCGCAATCTGCGGCGCAGGGTCGCTGTACCACCTGTGCGTGAGACCCGCTGCGGTTCGTTGCTTCCGGCCACGTCGGCACGCCGCGGACCAGCCGTCCCTCGAAGAAGGGGAAACGCCATAGACATCAACTGTTGGTGGCGCTCCGCGCGGGATTTCTTGGATCCGCGCTGGGCCCCCCCCCCCCGGCGGCGCCTCCAGCGGCGCCTCCTGGCGCTCTGGGCGCCAGGGAGGGGGTCCAGCGCGGAGCCAAGAAATCCGCCTGGAGAGCCAACAGTTTATTTTTGTGCAGTTTTGTCTTCTATTACTCGGGGCAGACCATGCGTGCCCCCCTGGGAGCAGGCGTACCCTAATATAGCGAGGGAGCCTCGCGCCCCCCGCTCACAGAGGGCGCGGGTGCGCCCCCCGAGCGGCAGCGGCCTCCGCGCGCACGCGCTGCAGCCGGGACCCTGGCCCCTGCGCCGGCTCCTGGGGGCTACGGCGGCAGGTTTCAGTCGGGCAGATCCTTCTAAGCGCAGGAGGGTCATCCAAGAGTGGTGGAACAATAGTCGGGGGACGATGCTTCTGCAATTTTCGGCGATGTTTGAATGTTTTCGGATGTGTTCTTTTTTATTCTTCCAAAGTCCGCCTGAAGGGGGACATGCCCGACCTCTAACGGCAGGTTTGTGTCGCGTCGACGCGGTAGCGGCCCCAGCGCGGGCGTTCAGGGTTGAGCGCAGCCAGTGGCCCACATCCGGAGGAGGGGGAGGAGGAGGGGGAGGAGGAGGAGGAGGAGGAGGAGGAGGAGGAGGAGGAGGAGGAGGAGGTCGAGGAGGTGGAGGAGGACTTTGAGGAGGTGAAGGAGTACCTTCACTCCTGGCTTCGTCTTCTCTATATCTGGGTACGTCGCCCTGGCGGGACACGCCCGGCCCCACCGTCGCTGCAAGAACGCCCAGCATGCCGGCGGGCGCCGGGCCCTCCAGAAGCGCGCGCGTCGAGGTGCCAGGCCAGGCGGGGCGGGCTGGTCCTCGCGCGCGCGCGCTAGCGGTCCGGACGGGCGATGCGGGTACGGAAAGAAGGGGGAACGATGCCCAGCATTATGATGCTCCAACCTACTTTAGCCTTGACCACCAGGAAGAATTTCGAGCGCCCCAAAAAGTACCGAAACTCAAGGGTTTTAACGTGCCGGGCCCTGGGAGACACTCGCCCGACACTGCTTCGACACTGTTTCGACACTCTTTCGACACTTTTCCGGGTGCTCGAAATTATTTCTGGGATGTGGTCCTTAAGTAGGATGGGGACAACAAGCCCAGCAGCAGCTCCTGCTCATTTTGCACATGACCCGCTGTCCGCGCCGCCGCGGACGTTGTCCACTGTCGGAAACTGGAACATCTACATTACCAGTTGCGGGCTGTTGTTCAATCCCAGGACTTCTTGAGGGTCGGGGGCGACGCTGGGGTGGTGTGGTGTATATTTTTTTCCCCGATGTCCCGGGGAAGCAACGAAACGTGTATACACCAGGGTCCCGCATACACCAGGATCCGCTCTCCAGTGCAAATTTCAATACAGGGCTGGAAAAAACGTCGGTGTATAGAGTTCGATTCCCTACCTTGACGACACCAGCCCGCCCGCCCAACAGCGGCCGCTGTGGGTTAGGGACAATATTTGGTGTTGGGCGTTGTACCCACTCTTGCCGGACCCATTTCGGGCGTCCAGAAGCGAGGCTCCAGGGCCCGTCTCGATGCGAACGATCCGACTCGGCATCGATTCTGACGCGCCGTCGTCGTCGTCGTCGTAGTCGTCGTCGTCGTCGCCGTCGTCGTCGACGTCGTCGACGTCGTCATCGACGTCGACGTCATCGTCGTCGTCGTCGTCGTCGTCGTCGTCGTCGTCGTCGTCGTCGAGGTCGTCATCGACGTCGTCGCTGCGTCCGTCCGTCGGTCCGTCCGCCAGACCGCTTCCTCCGCCGGCAGGCCGGCCGGGGGGGCCCCGGGCCCGTCGGGCGGCATCGGCACGACCGCTCTCGCACGCGATCTTCCCCCCCCCCTCCTCCTCCTTCTCCTCCTCCCCCTCCTCCTCCTCCTCCTCCTCCTCCTCCTCCTCAACCTCCTCTTTCCCCCCCAGCCCCCGACTTCTTTCAGCCACGCGCAGAGGGAGTGTCCAGACCGTCTCGAACGGCAAGGGATGCGCCGGCCACTGTGGGCACTCCCCGCCTCGTCCTGCCTCACGGGGGTTGGCCCAGCTTCTCACCACCCTGGCGGTGCACGGGGCCGACAGAGCAAGGAAGGCCCAGCGTTGGTTTCATCGCCCCTTGGCCACAACCCTGGCTGCAGAGGCGGAGGGCAGCTCGGCTCCGATTGGCAGCATCGGTTACGGCCGCGGTCTTTCCCATCCCCACAAGGCCCGCCCGCAAAAGTCGGCCACGCGCAGAGGGGGGTGGGGGGGCTTCGGCGCAGGCACAGCCCGCAATGATCGCCCCATGCACAGCGATGACCTCGCTCACTGCCCTGTCGGCTGCGGCTCGCCTCGGACCCGAATAGGCCGCGCGCGGCACTCTCGCCAACCAGGTGCGGGAACCCTGCGCCTCAGCAGCTCTCCTGAGGACGTCGCGGTCAGTCCTCTCGTAATCTCTCGTAGAACCTACTGATGTCGGAATGGACTGAGGCACCGTCGAAGCCCGCTGCCCTTGCTAACCCGAGATTGAGGTTGCGCAGGTAGGCCGCTCGGTCGCAGCACGTGTGTGTGTGTGTGTGTGTGTGTGTGTGGCGCCAGATGCCGCTGCGGGGAGTTGCGCGCGCAGGTCGCCCTGCCGACGCGGCGCCGCGCGCGAGCGGCGTTGCGCGCAGGTGCAAATCCAGAGCGCGCGCACAGTTCGCCCTGCCGACGTGGCGCCTCGCGCGAGCGGCGCCGCACGCAGGAACAGCTCATTGCGATATCGGCGCAGGAGAGTTTGCGGCGACCCCGCGGGGTTGCCGCTGCGTTCGCGCCCGCCCGCCGTCCCTGGGCCCCTTGCGGAGCTGCCCGTGGGGGGGGGTGATTGTCGTTGCTTGGGGCAGGTCGAGGTCTCCGCGGGGGCCGCGGGAGAAGGGGGGGGCTGGTCGTCAGTGTACAGTGCCGTTTAAAAGCAATGCTGCATTGAAAATCAATGCTGATGCGTTGATTTATTCGTAAATTTGTCATTATTAAAGAATCCAGTGTATTGAACATCCTATGGATTAAAACCTGCCTTGTACTCAGCACGGGGGGCCAGCGGCGCTGGACCCAAGGGCTTCTTCCCCTCTCCCGAGCTGGCCGCCGCTCGGCCCCAGCACCGCGTCGGGTCCGAGGCCGGTGTGGGTGCGGACCTGTCCCGAGCGAGTTCTCAAAGGGTGGCTTGCCTCGGGGGCGCGAACAGTGTAGAATTTACGAGGGATCGAGGCTTCAGGGGCGCGTGTGATTGACTGGGGATCGTGGCCCCAGATGCGCGAATGTAGTGTAATTTTCTGGAGATCGTGGCCTCGGGGGCGCGAATATGGGGTATTTTACAAAAGGATCGTGGCTTCGGGGACGCGAATGTTGTGCAATTTGCAAGGGATCATAGCCTCGGGGGCGCGAGCGCACTGTAATTTGCGAGGGGTTATAGCGTTGGGAGCGCGAATCTCATGTATTTCTATTTGTCCCACAGCCCCGCAGGAATTCAGAGAATGCGATTCGGGGGTGGTAGCCGGGTCCTTTTCGGCCCCCCCCCCTCCCCTTCACGCGGACTTCAACAACTCACAGTGGGAAGCCGAAAGCAGGATTGTAACATTGGAAACTGGAAACTGGAACTGGTGCAGGGAACAGCAAGCTTAATTCTCGCAGCCTGATGGCCCCACAAGGGGGCCTGCGGATTTGTTTCATCACGGGGACTGGCAGGAACAATGTACATTGTGCGTTGCCCTGTGCCGTGGCGCTTCTGCGAAGCTCCATGGGACAGGGCCCATGAGGGTCTGAGGTGGCCCCGGCCAGCAAACGTGGGGAGGGGTGAGAGTTTCCAGGTTCTGGGCTCGAGTTTTTGTGTTTTTTGTTTCTCCTCCTTCTTCGGTCTCTGGGGGTCGTTTTCGGGCCCCGGGACCGTCAAAACCAGATCCAGGGTGGACATTTGCGCCAGATAGACTTTGTGAGGGGTCCAGGGACCGATTTTGAGTGGATTTGCCCCTACCCCCGTCATGACCGATTTTCTCGTGTCCCATCAGCTCAGGCCCCTTAATCGCCTCCAAACCTTTCCCCTGTTTGAGCCCCCGTGGGGGTGGGGATTCTGGTGAGGTGGCTCAGGGCCCATCCACGCAGGACGGCTCGAAGAACAATTGCAGTGGAGGCCCATGCCAAGAAGCGCCCTGCTTGCCTCCAGGGTGCCCTGGGTTTCTTGGGCTTCGACGTTTTTGCTGTGGGAAGCGTGGCGTTCCCACACCAGAAATCAATGGTCGTCCTGGGGTCTCAGGGTTGGGTTTCTTTTGGAAGGTTTCTTGTGGACTGGCCTCCACTGCACTTGCGTAAAACAGCTTTCAGAGTTCCGCTCCGAAAGTGTCAGGTTATGCAGGTTTTTCCTTCCTCTCCAGGCCTCCCAGATGGGGTCGGAGGAGACGGGGTCGGAGGATCGCGCCGCAGCGCCGATGCATCGGCGATGCGGCTCGATGCGGAGCCTGGTTTTCTCCACGAAGATGGCGCCGATGGTACCGCTGACGTCGCCGATGCATCGGCGATGCGGCGCGTCCTCCCACCCCATCTACTCGGACCCCACCTATGAGGCCTCTATCCTCTAAGGAAGGGGAAGCGGATGGCGGCAGGAGACTATGCAGAAGCCTCGGGTAGCCGTTGAGCGGCTGCGGACTCGACTGCAGGAGGCAGTCAACTGGTAAGGCTGGTGCGTGTCAGCCGATGGGGTGGTTGCGCTCAAGACGCGCTGCGTTTCCTTCGCGCAGAGCTGTCCGAGAACCGCTACGAAGGAAACCTCCTTCAGGAAAAGGGAACGGGGTCCCGCCGAATGGAGTCCGCAGCGAGCCCGCAGAGCGGGAGTCACGGCGGGCCTCCGGGGCAGATCTTCGCACGCAGATTTTGGAGATCAGTGGGTCTTCGGGGCAGGAGCGGCGACGAGCGGCGACAACGGAAGACGACGGGACGACGACGGGCGGCGACGATGACGGGGCCCGGCGGCGACGGGCGAACGCGCGGCGACGAGCGGCGACCACGGCGGCGCCACTCCCCGTCGAGAGGCGCGGGGAAGACGGCGGCCGGGGCCGCCGCCTGCGCCGCGGACCGGGAGGACCGCCTGCGGCAGCTCCAGGCAAGGCGGGGGTGGTTCCAGGGGAGGCCCATGCCAAGGCGCGCCCTGCCTGCTTGCCTCCAGGGTGCCCCGAGTTTCTTGGGTTTCGACGTTTTTGCTGTGGGAAGCGTGGCGTTCCCATACAAAAAACCAATGGCCGTCCTGGGGTCTCAGGGGTGGGTTTCTTGTGGAAGGTTTCTAGTGGTCCGGCCCCCGCTGTAGGTGGCCAAGTATGGGAGCTTCTGTCGAAGAAGAAAAGAACGCCATAAGCATAAACTGTTGGCGCTTCGCGCGGATTTCTTGGATCCGCGTCTGGCCCCCCCCCCGCGGCGCCTCCGGCCCCGCCCCTGGCGCGGGGGGTCTAGCGCGGATCTAAGAAATCCGCGCGGAGCGACCAAAGTTAATGTTATGGCGTTTTTTCCTTTTCTAGGTTACGTGGCCAAGCATGGGAGCTTCTGTTCGACCCAAGAGTCTGTCAAAATATGGTTCCACGAGATGTAGTTGGATGTCGTGGGTGCTCATGTGGGATTTTAGTGTGGGTGTGGTGGGGGGCACGAGATCTCACTAGCTGGGCGCCCGTGCGACTACCTGAGGCTCCCATGTCTGGCTACCTAGAAGCGGTCGGACGGGGCTAGGGCGACGCTAAGTCCGTTCCAGAGCGTCCTGGAACGCGCTCATAGCGCTCCGGAACGCTCTGAGAGGGCCGCGGTGCCCGAGACATCCTCCAGAGCCGGCGGATCTGAGAAGCTGTTCGGTCTGGCCTCGTCTGGGTTTGCCTCGTCCTGGCTTCGTCTCTCAGGAGGGGAAAAAAGCACAGACACAATCCATCGTCGACTCTCAGGAAAATACGCGAAACAATGGGAAGTGGGGGGGAGACGAGCATCCAACAGATATGGAAAAATGTGGGGGATCCTGGGATTGGGATTTGTGCGTGTGTGTATTTATTTCCCCCCTCTTTGTTAATTCAAGCTTCGCGCGGCCCGCTTAGCTTCGACGGGAAGAGGCGCGCTCTCGACCCGCGAATCGAAAAAGTGTGTATTTATTTGTGTGTCCCTGGGCCCCTTCAGTCTCGGGCGGGGGCGGGGTCGGCCACCGGCGTTGTGTCCCCAGGCGAGCCCGTCCTCGCCCGAGGGTCTCCTCGCCCGCAGGCGTCCTCGTCCCTGCTTGGTCTCGCTGTGGGGGCCCATGCCGAGGAGCGCCCTGCTCGCCTCCAGGGTTCAGGAGGGCAAAAAACACACAGACACAATGAATCGTCGATTCCCCAGAAAATAGGGGAAAGTATGGGAAGTGTGGGGGAAGACAGAACCCCAGAAAATACAGGAAAATATGGGGAATCTTGTTATTTGTGTGTATTTATTTGTGTGTCCCAGGGCCCCTTCAAGGGTGCCCCGGGTTTCTCGGGGGTTCGGTGGCTTTGCGATGGAGCGCGCGACGTTCTCGCGCCAAAGTTCCATGGACGTCCTGGGGTCTCAGGGTCGGGTTTCTTGTGTAAGGTTTCTTGTGGACTGGCCTCCACTGCACCCGAAGGTGTCCTCGTCCTGGCTTCGTCTTAGGTGGAGGATCGCGCACGGGCGGCCCTCGGGTTCCCCGGGAGGGAGGACCAGCGGTAGCGGCCTGCAGCGGCGCGGGGTGGGGTGGGCGGGGCGGGAGGGCCAGCCAGTGGAGGTTGACAGACCTCCTACCCTGACACGTCGATCAGCGCATTGGCCGTTTTCGGCTCGCGAGAGGGCGTCGCGGCCGTCATTTGTGCGGGTCCAGGTCCGTCGGTTTCGGTCCTAGGCCGTTTTCAATAAAGGGAGGTTTACTAAAGGGAGGTTCGTCCACCGCCGAAGAGGGGCACCCGGTGGTACGTCACCGATCTTCTTCGGCCACGCGCAGGGGGGTGTAGGGTCAAGTCCGGCGTGTCCCTCTACAGGAGGGAAACTCAAAAATAGTCAAAATTTAGTCTGGGGAGTTTTTTTTTTTTTTTTTTTTTCTCCTCATTGTTGTTTTGAAATGTTCAGTGCAAACAATAAGCACAATCATATACACACACACTTATATATATATACAGAAACAAGATAACTAACACAAGTGAACATACAACAACACATGTTTGGTCATGTTTGGTATATTTTTTCGGGAATCTGGTATTTTCTTTCAAAATCGGGCTGTAGGGGGACATGCCCGACCTCACGCTACTTCTCTTCGTGTGTCCCCTTCTCGGCCTCCTGGGGGTCCCTCGCTGCACCGCCGGATCCGCCTTGCATCTTCTGGTCAGGGCGCACCCAAGCAGAGTGCCGTGGAGCGTGGCGGTATGGGTGCCTGTGGGCGTGCCCAGGGAGGGGGTGAGGCTTCTCTGCAGCACCCCTGCTGCTCGGAGGGCGCGCGCCTCGTCTGCAGATGCAGGGCGGGCGCCTTCCAAGAAGCAGCCTCCTTTTGAGAAGCCTTCCCCCTGACCCGCCTGTTGCGCGCCGCCAAATTCTGGTGAGGTCAGATGGTTGCGGGGCTCAGGTGAGGCCGGGGTCGTGGATGGAGATGGGGACGAACACCAACAGGTCGCCGTTTTTCATTCACTGTCTCGCCGATCGGCGCGGGCACCCGTCCCTCCCCCCTCCCCCCTCTCATAGACTTCAGTCGGGCATGCCCCTCTACAGGAGGAATATTCAAGAATAGCAAAAACTTGTCAGGGGACGGTTTTTTGGTATATATTTTTACCATTAGTTTTTTTTCTCTCCGTATTTTTTCATTTTTCACCCAAAATCCGCCTGCAGGGGGACATGCCAGACCTCATCATAGTCCACTTCTTGTCTGCTTCTGGCGGCTGCCTTTGGCGACTGGTCAGGATCCTTCTCCCCGGTCTGCTGGCGCGACCGGCAAAAAAGCAGATCGACTGATGAAGCACCAGCCAGCCCAGACCCCCAGACCCCCAGACACCCCCCCCCCCTTCTCTCGGGGAAGCGTCGGGCTCGAGAGCGCCGGGACCCGGGCCTGCTGGCGCTTTTGGACGAGCGCGCCCCCGGATTTTGACGACTCGGTGTTCGCGGGATGTCTGCAGCGGGAGCTCGCGTCAAGTTCCAGAGGGGAGCTCCTCCTTTTCATGCTGGCCCCGTCAGGCCAATCCGAGTCCCCCGAACCCGAGTCTTGCGTCTCCCCGACCCTCCCCCACCCTTCGGCCAAACGAAACCCAGAACAAAAAACACGCTTACCAGCAGTTCCTGTGCACTCCGAAGAGGGCTCACCGTCGGTGTCGCCGAGGACGTGGTCCATTCGGGACAAGCGTCGCCTGCCCAGGATGGACCGCTGTCTGCTCGGGGCAACATCGGCATTTATGTTATTGGATCGAGACGGACCAGCATCGACGATCGAGCCGGCGTTTGGATCAAGCATCTATGATGGAGACGGTCTTTGGATCGATGGCCGAGGAGGAGGAGGAAGAGGAGGAGGAGGAGGTGGAAGTGGAGGATCGAGGATCGAGGATCGACGTATTTTGATGTTCTTCGCCCTTCTTGGGACTCGGGGAGACCTCTTGTTTGTCGACACTGCTGGAATCTCCTCGAATTTTTGGGCAAACGCACTCCAGTACAGGCCTGAGGGTCGATTTTCGACCCCTGGACCCAGAGCCTTCTTCACTTCGTGCCAAAAATCACAATGAAGGTGTTGGGCAGCTCTCTGCATCTGAGGGCCCGTGCTGGGCGTCGAAGCCGTCACCCTTGAGGCAGACGACCCCAGACAGCTTTACACAGAAGAGGAAAAGGAGAACATCGTTAGGCCACCTACGCCGTTCTGGTGGAAATCCTCATCACCCGCTGGCCTGTTTGACCAGTTTTCCGATGTCGTGTTTTTGTAAGCGCTGTCCCCGGTCTTCTCGACCCCTTTCCCAAGGACGGACAGAGCGCTTTCTGACGCTGCTGGCAGGGACGGCGGGGAGTTGACCTGACCCAAAAACGGACGGATTCCAATTGCGTTGGAACGGATTCCAAGCATTCCCAGGCTATTTCCGACCAGACAAGTACCAATCCCAATCGATTCAGATTCCTAAGGATTCCTCTGGGATGCTAGAGGGATGTCTCATACACTGTAGTGGAGTCTTCAGCAGTTCAGAAGAACCCCTTGAGGATGTCCGAAGGGATTCCTGAGGGATTCTTGGTCTTCCCCAGATTCCTAAGGGATGTGTAAGGATTCTTCTTGAGGGGTTCCTAGGGAGTCCGATGGGATTCCGAGAGGATTCCAAAGGAAGTTTCCCAAGGGATTTTGAAGGATTCTAAAGGGATTCTTCAGGACTCCGAAGGGATTCCTTGTGAATTTTCTACTCCGAGTTTCTTAATAAGCGTCGGGGGGGCGTCACCCCCGCCGACAGCCCCACACCGAGCCCCGTCGCGGGCAGCCACCGCACGGCGCTTCGACCCCCGTCGCAGCGCGACGACGAGGCGAGGTTAACCCCCGTCGGGGGGGTACCCCCCCACGTTTATCAAGAAACCCAGAGTAAGGATCCCGATCGATTCCTATGGATATCTCTTGGTGTCCTAAGGGTTCCTATGGATTCCTAGAACTTCTTCAGAATCCCTCCGGGACCCCAGGATTCGTGGGGGATTCCTTTAGATTCCGAAGGGATTCATGAGGATTCCTAAAGGACTCCTCAGGGATCCTGAAGGATTCCTCAGGGACTCCGAAGGTTTCCTAAGCATTCCGCTACCACACTTACACGTGCTCCTGCGACATTCATCACTAAGACTTCCGTTCGTCTTCGGGTTCGTCTTCGGGTTCGGGTTCGTCTTCGGGTTCGGCGTTCAATGCAACACAATGAGACTGTGGTACAATAGGGCTGCAGCATGAATCATATGAGAGTGCAGTCGCCATAATAGGAATGCAATCATAAACAAAAGCGGGTAGGGTAGGAATGCAAGACGAACGCAACACCATAGGACTAACATCGGCAGTCAATAGGAGTACACCATGGAAACACTACAACAGGAAGGACATACGAATACACGGAGCACATTAGGAAAACAACAATATTACAACACAACTTACATAGGAATACAGAAGGACGGCAATAGGAGTACAGTAGCAATGCAATGCAACAAGAAAACACTATGAACGCAGTAAGAAACACAGCACGACACTCGACATACATGCAACAGGGGTACAATAGGAATACAGTCGGAACACACTCGCAGTACAATAGGACACCACGTGAAAACAAACAGTACATTCGGACCCAATGCAATCGGATTACATTCGGAATACAATAGGTATTCAATCGGAATCCAAGAGGCACAAGGGTGACGTGCGACACGCCCCCTTTCTGTTACTTCTCCGACGCAGCGTGTACAGAGGCAATATACCATAATGGTACAAGAAGGCGACTTGTAGCGCTACTCGAAGGCGGCGGGTGACGCTACTACTACCACTACTACTACTACTACTACTACTACTACTACTACTACTACTACTACTACTACTACTTCTACTACTACTACTACTACTACTACTACTACTACTATCACTTCAAGTACTACTAGCACTAGCATTACTACTACTACTACTACTACTACTGCTAGTACCCGTACTGGAACTACTGCTACTACTATTGCTATTGTTGCTGCCCGTGCTACTACTTACTACTACTGCCACCTTATGACTACGAGGACGACTACCACTACCACTCCCACGACGACTACTATCATTATTACTCCTGGTATCACCACCACTGCCACCGCTTCTTCTTCTTCTTCTTCTTCTACTACTACTGCTGCCATTGCTACAACTGCTACGGCTACGACAGCTACTACTCCTCCTCATCCTTTTACTACTACTCTACTTTTATTACCGATGCTAGTAGTAGTACTACTACTACTACTGCTACTACTACTACTGCTGCTACTACTACTACTACTACTACTAGTACTACTACTAACACTACTACTACTACTACTACTACTGCTGCTACGACTACTACTACGACTAGTACTACTACTACTACTTCCACCACTATCTTCTATTACTACTACGACTGCTACTACTACTACTACTACTACTACTACTGCTACGACTGCCACCAGTACAACTACTACTATCAACACTGCTACTACCACTGGTAGTAATAGTAATAGTAATAGTATTAGTAGTCGTAGCAGTAGTAGTAGTAGTAGTAGTAGTAGTAGTAGTAGTAGTAGTCGTAGTCGTAGTAGTAGTAGTAGTAGTAGTAGTAGTAGTAGTCGTAGTCGTAGTCGTAGTAGTAGTATTATTATTATTAGTAGTAGTAGTAGTAGTAGTAGTAGTAGTACTTATACCACTGCTACGACGACGGCGACTACTACTACTGCTACTAATTCTACTGTTACGGCGGCTACTACTACTACTACTACTACTACTCCTACTACTACTACTACTACTGCTGCTGCTGCTACTACTACTACTACTACTTTTACTGCTGCTACTACTACTACTACTGCTACTACTACTACTACCGCACGCATGACTACGTCTGCGACCACTCGCACCACTCATTCTAGTACGACGCTAACGCATCACTACAACTACGATTGCTTCCAATTTCAGTTGCCAGGAACACGCTGCAGCAATGCAGTTGCCATATGGAAGCGGCGCAATTGCCCATTGGAGAGTGACGGTCCCACAAGCCAGACATACGTTGTTGCAGCCCAGCTCCTGGAGCCCGCATGTGGAGATTTTGCGATCGTGCGGATGTCAAATAGCGACACGCCAGATGTGCACATGGATGATGCGTTCAGGTGGAAGCATTCTTCTTTCGAACCGTCATGAAATCTACACGGCTCCCGCGCGGAGCCCATGCAAATCACAATTGCCCGTTCGGCAAATGGGACATGCATGTCGTGAGCCCGTGTTGGAGCATAGCAGTTTTCACATGACGACAATCCAACATGTCATTCGAATTTGAGACGCTGCCCATATGATTACGATGCGTTCCCAGATGGACACCTACCTGTACAAGTGTCACCACATTCGGAACTATGCAGACTGCATATGGGGCATCTTACTTAGAAACGCTGCATAAACAACAACGCCACGCGCAGGTCACACCGACGCCACGCCACATGACCAACACCCTCGAGTTCCCACTTGCCATGCAACAGCTCTTCTGCGAAACTTGCGCGCGTGACGTCTGCTTTTTATCTCCCACTACCTGTGCATAGGAATTCCCGGTTTTCCAGTTCTCGGACGAACATTTGGTGTTCATATGTGAGTATTCTTCTGCGCGCTGATGGCGCCCCCGCAGCACTCACACGCAAATTGTACAATGCTCAAATGGAAACCAACCATTGCGACACATTACGCACTTGTCGTCCGAACTCTATCGAGCTCTCTTATGGTAGCCGTGTAGCTCCAGGAATAATTGGCGACCGTTGCCCATTCTCAAAAAAAAACAACAACTCACATATGCCAGAAGTAGACTAGTGCCAATTCCAGGTCTGGCGCTCACGTTGTTTGCCCGAATACGTAATTTTGGTATCTCAAGAGCTGCATGTTATATTGAATGGTTTTAACTCTTCACACATCGAATCCTAGTGTGCGGCTCTTCTGGCTGGTTGTAACTGGTGCTGGTAGGTTTTGCGGCTGCTGGAATTTGTGCCATTCGTTTGGATTCGGTACCAGTCGGTTGGGATAGGTCGGCGGTGGTGGACATGATCTGATTGGGGCCTGGCTCCGTCCCGTGGTGGATGTGATCCAATTTGGGATTCCAGTCTGGTCGCTGTGGTGACGACGACAACGGCGACCACGACTACGACCACAACGACGAAGACTGCGACGGCGGCGACGGCCACGACGACAACGGCGGCGGTGGCAGCGGTAGTGGACGTGACCTAATTGGGGCCTGGCACTGGCCCGTGGTGGATGTGATCAACTTGGGATTCTGGCTTTGGCCCGTGGTGGCGACGACGACGACGACGGCGGCGGCGACGACGACAGCGGCGGCGACGCTGGCGGCGACGACGGCGACGGGTGGGGGGACCGTTGCCCCCCTCCCCCCTTGCGCTGGGTGCAGGGGGGGGGAGGGTCGGGGCGTGGGGGGGGGGCGACGGTGGCGACGACGACGACGACGACGACGACGACGAGGGCGACAAAGAGGCCCTGCGACGGCGGCGCGGCGAGAGTGGCGGCGACGGCGGCGACGTGGTGCGGGGGTGGGGGGGGGCCGCGTTCGCCCCCCCCCCCCCCCCACCCCCTTCCTCCACCTCCTCCTCCTCCTCCACCTCCACCTCCTCCTCCTCCTCCACCTCCTCCATCTCCTCCTCAAGAGCTGCATTTGATATTGAATTGTTTTAACTTTTCACACATCGAATCCTAATGTGCGGCTCTTCTGGCTGGTTGTAATAGGTGCTGGTAGGTTTTGGAATTTGTACCGCTCGTTTGGATTTGTTACGAGTCGGTTGGGATAGGTCGGCGGTGGTGGACGTGATCTAATTGGGGCCTGGCTTCGTCCCGTGGTGGATGTGACCCAATTTGGGATTCTGGTCCTGCCCGTGGTGGCGAAGACGACGCCGACGACACCGACGACGGCGGCGGCGGCGACGACGACGGCGGCGGCGGTGGCGGCGACGACGGCGACGGGTGGGGGGACCGCTGCCCCCCTCCCCCCTTGCGTTGGGTGCAGGTGGGGGGGGGGTCGGGGCGTGGTGGGGGGGGGCGTGGTGGCGACGACGACGACGAAGACGACGAAGACGGCGACAAAGACGCCCTGCGATGGCGGCGCGGCGAGAGTGGTGGCATCGGCGGCGATGTGGTGCGGGGGTGGGGCGGGGCAGCGTTCGCCCCCCCTTCCACCTCCTTCCTCCACCTCCTCCTCCTCCACCTCCTCCACCTCCTCCTCCTCCTCCACCTCCTCCACCTCCTCCTCCACCTCCTACTCCTTTGCGCAAGGGGCGGGGGGAGAGCTTCGGGACCTCCCGGCTCGTTTCCTCCTCTGGGGAGGGGGGGTGAGGAGGCGGGGCTTTTGGGGCTTGGGGGTGGGGGGAGGTGTGTTCCCCGGCTTCTGAGGCCCACCCTTCGGATTCGTTTCGGCGGGGGGGGGGGCGGGGGCGGTGTCTGAGACCCCCCGATGATTTGTTTCAGGCCGGCGACAGTGGATCGCGCTCCCTCCTGGGACGGTTTCTTGATCACTTCTTTTGATGTTGGCCTTCGTGGGGCCCGAGAGAGGCCCAGCAGCCGGAAGCTGCGAACAGGAACAGCCGTTGCAGTTTGTTCGTGACGCTGGAGGTCTGGGCGGGTTCCCAGGCCGTCCGCGAGCGCATCACCTGCGCGGACACCCTGCGCGCGCTGAAGTCCCTGGGCTCCGCGCTGAGCGACGCAGCCCAGAGCCCCAAGAAGGCCCCAGCGCAGCCCGAGGGGTTCCCGTGCCTTCTTCTCCCTCATCCTTCTTTCCTCCTCCTACATCTCTCTTGCTGACCAATTACTCCTCCCTGTCGCACCCCCAGACGTGTCGGTAGTGCGGGCATGGTGTTTTTTCAATGATGGAGGGCGGGTGGTTTTCAACATGTGCAGCAATTTCAATGAAGTTTGACGTTGGCAGCAATTTCGATGATGGAGGGCGGGCGGTTTTCAACGTGTGGCCCCGCTTCAGTGCCACGTTCCTTTTTTTGAAATAGTGCAAGAGTTTCATGAGTACAGGCCAGTTGGTTTTAAACATATGGCTCTCAACTTAGAGCCGCGCGCATTCGCATTACACGTATTTCGCACATTCAAGGAAGGAGGGTGGGTCCTTTCAAGTTGTGGTTGTCGCTTTAGTCTGCGATTATTGGGTACATTTTTAGGCAGTTCCAAGTGTAAGTATGTCTGAAGTCCCGACGCTGGCGGTGTAGCACGAGTTCGGACTGTCAGGACGAAGTGGTAATTGGTGCGCGGTGTTGAAATCCCAGGAGTAGTTTTCTAGCACGATCTAGGATTGTCAGAGCGCTGTAGTCAAGTCCACACTCGGCGTTGAAGTCCTAGGAATGGTGTTTTGCCACGATGGAGGATTGTCAGACGCATGTCTTTCAATGGGGCACTTCGCGCGATCAAACTAATTTTCTGTAGGGGCCTATGGAGAGGAAGCTTTGGTGGAGGTTCTATTGTAGCACCGTTGATGCGTCTTGGGTTTACACTGGTCCTCCTCGTCCTCCTCCTCCTCTCCCTACTCCATCCTCCTCCTTCCACCTGCACCACCTCCCCCTCTCCCTCCTCCCTCTCCTCCACCTTGTCCTCCACGTCCTCCTCTTCCTCCTCTGCGTGCACTCCAATCCGCCCTCCTCCTCCTCCTCCTCCTCCTCCTCCTCCTCCTCCTCCTCCTCCTCCTCCCCCGCGCGCCCTCCCGCGCGTGCAGGGGAGGATGAGGAGGAGGAGGAGGAGGCGGAGGCGGAGGAGGAGGCGGAGGAGGATGAGGAGGACGAGGAGGAGGAGGAGGAGGAGGAGGAGGAGGAGGAGGAGGAGGAGGAGGAGGAGGAGGAGGAGGAGGAGGAGGAGGAGGGAGGAGGAGGAGTCGCAGGATCAGAAGGCGGAATGATATTTGCAGACGTTTGTTGGCGACTGTTAAACCCTGGGGACCTCTGGCGACCCGAATGCACATTTCGCAATCGATGCTTTTGCGAGCAACGGTTGGCGGGCCTCGGGAGCGCGGACGCAATGCTTGGGGAGGCCGAGAGTCGCTCAGCATCCCTGCACGCATGGCTGGCGGAGATGCCACACGTCAAATTCTTTCAGGCACTATCGGACGATGGGCCAATTTTCCACCACCGCCACCATATGTAGGACGGGGGAGAAGGAGGAGGGCCTCCTCCTCCTCTTCCTCCTCGTCCTCCTCCGCCTCCTCCTACTCCTTCTCCTCCTCCTCCTCCTCCTCCTCCTCCTCCTTCTCCTCTCTCTCCTCCTCCCTCTCCTACCTATGGTAGTGGTGGTGGAACACCGGCCCATCATCGAAGGTGCCACCCGCCTCCGGGCCAGCTTTGCCCACGGGGTGGCAGAAATGGCTTGATGCGCCCTGCGCGCCGCGCATCCGCGGACTCGCGTGCGTGTCATCAGTCGGTCGAGAGGTCTGCGACATGTCGCTACGTCAACGGGCTCATCCGAGACGAACGGGCATTCGCAAGGGCGCGTTGTGCCTTCTGCGAGGTGCATGGGGAACCTCTGCATGCCGCGCCCCAAGAATCCTAGGCAAGGCGACGCCGAAGGGAAGCTCCTTGCATGCGTAAGACGTCACTCCGCCGGACCTCCTGTGAGCTCACGGAAGCGGTGACAGTTGTGCAGTCGGCAGAGCCTTGGGAGGAGAGGTCCCCTAAGGGTTTGCGGATTTCCCAGGATCACGAAAGTGGCCACATATCCAAACGAGGACGCATCCACCGCAGGGTTGGGGAAACACATCCACTGTTCGGGGTGGAAGATGGCCCAAGAGATTGCATGGGCCCACGATTCTGCAAACTCGAGATGTCGAGTGATGTGTCCTTCTGCTTCCGCTCTCCGCTTCCGCTCTCCTCGATCCTCCCCCTCGTTCCTTGCTAATCTTTCTGCTCCTCCCTCATCCCTGCCTCCTCGTCCCGCGCGCTGAGGGGAGGAGGGCGAGATGTCGGGGAGGGGACGAATGGGGGGCGCCACGTTTTCGAAGGTACAGTACATATGAACGACGCAAAGAGATGGAATCGATTGCACCGACATTGGCGCCCCGCGTAAGGTCCCGCGGAGGCACCCTCGTCTCCAATGCAGCGTGCCGCGCTGGCGGCCCGCGTTAGCTGCTGCGTGAGGTCGCTGCGCCATCCCGCGTGATGCCCGTTGCGGATCTTTGCTCACGTGAACTTCTCCGGGCTCAGCAGTGGGCTCCAGTTTTCGGGCGGCTCTCTGTGGTGGCACGGTGGCCGTGCCTCTGAGGCTCCTCGCGTGCTTTTTTGTCGGAGGGCCTGCGGCCCTGCTCTGCCAGCAGGAGCTCGGCGCTCGCCGCGGGGCGGCGGGGACCGATGCCCCGAGGGCAGCAGGCTCTCGGTTCCAGGCCTCTCGGGGCTCCTTTGGACTCCTCTGGCTCGGTGCAGTTTGACCTCGGTCGATGCCGATTCCGATTCGATTCGATGCTGTTATGCCGATCTGGATTGCGGCTTCTGACTAGTCGGAAGCCGGAGCATATGCATTCCCAGCGCCAGGCTGTTTTCCCGTCCCAGGATTTTCTGAGGGTCGGGGAGGACGTCGGGGTGTTGTGGTGTATATTTTTGTTCACCGATTTCCTGGGGAAACAGCGGAACATGTATACAGTAGGATCCCGTATACAGCAGGATCCCCTGTCCTGGCTGCAATTTTCCGCAAAGGGCCAGAAACAGCGTCGGTGTATAGAGTTCGTTTCCCTAATTAGAGGCGTTACTTTCCTGCCGATTTGACTCCTCGGGACTGAGCGGCCGATTTCCGCCGACGCGACTCATGCCGATCGCCGTTCTGATTTATCGATTCGACTCTGGGCTCTCCTGCCTCTTGCGCAGTGCTCTTCTCCTCCATGCGCAGCCCCCGGGCCTCGTGATCCTCTCTCGCGGGGCTCTGCCATTAGCCTTAAGTCGGGCATGTCCCCCTACAGGAGGAGGAATATTCAAAAATGGTCAAAAATAGTCAGGGGGCGATTTTTTTATTTTCTGAACATGGTTGAGCATGTTTTGACTAGGTTTTATCATTTGTCCAATTTCTGCCTGTACGGGGACATACCCGACCTAACTCATGAGGGAAAAAACACAGACACAATTCATCGTCGATCCCGAGGAAAATATGGGAAGATATGGGAAGTGGGGGGAAGACAATAACCCAGGGAAATGCGGGAAAATATGGAGAATCCTGCTATTTGTGTGTGTATCTATTTGTGTGCCCCAGGGCCCCTTCACTGACACCAGCCCTGGGCATCCTCTCTACGGCCACGGAGCCCGCGAGGAGCCCCCCCTCCCTTTGGCACCCGTGGGGCCCGCCCTTCTCTCCGGGGGCACGCCTCCCGGCGGCCCCGGAGGCCGAGGAGCCCCAGGGAGGGAGAGCCTCGAGGTAGGGAGGTATAGAGCAGAGCTGAGCTTAAACTTACCAGCTTGGAACCTATCCCTATCCCTATGTTGGGCATCGCCTCGTCACGATGGCGATCTTAGGGATTCCCTCAGTTTCTGGGGGTGCATCCCTAAGATTGTCATCGCCTTTGGGCGTGTCAATCTTAAGGATATGGATAAGTTCGAGGCTGGTTATAAAAGGTGTTTTTGGTGATGTCATTGGCCGTTTTCGTTTCGACGTCGTTTTGCGGTCATGGCGGGTTCGAGACAAAAGCGGAGGACAACGAAAGCAACACGAGAAGGAACAAGCACCGTTTAGGTACAGCCCTGGAACAGAGCATAAACATGCTTTCGGGTTCGTGATCGTTGTTTTATTCATCGGTTTGCCGATCGGCGCGGGCCCCCAACTCCCCCCCCCCGTGGAGTAGATCTTGGCTGTCGTTTGGCGCCTGTTTCGAGCGGCTGGAGTCCCCCAGAGGCCGCACGCTTGCGAACAGTCGCGCTAAGCAGAGGTCTTGACCCAGACCCCCCCCTCCCCCCTTGCCGCCCAACGTCGAAGCGCCGAACAAAAAAACGCTCACTTGAGTCGGCCATGTCCTTTTACAGGAGGAAGATTCAAGAGTGGTCAAAACATAGTTTCGACTATTTTCGAACTATTGTTGAGTATTTGTCGAATGTTGTTGTTGTGCTTCTTCGAAAATCCGCCTGGTCGGAGGGCATGCCCGACCTAAACAGAAGTTCGGGGTTCCGCGCAGATGTCTTGGATCGGCGCCGGGCGCCCTCGGCGCTTCCTCCAGCACCGACCCTGGCGCTCCCTGACGCGCTCCGCGCGCCAGGGAGGGGGTCCGCGTTGTTCAAGAGAAACCCGCGAGGAGCTCCGAAGGTTTCTGTCTGTGCCCTCTCTGTCCTTTGGTCCTGCAGCCCGAGGAGGTGTTTTTTAGCAACTCTCATTGTGCACTGCATGTTTCAGGAGGGGAAAAAAACACACAGACGCAATGAATCGTTCATTCCCCAGGAAGTATGGGAAAATATGGGAAGTGGGGGGAAGACAAAACCGAGAAAATATGGGAAAAGATGGGGAATCCATCCTGTTTTTTGTGTGTACTTATTTATGTGTCCCAGGGCCCCTTCAATTTCTCCGCTCCGGCTCCCGTCCCATCGTTGACGATGCTCGTTCGACGCGGAACCAAGGGCCACTTGGCCCGAAGAGAGCCCCCATGGGGGTGAAGAACGCGTAGCCTCTTTCTCTTCTCGCTCGAGACTTGATGCAAGAGAAGGAGGGGGCCTCCAGTTGCTGGGGTGCAGGGCGGGAACCGCTAGCACTCAGTCGGGCATGCCCCTTTGCAGGAGGAGTGTTCAAGAATAGTCAAATAATAGTCTGGGGAAGATTCTTCGTTTTTTTCAGTATCTCTGAGCACTTTTTGATTATTTTCTTCCAAAATCCGCCTGTAGGAGGACGTGGCCGATCTACGTCTCGGGTTATATACGGATGCTTGCATGGCGCGGTTTGTGCACCCTGGCGCAGCCGATCCGATTCGAGTCCGACGTCGTGCAGGTGCAGCCCGAGTCGACGCACGTTCCAGTGCGATCGGCCTTGTGGGCCCTGGGTCGGTGGTGCATGCGCCGTCCTGGCTGCGCCTGGGAAAGACGCTCGCACCGACCTCGGACCCAGGATTGGCCCAGGCGACGTGGGTGTCGGTGTGCGGCTGTTGTCGTCCTGCGAGACGGCGGCACCGAGGTGTGCGGATGCCGGGGACGCTCTCCAGCGGCTTGAGGTCGACAGTGCCCCGATTGGCGGCCGTCAGAGGACGACGTAAGCGTACGGAAGGTTTGCGTCGTGTCGGCGCAGCGGCGACATCGTTGCCAGCAATCAACGTTGAGCGCCGCCGGCGACATAGAATCAGTCGATGATGAATAATTCGACGCTTCGTAAACGGCCGATCGTTCAGGGTTGAAAGATCTCCGCTGTGTCAGAGACCAACACCGAAGTCGTCACGACACGAACCTGCCGCAACAGGCCCTCGGAGGTTCCCAGAGGCCCCCCGGAGGTTCTCGCAGGTCCCTGCACGACCGCCGAGGACGACGACGAGCGACGAGCGATGGCGAGGAAGACCGGCGACCAGTGACGAGAAGGGGGGCGACCGACGACGGAGGCGGGCGGCGGCGCCCCGAAGGCGTCCGCGCCGGTGGCCGCCGCCGCGGCGGCCGCGCGCCTCGCGCTGGCGCTCGCCGGCGGTGGCCCAGGCGGCGAGGCGCCAGCCCGGGCGGGCGGACGGGCGGCGGCGGCCAGCGTCCCTCACTGCTCCCTCCTCCTCTTCGTCCTACTCCTCCTCCTCCTTTGGATGTCGCTCCTCTTAATTATCCCTTCCTCCCTCCCTCATCCGCTTCCTCTCCCTCTTCCCTCCCATCTCCTTCTCTTCCCCCTCCTACCTCATCCTCCCTCCTCCTCCCTCCTCCCTCCTCCTTCGTCACCTTCGTTGTTGTCGTCGTCATTGTCATTGTCATCTTCATTGTCAATATCACCTTCATCGTCATCACCATCCTCATCATCATCACCACCATCATCATCAGCATTGCCACCATCATTACCATCATCATCCCAATCATCATCCTCATTCCCTTTCTCACCATCATCAGCAGCATCATCACCATCGTCGTCATCATCATCGTCATCATCGTCGTCATCATCATCATCATTATCATCATCTTCACCATCAGCATCATCATCATCATCATCAAAATCATCATAATCACTATAACCATCGTCACCATTCGCAACAGCAGCATTGTCATCATCATCATCACCATCATCATCAACATTATGAGCATCATCAGTATCTGTATCATCATCATCATCATCATCATCATCATCATCATCATCGTCATCATCATCATCATCATCAGTATCATCATCATCATCATCATCATCATTATCAGTATAACCACCATCATAATCAGTACCGTATGGGCTCGAGCTTGCTTGGGAGCGAGCGAGCGCAACCCATCCGATCTGCCCTCAGAGTCCGTCTAACGTACTCGTGGCGGTACCGTCAATGATTGCGTTGCTGAAGATCGGGTGTGCAGTGGTCTGGAAGAGTTTCTTTCATCCGACATAACTGCGATGGAGAAAGGACAGCAGACGAATATCAGCGGGCCAGGAGCTCGCCAAACAAAGGTTGTGAAGTTGATTCAAGATGCTGGGGGTGATCGAGCCACCGCAGCGTATAATGAGTTTCGGATGCGAATCCTGGGAGGTCAAACTCTGATTTTGCCCTGGTCCGTAATCCGGCTTGATCCCGCTTAGTCCGGCTTAATCCCTCTTAATCCCGCTTAAGCTGGCTTACTCCGAGGCCCATTCAGGCGTAACAGCCCCCCAATGGGGCTTAATCCTTTTTAATCCTTCCGACGAAAGCCTCCCAGTAGTTGCCTCCTAAATGAGTTCACCCACGAAGATCGAGCGGGGCTGGACCTATTTTTTGGCCACGGCCCCTGATGACAAGCAGTTGGGTGCAGTGCAGATGCTCTTGACAAAATGCAAGGTATCTTGGTCTCACGATCGCCATCGGCGCGTTGCGAGTGCCAGTGCTGTGACCGACGGGACCACGAGTGGAACGACAACCAAATGCAAACGGAGAGGCCAGGTGGGGACATGCCCATCGCCCTCGACGAACACGTCGAGACGCCCCCGATCGCCCAGGCCCCGGACAAGCTCCCCAATGGAGAATCCGAGGCCTCGGTCTCGCTGCACTCCATAGTGGACGCTGAGGAGTGGTGCTCCGCCCTCCGTCGCCAGAAAGAGCCCTTGGCTACCATCGCCCCTGGCACAGGCAACGGGCAGTGGACCCACGCGAAGATCTAAATTCTTGTCCTGAAGGTCCCCCAGGGAGCTCAGGCTCCGAAGACAACGTTCAGGGAAGGAATCATCTAAAAGTTCGGTGGCACAGAGGTCAACCCGAAGGACAACATAACCCAGCTCGACGCCGCTGGTGGCAACTCCTTGTTCATGGGCATCACGGTGCACGAGGCCGATGCCATGCTAGCCAATCCATCGACCAAGGACTTCTTCACCAGTCGGTTCAGTGGCGCCATGCCCATCGTGATCGGGTGCTAGAAGCAGCAGGACAGTTTAGGCAGCACGGCAAACGAGCGGTGGAAGCAGGCCCGTAGTTTTGATGCCCAGCTGTCTCTCGACGTGGGCCTGCGTGATGTGATCAGGCCCACAAGGAATTCCATCTGCTACGAGGTCGAGCTGCTGGGTGAAGCTGGCAGGCTACTGCGCGCAAGA
>CAUYUJ010021116.1:12500-92500 GCA_963575745.1 Prorocentrum cordatum | reverse complement strand
CCAGTTCTGCCAACGCCCGAGATGGGGTCGGAGGATCGCGCCGCATCGCCGATGCATCGCCGCTGCGGCTCGCTGTGGAGCCCGATTTGCTTCACGTCGACGTCGCCGATGCATCGCCGACGTCGACGATGCGTCGCTGGTGCATCGCTGATGCATCGGCGATGCATCGCCGATGCACTAGCGATGCGGCGCGATCCTCCGGCCCCATCTACTCCGACCCCAGCTAGGAGGCCTCTAAAGGTCGAGGTCGGTTCGTGGAGGGCACCCCGCTGTTCTTCGTGTTTGTTGGATGCATCCAGTGCATCCTGGGGAAGGGGGGGCCCTCGGCTGTTCTGTGCGTCGTGGCAGGCGGAGGGTCTCATGCTCTTAAAGAATGTTTTTCTGCCCTGGGTCCGCCTGTATCAGGGCGGCGTTTGCGGTGGTTTAGGTTTGTTATGCTTTTTTGTCCGTTTGCAGCTGGGCGGGGGGAGGTCTTGGGCCCCATGGCCGTCAGAGGAGCGGGTCTTGGGCGGGCCGAGGGTCCGTGGGACTCTTGGTTGAAAAAATGGCGACCTCGGAGGCTTGGGAAAAAAACTATCGAGTCAACTGATCAAAGCGGGCCGCCCACCCCAGTCACAGGCCGTTTGGAGCGGGTGGTGTGCGAGACTGGCCGCGAGCCCAAGTCCCAGTGGTCATGTTCATGGGAGCTGCCAGCGGGCGCGGTTATTCAAACGGGTTCTAGGCAGCCACGGTGTGTGGTGAGGGATCCTTTTCGATCGGTTGTGTTTGGAATTGCGATGTGCTCGTTTTTCTCCCAGGGCCAGAAAAAGACATGGAGGTCCAACGCGCCCCCCCCACATGGAGGTCCAAACGACCCCACCGCGGGCGTTCAAGGTTGAGCGCGCCGCTGGTGGCCCCGACTCGGCCGATGGGGAGCGATGTGTCGATCGAAGTGCCGCCGATCGTTTAAGCTTGAACGAGCGCCCAAGGCCGTCGAAAGAAGGCGAGGTTGCCTCCTCTGCCGCTGCTGGTGGGACGAGCACTGGTTCCACGCGGCGGGAGCGCCCCCCGCTGAGGCTCAAACCCCGATGCCGTGTCTTTTCCCCACAAAGGGCCTTCCAGTTCCGCGCCGCTCTTCGCCCTTGTCTCCTCCTCCTCCTCCTCCTCCTCCTCCTCCTCCTCCTCTTCCCCCTCCACCTCCCCCTCCTCCTTCTCCTCCTCCCCCTCCTCTCCTCCTCCTCCTCCTCTCCTCCTCCTCCTCCTCCTCCTCCTCCTCCTCCTCCTCCTCCTCCTCCTCCTCCCCTCCTCCTCCTCCTCCTCCTCCTCCTCCTCCTCCTCCCCTCCCTCCTCTCCTCCTCCTTCTCCCTCCTCTCCTCCTCCTCCTCCCCCTGCTCCTTCTCCTGCTCCTCCTCCTCCTCCTCCTCCTCCTCCTCCTCCTCCTCCTCCTCCTCCTCCCCCTCCTCCCCCTCCTCACCCTCCTCACCCTCCTCCTCCTCCCCCTGCTCCTTCTCCTCCTCCTCCTCCCCTCCTTCTCCTCCTCCTCCTCCTCCTCCTCCTCCCTCTCCTCCTCCCCCTCCCCCTCTCCCTCCCCCTCCTCCTCCCCCTCCTCCTCCTCCTCCTCTCTCCTCCTCCTTCTCCTCCTCCTCCTCCTCCTCCTCCTCCTTTTCTTCCGAGGCTGTTGTTTGACGACATCGAAACCTGCCGTCCAGCCGCAAGGATTGCAGGATCACGCCCGAGGTAGTGATGCGCAGATTCGTCTCCGTATCCACGACTCCCCGGATGCTTTGGCAAGGGGGCCCCGAGTCCCAGGTTGCAGTGGGTGGGGATGGGCACGCGCCTCGCCCGCGAGTTCGATGCTGACCGATCCCGCCGGAGGCTGGGGCTTCCTCGCCAACCGGGAGCGCGGCGGCAGCGCCGCCGCCGCAGCGCGGCGCCGAGCGCGGCGCGCGCGCCCCGCAGCGGGCGGCCGCGGGGCCTGGAGGCTATCTGGGGGGCGCCCCCCCCGCAAGCCGCCGCGGAGGCTCGCCGCCGTCGTCTCCGGAGGGCGTCCACAACTCGAAGCGGGGAGTCACGCGCGGCGAGGGGCATGTCTGGCCCACCCAGATGGGGTCGGAGTTGGAGGGGGAGGGAGTCCTCCTCCTCCTCCTCCTCCTCCTCCTCCTCCTCCTATTCGTCGTCATCGTCCTCCTCCTCTTCCTCCTTCCCCCCTCCAACCTATGGTGGTGGTGGTGGTGGTGGTGGTGGAGAACAGGCCCATCAGGATTCTAGGCCGTACACCCTGGGCGGTGCTTAAGAACACTTATGTTTTCGGCCAGAGTCTCGGTTATTCTGAATGTTCCAATGTAAATCCCAAGATTTTAATGGAACTTCTGGGTTTTTTACACAAATTCTGAGACTATGAATTTCTTCACCCATGATTTCTAAAGCATTTCGCAGGGTGTATGTCTGGGCCACCCAGAGGGTTCGGAGTTGGTGGGGTCGGAGGATCGCGCCGCATCGCCGATGCATCGCCGATGCGGCTCGATGTGGAGCCCGATTTGCTTCATGTCGACGTCGCCGATGCATCGCTGGCGTCGCCGATACATCGCCAAGATATCGGCAGTGTATCGCCGATGCATCGACGATGCGGCGCGAACCTCCGACCCCATCCTTTCGGACCCCATCTAGGAGGCCTCTAGTACGGGGGAGGGGAAAGGCTTCTTAGAAGCACCCCTGCTTCTCAGAAGGCGCGGGCCTTGTGTGTCCTTGTGAGGCCCACGCCTCCCAAGAAGCACCCTCCTTTTAAACTTAAGGGTTGAAAAACCACCCGGACCTGACAATTGGCGTTTACTAAACGGCCTTGGGCGTTTGCTAAGCAGCCCTGCCCTGCTCGATTCCTTCAATGGGGGCGTCTAGTAAACGGCTTCGCGTGTCGGCGTAGTTATTATGGGGGTGGATTCACTTTGACCGTCTTGAAGCTGTCCTCTCCACTGCTCGTGCAAACATCCCACCCTCCCGCCCGCAACTTGGTCGCAAGACCTCTTAAGACAAGTTCGTGACGGTAGGTACCAGATGGCACTTGGCCACGACACCGACGACAGTGACAACGACGACGAGGGCGCCGCCGACACCGACGACGACGACACCGACGACGTCTCCAACGATTTCGACGACGACCATGACGACGACGACGACGACGACACCGACGACGACGACGACGCCGACGACGACGACGATGACAACGACGAGGACGACGCCGACGACGACGACGCCGACGACGACGACGAAGACAACGACGACGACGACGACAACGACGTCGCCAACGAAGACGACGACGAGGGAGGAGGGAGGACGACGACGGCGACAACGACGACAACGACGACAACGACGAGGGAGGAGGGAGGACGGCGACGACGCGAACGACGAAGAAGGAGGAAGGACGGCGACGCCGACGACGACAACGACGAGAGAGGAAGGAATACGACGACGACAACGACGACGACGACGACGGCGACGGCGACGAAATAGGAGGGACGACGACGAGACGCCGATGACGGACGACGACGACGACGACGAGGGAGGAGGAGGAAGGACGACCACGGCGACAACGACGACGGAAGCGACCAAGACGCCAACGATGACGGCAACGACGAACACGAGGAAAGACAGAGGACGACGTAGGCGACGACAACGACGACGACGCGGGAGGAGGGAGGACGGCGACGACGACGACGACGCTGCAAGAGCGCGCGCGCACGCTTTTGTTGAACATCCGTGTTGCGAAACCTTGTGTTTTTGTAGGTTTTTTGGGCACGATTTTGAAATCCTTCCGAAACCGGTGGGTTGTGAAGTATTTCGGCATACGCGCGCGACGACGCGCGCGTCTGCACTTCGTCCAGTTTTTTGCAGAGGATTCTCGCGACGGCACACGCGCAAGGGCGTTCGACAGACTTCGACATGCGCGCGCGCGGAGCCCGTTTAATAGCATTTTGTGAAAATCTGGGAAAACCCATGGTTTTCTGAAGATTTCGCAAGAGCTCGCGCGGAAGCTTTTTCAGCAAATCAGTGTTGCGAGACCCTGTGTTTTTGTATGTTTTTTGTTTGGAAGTTCGATTGCGAAATCCTTCCGGCACCGAAGGTTTTTGAAGGATTCCGGCATGCGCGCGCGCGACGACGCGCGCGAGTGCACTTCGTCCCTTTTTTTGCAAGGGATTCGTGAAAATGTGTTATGTTAGAACAAACAATATCACCGCATACTGTTTTTATAAGGGAACCTCAGGGGGGGGATACCGGCTGGCCTGGGACATTGTGATTTCATGTTTAGGATGGGCGTGTGTTCAGAATCATATATGATTTACATACCCGAAGGGGGGACCGATAACGCCGGGGGCGTGTAGAGTCTATTCTCTTTTCAGTGATTTTTACACATGATTTGACACATCCCACGCTCTTGCAAACATCCCACCCACCCACCCGCAACTTGGTTTGCAAAACCTCTTAAGACCGATTACGACGACACCGACGACAACGACTACGACGACACCGACGACGTCTCCGACGACGTCGACGACGATAACGACGCCAAACACGACGAAGACGACGACGACGACGCCAGCGAAGACGACGAGGGAGGAGGGAGGACGACGACGACGACAACGACGACAACGACGACAACGACGAGGGAGGAGGGAGGACAGCGACGACGCGAACGACGAAGAAGGAGGAAGGACGGCGACGCCGACGAAGACAACGACGAGGGAGGAGGGAAGAAGACGACGACGACGACGACGACGACGGCGACGAAATAGGAGGGACGACGACGAGACGCCGACGACGGACGACGACGACGAGGGAGGAGGAGGAAGGACGACCACGGCGACAACGACGACGGAAACGACCACCACGCCAAAGAGGACGACGACGACGAACACGAGGAAAGACACAGGACGACGTAGGCGACGACGACGACGACGCGGGAGGAGGGAGGACGGCGACGACGACGACGACGCAAGAGCGCGCGCGCACGCTTTTGTTGAACATCCGTGTTGCGAAACCTTGTGTTTTTGTAGGTTTTTGGGGCACGATTTTGAAATCCTTCCGAAACCGATGGGTTGTGAAGGTTTTCGGCATACGCGCTCGACGACGCGCGCGTCTGCACTTCGTCCCGTTTTTTTGCAGAGGATTCTCGCGACGGCACACGCGCAAGGGCGTTCGACAGATTTCGACATGCTCGCGCGCGCGACGCCCATATGGTAGCATGTTGTGAAAATCTTGGAAAAATGGTTTTCTGAAGATTTCACAAGACTTCGCGCGGTAGCTTTTTTAGCAAATCAGTGTTGCGAAACCAAGGGTTTTTGTATGTTTTTTTTTGGAAGCTCGATTGCGAAATCCTTCTGGCACCGAAGGTTTTTAAAGGATTTCGGCATGCGCGCGCGACGACGCGCGCGAGTGCACTTCGTCCCGTTTTTTGCAAGGGATTCGCGGAAAAGTGCTATGTTAGAACAAAAAGTGTCACCGCATAGTGTTTTTAACAAGGGAACCTCAGGGGGGTGGAGCCCGGCCCCCCGGGGATAATGTAAATTCATGTTCAGGATGGACATGTGGTCAGAATCTTATGTGATTTACATACCCGAATGGGGGACCGATAACGCAGGGGGGTGGGTGGGTGAGTCTATTCTCTGTTTAGTCACTTGCCGAACTTGAAATTGTCAACTCCACTGCTCGCGCAATCATCCCACCCACCCACCCGCAACTTGGTTTGCAAAACCCATGCGGGGCCGAGCACAGATATCGTTCCGGGGTCCTCTTGGAGCCCTCGGGGGCGTCTCAAGGGCGCCCCAAGAAGGCCGGAGAAGCAAGACGGCCGACGACGACGACGACGACGACGACAACGACGGCGGCGACGACGACGCCGACGACGACGACGACGAAGACGACGACGCCGACGCCGACGACGACGAAGACGACGACGACGTCGCCAACGAAGACGATGACGAGGGAGGAGGGAGGACGACCACGGCGACAACGACGACAACGACGACAACGAGGGAAGAGGGAGGACGGCGACGACGCGAACGACGAAGAAGGAGGAAGGACGGTGACGCCGACGACGACAACGACGAGGGAGGAGGGAAGACGGCGACGAGACGATGACGACAACGACGACGACGACGGCGACGAAATAGGAGGGACGACGACGAGACGCCGACGACGGACGACGACGACGACGACGACGAGGGAGGAGAAAGGACGACCACGGCGACAACGACGACGGAAATGACCACGACGCCAAGGAGGACGGCGACGACGACCACGAGGAAAGACAGAGGACGACGTAGGCGACGACGACGACGACGACGCGGGAGGAGGGAGGACGGCGACGACGACGACGACGACGACGACGCAAGAGCGCGCGCGCACGCTTTTGTTGAACATCCGTGTTGCGAAACCTTGTGTTTTTGTAGGTTTTTTGGACACACGATCTTGAAATCCTTCTGAAACCGATGGGTTTTGAAGGTTTTCGGCATACGCGCGCGACGACGCGCGCGTCTGCACTTCGTCCCGTTTTTTTGCAGAGGATTCTCGCGACGGCACACGCGCAAGGGCGTTCGACAGATGTCGACATGCGCGCGCGCGACGCCCGTTTGGTAGCATGTTGTGAAAACATTGAAAAACCAATGGTTTTCTCAAGATTTCACAAGAGCTCGCGCGGAAGTTTTTTTAGCAAATCGGTGTTGCGAAGCTCAGTGCTTTTTTGGGAAACTCGATTGCCAAATCCTTCGGGCACCGAAGGTTTTTAAAGGATTCCGGCATGCGCGCGCGACGACGCGCGCGAGTGCACTTCGTCCCGTTTTTTTGCAAGGGTTTCGCGAAACAGTGTTATGTTATAACAAAAATGTCACCTCATAGTGTTTTTTTTACAAGGGAACCTCAGGGGGGGATACCGGTTGGCCTGGGACATTGTGATTTCATATTTCGGATGGACATGTGGTCAGAATGGTATGTGATTTACATACCCGAAAGGGGGGGCGATAACTCTGGGGGGGAAGAATTTATTTTCTTTTTAAAGAATGGAGAACACATGATGATTTATTGCCCTCTATTTTTTTAAAAAAGCAAGCCTTCCGCTCTCCCCCAGACCCCGTTGTGCGCGCCGCCCAAATGGGTCACCGTTCTTTCGGTGGCGAATCAGGGGAGCCTTGTGTGCCCCAGCAGTCCTGCCTCTCGGGCGCAGTGGCGATGACTTATAGCGTCTGGTAGTCGATGAGGAATCTCCGATGTAGCGTCGATTCAGCACCGATTTTGCAAGGGCCGGCAAGATGGCATGGGGGTTTGCTGTGAATGGCTGCCGAGCTGTCCTGTCCTTTCAGTTGCACTGTTCTCGTTTTCGTGCAATCCGACGTGGATTCAACACGGATCCGACGCGTTCGGCACGGATTCGACACGGACGCGACACGGATGGCTGGCGTGACAGCACAGACGGGGCCCCTCAACAATCCAGCATGATGTTCGAGGATTCAGAGGATCCGGGGCCTTTCGTATGAACGACGCAAGAGAAGGGTCGAGTGCGCGGACATTCGCGCGTAAATTGGCCGCGTAGGGTTGGTTAAGAGTAAACGCCGTCGTTGGCGGTCTGCGTAAGCCACTGCGCAGGGTCGCTATGCCATCGCGCGAAAAACCCGTTAGTTGTTATCGCTCAGACGGGGTCCGAGCAGATGTGAACGTAACGATGCTGGAGCCACACGGCGGGGGGGGGGCGTTACGTCATACCCCCCCCCTCGCCCCCCCCCCCATGACGCCCGTCATCCCGGACCTGTCCTCGGGCGCGCTCTCACCAGTGTTTCGAGGCGGATCTGGCCGCGGCCCAACGAGGCCCAACACCATCCTGGTCGCCCCTGGAGGCCCAGAGAGGCCCAACGAGAGCCAACTTGACCCTCGACCTTCGAGCCTCGACGCTCCCGGAAGTCCAGGCAGGGTTGAAACGGGCTTCGAGCCCGGAGCTGCCGTCCTCGACCTCCCTCGAGCCTCGACCGCCGCGCCCTCGCCGAAGGACGGGGCGACGGGGATCGACGAGCACGGGCTGCCTACGATCCGATGCTCTGCGATTCGATGGTCGGGCCATGCCCGCGATTCCGATCCGATTCGATTCGCTTCGGCTCGGTGCACCGATAGATAGTTAGATAGAGACATAGATTGAGAGAGCGGTGTGTGTAGTGTATGAATGTGCGTTTGCCGACACGCCTTGTGCGTATGGCTTCTGTCTGTCTGTCTGTCGGTGCACCGGCACCGGCCAGGGCCAGCCAGAGCCAGAAGCGGCGGTCCGACCTCGATTTGATTCGGGACGATCCGCTGGCGATCCCATCCGTCTCCGAAGCGGTTTCGCGACTCGACCCCGCCCGCGCCTGGCGACGGCGCGCAGCGTCGCAGGCCGGCCTGCCGCCGACCCCGACGCGGCGCTGCGCAAGGCTCGCCGGGGGGAAACGGGTCCTGAGGGAAGCGGTCCGAGGCGGGAATCCACACATGACCACCGCCTGGAGGATCCATTTTCGGGGACCTCAGCAGGCGGTGGATGTGGAGGGGCCAGCATGTATCCATATCCACCGCCCGCTGGGGCACCGGGACGTCGGGTTCCCAGGCGGTGGATATGGAAATACATCCCCGCCTCGTAAACAGCAACAGCAAAATCAATTGCAACAGCAACAGCAACAGCAACAGCAACAGCAACAGCAACAGCAACAGCAACAGCATCAGCAACAGCAACAGCAACAGCAATAGCAACAACAACAAAAAACATAAACAACAACAAACACATGCTAACATATAAAAGCCAAACACTCACAGCCCTTCCCGCTTCCCAGGCGGTGCCGAGGTTCTTCCCCGTGTTGGGCCTCCCGGGGCCGCCCGCGTGCCAGGAAAAACGACCCAGGACGAGAAGACCCGGTTTCTGCGGTGCACGTGCACCAGTCCCTGCCAGGCCCAGCCTGGGCCCAGGAGCGGTGCACATGCCTATAGGCCTCCTGGATGGGGTCGGGGTAGACGGGGTCGGAGGACCGCGCCGCATCGCGGATGCATCGCCGATGCGGCTCGATGCAGGGCCCGATTTGATCCACGCCGACGTCGCCGGTGCATCGCAGACGTTGCCGGTGCATCGCCGATGCATCGGCGATGTATCGGCGATGCATCGGCGATGCGGCGCGATCCTCCGACCCCATCTACTCCGACCCTATTTGGGAGGCCTCTAACATGCCCTCCTGGCCAAGTCAGGCGATCGCAAGCATGGATCAAGGGGGCACGGTTTGGCGACGGGTCCCGTTTCCCTCGGAAGTCGCGGATTGTCGCCGCCGAACCAGGCGGCACGGGCCGCATTTTGGGGAGGCGCGCCAAATCCATGGATCGCTCATCCATGTTTGCACGCCCCCGGCCAAGGCAGGATGGCGCACGCACCGATCCTGGGCTCAGGATGGTCCTGGCCAGAATCGGTGCATGTGCAGGAGAAGAAGGAGGAACAGGAGGAGGGAGGAGGAGGAGGAGGAGGGGACAATAATGAGAAAGAGGAGGAGGAGGAGGAGGAGGAGGAGGAGGAGGAGGAGGACGAGGATGTGGAGGAGGAGAAGGAGGAGGAAAAATCATAACAATACGCATACTCATCATAATACACCTAAAAATACCACGGATAAAAATCATGAGAACACTGCTAATAGTATTATTCATACGATTAGTATCGAGAAGAGTATGAATAATACGAATACGCAGCAGCATAATACTACCAATATTACGTATACGCATAATGTTAACACCAATAATAAGAGTAGCCGCATTATAAATACTAAGAAGAAAGCTATGTATATTACTCATAAAATAACGGCTAGTTCGTATATTCATAATTGTATGGCGAAGACAAGAACACACATCATAATACACTTATACCTACTATAGAAGCAGTTAAGATTATCAGTAGGCATAGCAATGTTAACAGTCAACATACGAATAACAATATTCATTTACCACTGATGAACGTATACAACGAATAATATTTATATATATATATATATATTCATAAAAACTAATACGAATAATCATAAGCGGACGAATGCGAGTACTGATAGCAATAATAACAATAAGACTACACATACGAGGAGGAGGAAGATGAGGGGGCAAGCAAGAGGAGGAGAAGGAGGAGGAGGAGGGGGAAAGGAGCAGGAGGAGGAGGAGGAGGAGGAGAAGGCAAGCAGGTGGCAAGAAGGAGGAGGAGGCAAGGAGGAAGGAGGAGGAGGCAAGGAGGAGGAGGGGGCAAGCAGGAGGGAGGAGAAGGAGGAGGAGGAGGAGGAGGAGGAGGAGGAGGAATAGGAGGAGGAGGAGAAGGGAAGGAGGAGGAGGAGGCAAGGAGCCGGAGGAGGCAAGGAGCCGGAGGAGGAGGACTGGTGAGGCCCAGGACCTGTTTCCCCCTCGGGGCCCGCTTCCCCCCCTGCCCACCAAGAGGCCCTCTGTGCCCCCAGCAGCTTCCTGCTGGCCCTCCGGCGCGCGGAGGCGGACTGCGCGGGCGGCGCGGGCGGCCGCCTCGGCCCCTCGCAGAAAGGGCCGTCCGCGGTCCGAGTCGGCCGGACTCCGGTCTTCCTCCGAAAGGCTTAGGCGACCCGCCCTCCTCCTCCTCCTCCTCCTCCTCCTCCTCCCTCTCCTCTTCCTCCTGCTCCTCCTCCCTCCTCCTCCTCCCTCCTGCTCCTCCTCCTCCTCCTCCTCCTGCTCCTCCTCCTCCTCCTCCTCCTCCTCCTCCTCCTCTGGAGTGGGCCGGACTCCGCTCGCCGGCGGGGGGCGCGGCTGCGGTTCCCCAGAGATTCAGGGGCAGCGATAGGGGGGGAACAGGCTTGTGGAAGTCGATGAAGGGATAGGAAGCGTGCTGACAAATTGTTGTTCCAGGTGTTTTAGAGCATGTGTTAAGACGGTTTCGAGCATGCAAAGCACATGCTTTAAGCATGTTCAGAACATGTATCCTACATTTTAAACACATTATTTCCTACAATGGTAGGACTGTTAGGGTGTCCATTGTCGTGGCACCCACAAGGAGGCATCGGGGGGGATGCATCGATCCCCAATCGACCATTGATCGTCGATGGGGGTATGATGCCCCCCACCCGCCCAGGAAGTTGCGGGTTCACCATCGGGGGCCCATCGCCGATCCCATCGGCGATGCATCGCGGATCCCAGGTCGATGCATCCCCCCCTGAGCCTATCCCCCCCCTGTCGTTGCCCCACAGAGATCCGACGCCCCAACTAGCACTGGAGAGGGCGGTTTTTTCGGGGGGGGAGGGTTGGGCCTCCAGGGGCCGTCGACGGGCCTCGGGAGCGTCGGCAGAAGGCAGCTCGGGGTCACAAGCCGTTCCTGTGGGAAGTGGTCCAGATCTGGACGCCCGAAATGGGTACGGAGAGAATGGGTACAATGCCCAACAGCAGTTCCTGTTCATTTTGAACAGCAGTCCCTGTTCATTTTGAACAGGATTCGCTGTCCACGCCGCCGCGGCCTGTGTCCATTCGAGGCAGAAGGCCGCCTGCCCAACAGCGGCCGCTGTTGGTCTGGGACAACATTTGCTGTTGGGCACTGCACCCATTTTTTCCGTATCCATTTCGGGCGTCCAAGCCAGAGTTCCGGGGGCCCACGCAGCGAACAAAGTTGGAGCAGCCGGAGGTCTGGGTCGACTCGGTTCGTCGAGCAGTCGCGAGGCGTCTGGGCTTGCCTGTAGGCCCACGGAGGAATGTTCTGAAAGCCTTTTGCGGTCTGCACGAGATGTTATGAGAGAACGTTTCTGGCGGAGACGGTGCTGTTATGGTACATCGGGCTTCTGTCATAAAAAAACGGTTTCTTGTTTTTAGTGCGTTTGAGGGCTCTCAGAGCATGTCGTGGTAGGCCTATATGAATACCCGGACGGCCGGTCCCTGCCCAGGGTTCGCTTCTCGGAGGCGACGATGGGGGCGAATGTCAGAGGAGGAAAAGGTATCCATACCGCCACCTTTCCGTCGTTTTCTCTCGTTGGGCCTTCTGGGAGGCCCTCGTCGCCGACGCTGGATTCGCCTCGAGATCCTTGGTCAGAACGCGCCCCGGGAGAGGTCGGGGAGCAGCGGTATTGGTACCTATGGTTGCCGCAGACGACGATGGGAGGACAATACATCTGTCCAGGGGCGCCGATGATGCATGTCTTCGGTGGGGACCCTCGGCGAATGCGTGTACTGCTCGCTCCTGGGTTCTTCGCCCCTGTAATCGCCACCGAGGCTCAGCGGCAACGGCCATGGCCAGCCCGGTCTGGGCGGGGGCCGGCTGGGGGGCGGGGGTGGCCCAGCAGCAGCCCCAGCCAGCAGGAACGGGGGAGAGAGAGGGACCTCCTCGTCCCCACGGCTGCGGTTCGACCCCGCGGTGGGATCCGGGGGCCGATCTTGAGCGGGTTTGCCTGCTTCGCCCCCGCTTTGACCGATGGCCTCGGGCTCGGCATCGCTCGGACGTGTGCATTTTTTTCTCGGTGAGGACCATCGAGGAGCATCCTTGACCATTTGGCGAAAAAACCACGCACGAAAACGAAAAAAACACAGGGAATGGACGTCCGACCGATGGCCAGCGGGGCCCTTCCAGCGCAGGCCCACCCCCGGGCCGCCTCCCGGCCCGAGGCCCCGCTCAGGCCCTCGACGGCCACCTGCCGCACCTCGGCACGGGGGCCGCTCTGCCAGCCTCGCCGCCACGAGCTCTCGGTCGGCGCTGGGGCGTCTGAGAGGAGGGCGGGTGGGGACAACTCCAGGTTTAGGTCGGGCCTGTCCCCCTACAGGCGGATTTTCTCACCACCCACCAAACCACCCCAACCCAACCCGAAGGCCTCAAATTGACCTCCATTTTCAGTGGGGGGGGTCGGGGAACATCGAGAAAATACATATGGAAGCCGTACCCCCCCAACCCGAAACTCGGGTCTTCGGGTTGGGTTGGGGTGGTCGGGTAGGTAGTCATTTTCGACGAGGAATACAGCATGCCTCAGACATGACATGTCCAAGCATCAGCCAACAAAAGGCGTCTCCAGATTATGGTTTGACTGTTCTTGAAGGCTCCTCCCGTTGAGGGACATGCCCGACTGCACTCTAGGTGGCCTTCGGGGGGCCCCTCGCCACGGCTGGGCGCGTCTCGAAAAACGGGTCGCGGCTCCACTCCTGGAGTGGTCTGGGCACCGAGTTGGAGCGGATTTGCCTTCGCCCCCCCCCCAGGAGGAGGAGGAGGAGGAGGAGGAGGAGGAGGAGGAGGGGGGGGGGGTGGAGGAGGAGGAGGAGGAGGAGGAGGAGGAGGAGGAGGAGAGGAGGAGGAGGAGGAGGAGGAGGAGGAGGAGGAGGAGGAGGAGGAGGATCCCCCTCCTGGACATAACGAGGCTCCTCTGGGTCCGTGCCCAGCCCGCGCGCCCAAGCCTGCCGCCAAGCGCCACAGCCTCGCCGCAGCTCGCGGGTCGCTCCGCAGGCGCCCGCTCGCTGTCGCGACACACTGAGCCGTCGCCGCTTCGAGCTGCCCAAGCCCCCAGTCGTCGCCAAACACCGACTCACCTACCAAACACCGCCCCACTGGACACCATCTGATCCATCAAGCATCACCCGACGCAGGAGTGACCTTTCGGGTCGTTGAGCGCGCTGCGATCGCAGCGGCTTGCCCGTTGGGCTCCCCCCCCCCCGCCCCCCCCCTGATGCCGTGCAGCAAAGGCCATTCCTGCGTGTTGCCGATGAGCCGCCCTATACCCCTTCAAGGCCTTCCACATCAAGCTGGCCCTGCTGCTCGTACGCAGCTCGCATGCAAGATCTACTACGGCATCCCCGCGCCGGCTTTCATGGCCTGAGCGGGTTCCTCCCTCTTCCCACTCGCGCTCGTTTCCTTGCCGCCTTCGAGCCTCCGATTCGCTTGCTGACGGGTCTGAGGAGACCCCGTCGTAGAGCATCTTCGTGTGCGTATGGCCTTGGGGCCTGGCCAGGGGCCGTCGTGCACCGAGGTGCTAACGCAGCTCGGGCCTGTGGGACACCTGCTTGTGGTTGCGCGTGCTCTCTCCCTCTTCCTGCTTTGGCGTGGCGTGGATTTCTATGCGGCCTTGGCTCCAGAGCTCGTTGCAGGATTGCCGTTTTTTGTGCCATGCTTGTTTTCGGCGTGCTGGGTTGGGTCCAAGGCCCTGTGGCCGGCAAGAAAAGGCTTGGGGCGAAATACCAGGCCACGCGCGAAAGCCCCAGGGTGCCACGACATGGAACAAGAACGTAGCAGCAGGCATTGAACGGACGGGATAGTAAACAACGAGCCATCACTACGTAGTTAGTCACGTCCCCATGCCACCTCTCCTGGCACGTCCTGGGCCGCGACCCCGCGGGTGCATTTGTTGGCTTCTTTCTTGTACCATATATATGTATATATATATATATATAGACATGTATATATACATACATATATATATATATATATATGTATATATATATATATGTAACAACACATACTTGCAAAAACGTTAAAACAGTTCACGGAAGCTTCCCACGAAACGCGCATTGGTGCGACCGCGCATCCGCGAGATCACGCCCCAGAATCCAGATTGCGAGTGCGCGTCTCGTATCAGGAGGGGGGAACAACACAGACACAATTCATCGTCGATCCCCAGGAATCGATGGGAAACTATTGGGAATGGGGGGGAGGACGAAAACCCAGAACACAGATGACAATATGGTGTATCGTGGGATTTGTGTGTACTTATTTGTGTGTCTTTGGGAACTCAATAATTTGAACATGCGCTCTCGGAGGTCCGCGCGGGTTTTTGTGCTCGGCGCTGGACGCCCGTCCCTGGCGCGCGGGGCGCGCCAGGGGCGGCGCCCAAACCCTGGCCAGTGGGGGCACTGTGCCGACCCAGTAGATCCGAGCGGAGCTCCTGGGCTTCTTCTCGGAAATTGAGACATACACATTACCAGAGGCGGGCTCTCTTTCAATCCCAGGCCTTTTTGAGGGTCGGGGGCGACGTCGGGGCGGTGTGGTGTATGCTTCTTCCCCGTTTCGCCAGGGAAACAAGGAAACATGTATACACCAGGACAGGGTATACACCAGGATCCTCTTTCTTGTGAGAGTTTCAGTGCAGGGCCAGAAAAAGCGTTGGTGTATAGAGTTCGGTTCCCTATCTTGGGTCTCGATGGTTTTGTGATGGAAGGCGTGACGTCCCCATACCAAAGATCCATGGACGCTCTGGGGTCTCAGGATTGGGTTTCTGGCGGAAGGTTTTTTGTGGACTGGCCTCCATTGTACGGCAGGTTCGTGTCGTGTCGACCAGCGGCGTCCCCGCCAGCGGCGTTCGACGTTGAACGCCGCGGGCGACCCAGAGTCGTCCGATGTGGAACGACTTGGACGCTTCGGAAACGGCCGATCCTTCAGGGCTGAACGATCCCCGCGGTGTCGGGAACCCAGCGCCGGGGTCGACACGACGCGAGCCTGCCGTCTGCCTGTGCTGTTCCTCGCTCTTCCGGCGAGGAGCTTATGGTCGGGCGTGCCGCGGGCGGAGGGGGTGGTCTCGGCCCGCCGCCCCCGAGGCCTCCTGTCGGCGCCGCCGAGGCGGCGGGCTGCCGCGGCCGCCGCCGCCGCCGCCGCAGTCCTCGTCGTCGTCGTCGTCGTCGTCGTCCTCGTCGTCGTCGTCGTCGTCGTCGTTCTCGTTGCTGTCGTCGTCGTCGTCCTCGTCCTCGTCCTCGTCCTCGTCGTCGTCGTCGCCTGAGGATGAATCCAATCAGGGAGAGGAAGAGGGTAAATGAGCGAGGATCGAGCAAGAGGACGAGCAGGAGGAGGAGGAGGAGGAGGAGAAGGAGGAGGAGGAGCAGGAGGAGGAGGATCAGGAGGGAAAGCTGGAGGAGGAACGTCAAGAACCGATCATCGCGGATGAGGATGGTTCAGGTCGAGGAGCAGGGTCGACTCAGAGGAGGAGGACGAGGATGGTCGAGAAGGAGGAAGGAATGTCGTGGACCGAGGGGAGAATCAAGGATCGAGCCTCAGTGGTCGAGGATGAAGAGGAGGAACAATGAATACGCTGATGAAGCTCATGCAAGTAACATAGCGCCATTTCTTGTCTGCGCACGCGAACTTTGATGCAATGAGCTCTGATCTACGTTTCTCATTTGTGTTCTTCTCTGCGCTGTGTGCTCTACTCAACTCCAGTGTCTTCACCCCGCTCCACTATTTTCGTCTCTGACTCTAATGCGTTAGTGTCTTGGAGTCCTGATGTGCTCCTCTTGGGGCTCTCTTAGGCCATCACCTGGATGGTTCTTTGGTTGTGTGAAGGGTTTGGGCCTCTCGCAGGCCTCCCGGGGAGGCTCCGTGGCCACTGGTTGCCGTCCTGAAAATGGTAGGTGGGGCCCCTTCCAGATCAGCTGGAAGCCATATTGAGCCATCTTTGAGGCCACCTTGGGCTATTTCGAGCCGTCTCGGAGTCACCTTGGGTCATCTTATACGTTCTAACGCCGGGTACCCCCCGATGGGCAAGAAGGGGGGTTGGAATATGAATCGATCTAGACCACCTCCTCCCACATGGCTGGTGGGATTTATGAATCCATCTGAATACCTACAGGAATCCATTGGGATAGCCATCGGGATCCGTTGGAATACACAGAGGAGTCCATCGTAACACCTGCATGCCGCACGGGCAAGCGAGGTTGCCAGGGACTGCTCTTACGCTCACAGTGCGGACTTTAAAGGCTAGCTCATCTGTAGAACCTCACAGAGTCTGCTGAAACATCCGCCTCTTCTCCAACTTCCTCCTTTCCCCTCCTCTACCTCTTTCCTTTTCCTGCTGCTCCTCACTACTCCCTCATCCCTCTTCTGCTGCCGATGGCCGCGACGACGACCAAGGCGACCTCAACCACGACTACGCCCTCGATGCCGGCGGTAGCAATTTCGACCACGCCGCCGACGCCGCCAGCACCGCTGCCGCCGCGGACGACGACGACCACCATCACCACCACCACCACCACCACCACCACCACAACCACCACCACCACCACCACCACCACCACCACCACCACCACCACCACCACCACCACCACCACCACCACCACCACCACCACCACCACCACCACCACGCCACCACCACCACCGCCACCACCACCACCACGCCGCCACCGCCGACGGCGATGCCGACGCCTGGCGGCTGCGGCGGCGACGAGGCCGACGCCGACGACGACCCCCAGCGGCGCAGCAAAAAGACACTGAGGCGCCTCGACGCCGTCCGCGCCTTCCTGGCGCTCCCGGCACCGCCCCTCGGCACGGAGGCGCGCCCCCCGCCGCGCCAGTGCTCTTCGGGGTGCGCTCCGTCTCCGCGTGCTCTGCTCTGGCCGGGGCCCAGCCAGATGCACGTCCATGTCCGCTGCGTTGGGGAGGTTGGCTTTCGAGTCACGTCCCAGTCGAAGTAGATTTCGGGGCAAAGCGGCCACTTGTCTGCAACACATGCAAAAGCATGGATTCCATGCGGCTACATGTATGTTCCACACCTTCTCTGCGTATCTGCTGTTCCTCGTGCCTTCTTCTCTTCTCCTTCACAGATTCCCATCTGCATGGATTGTTTACAGGGATGATGGGGTGATATGGGGGGGCATGTCCGGGGTTGGCCCACAGTCGGGTGGGGGAGGAGGTGTTTATTAATGAGAAGCAGCGATCGAGGCCCCCATTCGTCCGCAAGCCGGCTCGCTCACTCCCACCCGCCCTCCCAACACACAAGTTACACCTGAGTGAGTCTCAGCATATTGCTCAGGTGCACCAGTCACCCTGGAGGCCCAAGCGGGCCAGGAGCGCTTGGTGCGGCACGTGCTCCACGTTTGAGCAATGTGCCGGCACCCCCGCCGTCCCTTTTCAAAAACCATTGCAAAGTGGTCGCGGGGCGCCCGCGCATGCTCCAGATGTAGAGGCTGCGTGCATTCTGTATAGTTTCTGACAGGGATGGTTGGGCTGCGCGCAGCGAGCAGTATGACGCCCCCCCCGCCGTCCCTGTCAAAGATTAATGCAAAATGGTCGCGGGGCGCTCGCGCATGCTCCAGGTGCGGAGGCATATTGCATTCGGTATCATTTTTTTCACAGGGCTGATTGGCTTGCGCGCGGCGAGCAATATGACGGCATCCCCGCCGTCCCTGTCAGAAACCAATACAGAGTGGTCGCGGGGCGTCCGTGTATGCTCCAGATGTAGAGGCTACGTGCATTGCGTATTGTTTTTGACAAGGATGTTTGGCCTTCGCGCAGCGAGCACTGTATAATATGACGGCACCCCCGCCGCCCGTGTCAAACATTAATGCAAAGTGGTCGCGGGGCGCCCGCGCATGCTCCAGATTTGGAAGCCAAGTGCAGTATGAATTGTTTCTGACAAGGATGGTGGCAGGGGGGTTGTCATGTCTCGGGTTGGCCCAGAGTCGGGTGGTAGAGGGGGTGTATATTAATCAGGAGCAGTGATCAAATGACCTCCGCCAGGCGCAGACTGTTTGGCTCACCCCCGCCCGCCCTCCCAACACATAAGTAGTATCCCAGTCTCAGCAATTTCAGCGGTCGTCTGTGGATGGACAGCTACCAGGAACCAATGCAAACGCCAGATGCGTGACGCTGAGGCGAAGTGCGCCATGCGTACCAGGCGCGCCAGGTGCCCCTCGGGCCCAAGCGTGGCAGGCACGTTTGTTGCGCCAGGTGCGCCACGTGCTCCAGCCGCGTCAGGTGCGCCACATTCGGGACGCGCGCAAAGTGTGCCAGGTGCACCCGCGCACATCGAGATACATGTCGGCCCCCACCATCCTTGTCGAACGCCAGTGCCAAGTGGCGGCTGAGTGGTCAACGCGGCGCTTAGTTGGCCTGCGCACAGGAGGCAATATGCCAGCACCCTGTCCGCCCTTGTCAACAATTAGTGCGTACTGATCGCAGGGAGCCGGCGCATGATTCAGATTTTGCTGCGACGCGCAATTGGTATCGTTTTTCAGCAGGGTGCGCAGCAGGCCATTTTCTGCCCCCCCCCCCCCCCCTGTCAAGATCGTGGCTCAAGATTCAAGATTCAAATTAGACCTCGCGTTGGGCAGTCCGCGCGTTGGGCACTCCGCGCATTTATTCGGGTCCACTCTTGCCGATCCCCAGAGACCGACGCCTGTCATGCCGGCGAGCACGCGGCAGCCAGGCACCCCAGTGCGTGGAGTGCTAGGCGGGGCGCCCTCTGTTGCAGCGCCAGTTGAAGTTGTGGACATTGCTACTCCTGCCTCTCCTGCCACTCCTGTCGACAAGCGGGCCCGCCTTAGTAGCCCCCTGGACGACTTGGACGACGACGACCTGCTGGACAACGGGGGTAAGGTGAAAGACAGGCGGTCCGTGAGCCCGATCCGGCAGCCAGACTTTTCGAGTGCCGAAGCCGCCATCATGGACACGGAGCCCGTGACGATGGGCGGGATCGCCAAGCTACTGCAGCAGCAGCTGGCACCTATGACATCTGTGGTGGACGCCCTGCGCCGCGACTTCGGCAAGCTAGAGGTTCAGGTCAGGTCCCTCGGCGAGACCCTGTCCGGCCGCATGGAGGACGTGGAGGCGGCAATCATCAGCACCGACCTGCGCGTAGACAAGCTGGAGGACATGATGCGGCAGGCCCCCCTGACGAGCGAGGCAGTGGAGGCTATGATCGACAGCCGTTGCAAGGAACTCTTGTTGAATCGCACTTCTTCTTCGTCGGTCACCGCGTCCCCCACCTCCAACGGCCAGATGACGAACATGCGCTTCGTGACGATGGTCGTTGGCGACATGGGCGGCTTTGGCGACCTCTCCCAGGCCACCGAGTGGTTGGAGAAGACGTTGGTGTCCCTCTCAGCCCCTCCACCGTCTAAAGTTTACAGCAAAGGGGCATTTAGCGGAATAGTGTTTGCAGAGTTTCTCAATGCGGAGGCGCGCGACAAGGCAGTGGAGCTCCTTCGCAGGGCTGGCTGCGCAAACGGAGACAAGAACATTTGGGCCACTGAAGACCGGTCTGCGCCAGAGCGTGCCGCCCGGAACTACTGCCTCGGACTTGAGCGCATCCTCAAGGGCAAGTGGTCGGTGCCATACAGCATTTCGGTCAGCAACGAAGCGCCTTACATCGTGACTGTCGGGGGCGAGCACGCGCTCACCGTCAAGGTCGTTTGCAACTCCGTGGAGTACAATTGGGAATGCGAGTGGGCCACCTGGTCCGAGCTACGCGACAATCCGCTGATCAAGAACCTCGCGAAGAAGGCAGATGACCTCCTCAAGCGAGCGGCCAAAGGTGCCAAAGGGAGCGCCAAAGGGGGTGCTAAGGGGCAGGGGCCCCATTAGGACGTGCGGCGCATGAGCAATGTTTCACCCATTTCACCGGCAGTCGGCCCTACTGCCCGTATGAACCACGACTAGCTGCGAATTCGTTCTTGCCAACACTCGTCCGCAGCAGCCGGCAATGCTGCTGTATTATTTCATCCTGCTCCCCGGCATTCCAGTAGAGCTGAGGAGGCGCTTCGGCTACGCGGGGGCCCCCTTCGTCCTTGCTCTCGGCAGCTCCGGGTGGCGCCCTGGAACGTGGAGGGCTACGCGGACGCAAAGCAGCTAGAGCTGGAGTGGCATATGACCCACCTCAACGTCGACATTCTTTGCATCCAAGAGACGCACAAGGCCGGGTGCGACTATCATGTCTCAGAAAGCGGTTTCTTTACCATCTTTTCCGGCACCACCGCAGACCAGGAGGAGACGGCCGGGGTCGGTTTCATTGTCGCCCCTCGTCTTCGCCACAGCGTGATCGGCTTCAGACAGGAGACGGCCCGCATGGCTTACTTGAAGCTGCGAGTCGTTGGCGGCGAGATGGTGGTCTGCAGCGCGTGCGCCCCACACAGCGGCAAAGCTGTTGAAGACCGGCGGGCTTTTTACAGCGACCTCAGTATTTTCCTTTCTGGTATATCGTCCCATGGTCCGCTACTGGTTGTTGGTGATTTCAATGCTCGGCTCCACCGCCGTTTCCCGCAGGAGGAGGGCATCGTGGGCCCCTGCGTGTTCGGCAATCCCACGGCTGAGTGCAATCCGGCTTCCAATCGGAGCCTGCTGGCAGAGGTCTGCACCAGACACAGACTGCTCATAGGAAACACGCGTTTCGATCACCCAGCTGACCAGCAGATCACATGCTACAACGTCGGGAAGACGCCGTCTGACATCCCCACACCTGAGAATTTCGGACAGATTGACTTCTTGTTGATGTCACGGGAGTGGTTGGACAGCTTGATTTTCCTGACTAGTGACCGGCGGCGTGCCTTGGCTTCGCACCATTTTCTGGTTTATGCTGACATCGACGTGGATGTCCCCAAGGAGTCGCGACCGCAGCCGGCCGCCCGGCGCGACCTGCGCGCCCTCCGCCCCCCTGGGGCATCAAAGCGGTTCGCCGCCGCCTTCGCCGACCGCGCAGAGGAGCTGGAGAGCAGCGTGCCGGTGTCGACTGCGTCTGACATCGAAGCCATCATGAGAGATTCTTTCTCCGTGGCCGCAGCCTCGGTCCCTGCCCCGCCGGCGGCGCCGCGGAGGCCATGGGTCTCTTGCCGCAGCGTGGACATTATCATGAAGCGCACGGACGCCAGGCGCCGCGGGGACGTGGCTGCCGAGAGCAGTCCGAATATGCAGGTGAAGCTGACTGTCAAAAGGGACCGAGCAGAGTGGCTAGAGCACCTGCTCGCCACCGGCGATTGGGGTCAATTTCGTAAATTGAGAAAAGGGTTTGCACCAAAGGTTGGCTGGCTGAGAGACTCGCAGGGTGGGCTAGTTGACTCCGATGCCCGCCAGGAGACAATGGCCGACTATCTCAGCAGCGCGCAGTGGGCCGCGCGGAACACTACTCCCATGCAGGCGGCTATGCTTGGCCCCGCGCTTCCGGTGGAAGTTGGGCTTGTGCAGGAATGGGAAGTCGTCGAAGCGGCAAAGGCGATGAATTGGGAGAAGGCCTGCGGCTCAGACGCTATCCCCGGAGACTTCTGGAAAGCCATTTGTTGCCGAGACTCACTGGCGCGAGCTTGGGCCGTTGCGTTGTGTCAGAGATGCTGGGAAGACGGCGAGATCCCGCTCAGCTGGCGCGAGTCCTTGGTGATCGCCATCTTCAAGAAGGGCGACCCGTCTGCGTGCGAGAACTACAGGCCCATCGGCCTGCTGCAGGCCGGATATAAGCTCTTCGCGGCACTTCTCCTGCGCCGCCTGAAGCGAGCAGGGGCCGAATACAGAATTTGGCGGACGCAGTTCGGGTTTGCATCGAAGCATGGCACCACAGACGCCATCTGCATAGCGAGGCGCAAATTGGAGGAGGCGTTTGCGCGGCAGGACAAGCCGCTGGTGCTTCTTGCGCTTGACTGGGCTAAGGCGTTCGACAGCGTCATGCCCGATGCTCTCGTCGCAGCCCTGCGACGCTTCGGGCTGCCGGACAAGATGTTGCAGATTGTCAAGGCGATATGCACCGACGGGCATTTCGCAGTTCGCGAGGCTGGCAAAACCTCGGGGCAGCGGGAGCAGCAGGCTGGCATCTGTAAGGGTTGCCCCCTATCGCCGTTCTTGTTTGCCATTCTGATGACTGTCCTCCTCCAGGATGCGAAGGCTTCGCTCGGCGACGCCGCTGGCGACGTCAGCGACCTGGCGCGCGCGGGCGACGCGCTGATCGTCGCCCCGGGCGCTGCGGAGGCGGAGTTGTACATGGAGGCCATCTCGGACGCGGGCGCCAACTACGGTCTGAAGTACAACTGGAAGAAGCTGGAGGTCATGGCCACAGGGTGGAAAAGAAGAGCATGGTGCACTTGGGGAGCGTCCTGGCGCCCGACGGGTCCGTCGGAGCAGAGCTGAGCCAGCGGGTTGGCCTCGCCCGATCCGTTTTTGACTCTTTGCAGCGCGTCTTGTCTCACTCTTCTCTGTCGACCAAGCGGAAGCCTACTATATACGCAGCATGTGTTGAATCGACGCTCCTATATAGTCTCCGCGCGTCTTGGTTACGTCGGCGCGAGTTATCGAGATTGAATGCGTTTCAGGCGCGGTGCCTGCATACAGTTTTAGGCATAGCGCATTCATTTGTCAGTCGCGTCTCCAACGCCGAGGTCCTACAGCGAGCCCGGCGCGCCAAGCTCAGCGTCCTTCTGTTGCAGCGGCAGTTGATTTTGTTCGGTGATATTGCGCGCAAATGCAACGACCACCCTGTCAGGCAAGTCGTTTTCCAACCTTCCTCCTCCAACTTGACGCAGCAGCCCGGACGCCGCAAGAGGGGCAGGCCCCGGCAGGCGTGGGCGTCACAATTGTATAAGCATGCGCAGCGTATTTGTCGTGATGCCAGTTGCAGCGTAAGTAATTTGGGCACCTATTCAGCGGAAGCCTGGAAAGCAGCAGTGCGCAAGTATATTGTCTAGCGCACGATCGTGCCTTTGCTCGTGTGCCTACGGACACGCGGCTTCATTCATTCATTCATTCCCCCCTGTCAGCAAAAACCATGCAACATGCTCTCGGGCTTTCCGAACATGACCCGTACACGTGACATTTTTTTTGGCGCGGATGGCGGGGGGGGTGTCGTCATTGGCCCTGATTTGTCATTGGTCGGGTGGGTGGTGTATATTCGACAGGAGCAGTGATCAAGCTGAGCCAGTCCGCATGCTGTGTCGCTCACTCCCACACGCTCGCCTATTACATAAGCAGCAGTTTGGGTCTCAGCACGGGCAGGGGCCACCATGGAACGCCATCGGGAATCAATGCAGACGCCAGCCAGGTGCGCGGTGCCCGCGAGGTGAGTCACACGTGCTGCTATGTGTGCCACGCGCACCAGGTGCGCCACATGGGGTAATATGCCGACCGCCCCACAAGCCCTATCAAAACCAAATGCAAACTTACGGCGGGTTTGCGAACATTGTGTTTTGGTGGGTGTGCACCCGCAATCATTTAGCACTTGTTTTTGACAAGGGTCGTAGGCCTGCACGCAGCAGGCAGTATCCGTCCCCACCCGCAGTCCCTGTGACAACGAATTTCTGATGTATTGTTCAAATCAACGGTGGGCCTGCGCACAGCAGGCAATCTGCCGCCACGCCCGCCGTCCGTCCCTGCCAAAATCCAATGCGAAGTGATCGCGGGGCGTCCGTGTATAATCCAGACTTTGGTTCAAAACGCATTTATTGCTTTTGTGGCAATTGATGGCTGAGGAGTGTTCGCGCTGCACACACCAGGCAATATGCCAGCACCCCCGCCGTCCCTGTCAAAACCGATGCAAAATGCCGTCCTTGCCAAAACCAAAGCAACGTGATCGCGAGACCTCCGCGCATGATCCAGATTTTCCTGCAAAGTGCACTTTGTACTGTCTCTTGACAGGGATGGCGGGGGGTGTTGGCATGGTCCTGGGTTTGTCGCCAGTCGGGCTGGGGAGGGGTATATATCAATAAGGAACAGTGATGAGCCGCTCCTCGAAGAGGAAGAAGGGGTGTGGGAAGAGGAACCCGTTTCTTTATTGCTTGGGGCATGACAGGCGTCATGGTCCCCGCCCACCCCCCATTGACGTAACGCTCCCCCCCCAGTGCGCTCCGGGCATTGCCGCCGTGCGTTTTGGGATCCGCGTAGGTGTCCACGTAGGAATCCGCATAGGAGTCTGGTCCGCAGTCGTCGTCGTCGTCGTCGTCGTCGTCGTCGTCGTCGTCGTCGTCGTCGTCGTCGTCGTCGTCATCGTCGTTCGTAGCTTGTCGCTCGTCGCTCATAGTCGTCGTGCGTGCGGACGCGGCTGAAACTTGTTTTTTATTCCGAGCCGATGACGGTAATCATCTAGGGGGTGTGGGAGGTGGGAGGGTCGTTGTCGTCACGTTTCGCGCTGGCGGCGTCAGGGAATGTTTAGGAATGACGGAGGACGGGTAGCGCCAGCATGTAGGTGGAGATTTGCACCACAACGCCTGTGTACGCCACAGTGCCTGCGTGCACCACAGCGCCTGTGTACACCACGCCGCCAATGTACACCACAGCAACCGCGTGCAACACAGCGTCAGTTTGTGCCACCGTGCCTGCGGGCACAACAGCTCTTGTGCACACCACAACGCTTGCGTACACCGCATCAGCCATGTGCAACACAACACCAGTGTACACAATGCCTGCGTGAATTGCAGTGCCTGTGTGCACGACGGCGCCAGTGTGCACCACAGTAACCGTGTGCAACACAGCACCACTGTTGCATGTAGAGTGTTATGACGAATCTTTATAACAAAAGGGAGCGCTTGTGTATTCCACAGAAAACAATATAAACTATTCCGTATGGACAACGGAGCGCCGCTGGAATCTACGAGTCCTCCCGACTCCGCCCGCATCACCCTAACTCCTCCCATGTGCGTCCAGGAGGCTCCAGCTGAATTGGCCGTCCGAGAACCAAGTGGACTGATTCAATCGACCATTCTGCGGTGCGCGCTGAGATGCGCACGTGCGCTGTAGCGCCAACCCGCACGTCAGGGCGTAAGGAGAAGGAGGAGGAGGAAGAGGAGGAGGAGGAGGTGGTGGAGGTGGAGGAGGAGGGAGGAGGGAAGAACGTCGCATTCGATTATCAGTACATTTCTGGCGTGGCGTCTAGTTGTCCGCAGCAGATCCTCACGTACATGCTCCTTCTACCTGTCCTATGCACGCAGGCGTTGTGGTGTACACCAGCGCTGCGTTGCACGCGGATGCTGTGGTGTAGACGCGCGCTGTGGCGTGCACAGGCGCTGCGGTGCACGCGAGCATTGTGGTGTACACAGGCGCTGCGCTGCACATGGTAGCTGCGGTGTGCACATGTACACCGGCGCTGTAGTCTAGTACGCAGGCGCTGTGGTATGCATGCGCGCTGTGGTGCACGCGAGCGTTGTGGTGTACACAGGCGCAGTGGGGCATATCGCCACTTACATGCTGCTCGCGTCGTCGTCGTCGTCGTCGTCGTCGTCGTCGTCGTCGTCGTTTGTCGCTCGTCGCGTCGCGCGAGCGGGCGCGGCTGCGGTGCCGGAGCCACACGGCGTGTGGGGGGGCGTTACGTCATACCCCCCCTTCGACCACCCCCCCATGACCCCCGTCATCGCCGAACATAAAGAAACGCGCTCGAGGGAATTGCTGAAATGACTCACGTCTAGAAGGCTCGTGGGATCTCCATGCTGGGAGGACTGCAAAGGGGCTGGTCGGTGCGGGCGGGGAGGGCGGTGGAGGGCTGCACGAAAAGGCGGGGGCGAAGGCCATGCAGAGGATCGAGCAGCGCGAGTGGAATTCGGCCGATCACGAGCTGCGGGTGTGAGATTCAGGGGAGCAGGTGCAGGGTCTCGAGGACAGTGCGTCCTCACCGCCGTCCGTCTGCGCCAAGGGGTCCGCGAGACGCAGCGCTCGCTGGCGGGCCCCGCGATTCACATGGGTGCACACCGGGGGTATCGTTTCCATGACGTTGCTTGTAGGAGTATGTCAGCGACCTCGAATGGAGGGTGGTCGAGTTCGACGATCTAATGGCCGACTGGTCGCATCCATGGCCTACCCGAGGCCCTTGATTAAGAGGGCCCGAAGCACGCTGGCCTGACGGCAGCTGCGTCAGCAGAAACTAGTATTATGCGTATGAACGTGGCGGGGTGGAGGAATCTATAACGAGGAGGATGAGGAGGGAGGGGGGAGGAGGGAGGAGGGAGGAGGTCAAGGCGATGGATGTCACATTTCCCGCGAGTCAGCAAGCCCCGCCTGCTCCCGCGACTCTCCCCTGTAGTATTGGAACCGACGTCGACATCTATATGTGCCATGGCGCGCGCGCGCGTTGTCTCGAAGAAGAAAAACGCCATAAACATAAACTTTCGGCACTCCGCGCGGATTTCTTGGATTCGCGTCTGGGCCCCCCAGCGGCGCCTCCGGCGCCTCTGGCGCCGCCCTTGGCGCGCTCCGCGCGCCAGGGAGGGGGGTCCAGCGCGAATCCAAGAAATCCGCGCGGAGCGCCAAAATAGTATGTTCATGTGTTTTGTTGATTCTTCTATTATCAGTACCCGCCGCTCTACATAACCGACGAGCATACACACGCATGTTGTCAAACCATTTCACACGTGCGTTGTTCTATCGATGGGGGCGTTGTGTTACATGCACCGGGTAGGACCAATGCGTGCTCATTAAGAGGCCAACCAGGTCAGCGTAATTTTGCTAACCAGGTCAACGCGGACCGGCCAGCTGCAGTTTTTCTTTGTGTTTGGTGCCGCGTGATTTGTTTTTTTGGGAACCCGTGCGTATATCAGCTCACCATGTGCGAGGACACGTCGATACATCCACCCCCCAGCGGTTGGAAGCCGTCAGGGGTGCGCACACTATGCGTTTGTCCAGTATTGTTGGCACTCCGAGCGGGAGGGTGTCTAGGCCTCCTAGATGGGGTCGGAGTAGACGGGGTCTGAGGATCGCGCCGCATCACCGATGCATCGGCGATGCATCGGCGATGCGGCTCGGTGCGGAGCCCGATTTGCTTCACGTCGACGTCGCGGATGTATCGCCGACGTCGCCAGTGCATGGCCGATAAATCGCCGATGCATCGGCGATGCATCGCCGATGTATCGGCGATGCTGCGAGATCTTCCGACCCCATCTACTCCGACCCCATCTAGGAGGCCTCTAGTTAGCTGTCCGATTCTCAACAAAACAACATCCCCCCAACCCACGAATCGGCAACGCGCCCAGCGGGGTGGTGGGAGCAGTGAGAGGGCGCAGGCCTTCTGAGAAAGGCGGCCCGTGGCCTCTCGGAGGCCCTCCCCCGGCCTTCGGAGGAGGCCCCCCCTGCGGCCTCGGAGCAGGCGAGGCCTTCTGTCACCGCTGGAGACGGGGGCCCTCCTCCTCCTCCTCCTCCTCCTCCTCCTCCTCCTCTTTCTCCTCCTCCCCTTCCTCCTCCTCCCCTTGCTCATCCTTCTCCTCCTCCTCCTCCCCTTCCTCCTCCTCCCCTTGCTCCTCCTTCTCCTCATTCTCCTTGTCCTCCTCCTCCTCCTCCGTCTCCATGCAAACGGGGGTCTCAGAAGCCATGGCTGCTAAAACGGAGCTCCGGGAACCTGTTTTTTCCTTCCTGGAAGACCGTTGTAGCAGCCAGCCACTCCAACCCAAGTGACCGTTTTCTTATTCATTGTCTTGAGGATCGCCGCGGGCCCTCGCACCCCCCCCTCCCCCCTCCCCCCATGGAGTAGGTTTGGGCTGCGTCTGGCGTAGGTTTCGAGCAGGTGGAGCCCCTCCCCCATGGGACCCACGGTTGCAAACCGTCGCACTAGGCAGAGGTCCGGAGCCAGACCCTCCCCCTCCCCCCCCCTTCCGCCCAATGTCGAAACGCCGAATAAGAAAACGCTGACCACCCCGAATGCCTCAATTGGCCCTCCATTTCCAGTGTGGGGGGGGGTGCCGGGCAACACTGGAAAAGCACGTAGAACCCGCACCCCCCCAAAACCCGAAATTCGGGTCTTCGTGTTGGGTTTGGGTGGTCTTGTAGGTAGTCATTCTGAGCCCTTGGGGAGGGTCCCTCTCTCGCTGCCCACCCTGGCGCGCCGCCGAACTCAGCAGCCTCCCCATCGACCCAGCAAGGCCGCCTGCGATCCGAGCCCATGCGACTCGAGGCGCTGGCGGGGGCCGCGATTCCAAATCGGACCGATTCGGTCCGGTTCGCTGGCATCGGCTGGGTCCAGCTGGAGCCAGGGGGCGATCCGATTTCGATTCGATTCGGGACGAGTCGCTGGCGATCCGATGCTTTTCCGATCCGATCCGGTTTCAGTTTTTTTTGAATGTTCTGGCGCGTAACGGTTGTTTCCAGAGCCCCCCCGGGTATTGGTAACGATCGTACCCCACATGCTGATGCTCACGCGCTTACTGTGGCGATCGCAGCGCACCCCCGCCCTGACGTGCCCCACCCCGCCCAAGCGTTACGGTAACGGTCGGACTAAGGTATAAGATCGAGGTCGGTTCGGGGAGGCTGCCCTCGTGTTCTTCGTGCTTGTGGTGTGCCCTTCGGCATCCTGAGGGACGGCACCCTCGAAATGTTCTTCAGTTGGGCCAGTGGAGGGTCTCACGCTCTTGCAGGGTGGCCTTCTGTCCTGGGTCCGTCCGTTCCCGCCCCCCTCCTCCCCAGGAGACGGCCGTGACCGACAGGAAAGGCAGCACGTGCAGCAGGTTCGCGTCGTGTCGACCGGCGGCGACTTCGCCGCCGGCGTTCAATGCTGAACGCCGCCGGCGACTCGGAATCGGCCGATGTTGAGCGATCTGGCCGATCATTCAAGGTGGGACGGTCCCCGCGGTGTCAGGAGCCAACGCCGAAGTCGGCACGACACGAACCTGCCGTACCTTTCGCGGTCCGATCTTGTGCATCATCGAGCACAAAGCACCCGAACCCTCATAACACGATGAAGAAGTGGCCTCACTAAGGTCCCCGTCTTCGCAGTAGGGATAATGACTCTGTCTGGTTTGGTCTGACGCATCGGCAGAACAGACATCCTATCCCTAATGTTTCTGGGCCTCCTAACTCAGGTCCCCAAAGGGTTAGGGGTCTTTTTTTGGTTAATCAGTGCAGGTCTGCTCAGGCAGGGAAGCACGCCTCAGAGGGGGCCCCGCCCCCTGGCCCGCCGCGTCGCGCAGGGTTCCGCTGCGGGGCCCGCGCCGGCGGCTGGTGCCCAGCGCGGCGGCAGCCCCGTCGGCGCCGCGGCCAAGGAGGGCGCCCCTGCTGATGGTGGTGATGGCGGCGGTGGTGATGGTGGTGCGGATGGGGATAGTGATGGGGATGGGGGCCGTGATGGTGATTCTGGTGGTGATGATGATGATCGTGATGGTGAGGTGAGGAGGGTGGATCATGATGGTGATGATGATGATGCTGATGATGATGATGATGATGATGATGATGATGTTGATGATGATGATGATGATGGTGATGGTGACGGTGATGATGATAATGATGCTGATGCTGATGATGCTGATGCTGATGCTGCTGCTGCTGATGATGATGATGATGATACTGATGATGCTGATGCTGTTGATGATGGTGATGACAATGCTGCTGATGATGATAATGGTGAGGGTGGTGGTGATGATGATTGTGATGATCATAACTATGATGATGCTGCTGATGATGATGGTGCTGATGGTGATGATGCTGATGATGATGATGATGATGATGATGATGGTGGTGATGGCGTCGATTGACATTGTGAATGTGATAGCGTTGGTGATGGTGATGATGACGGTGACGGTGATGACCATTGTGGTGTTGCTGATGTTTGTGATATGCAGGAGCAGGAGGAGGAGGAGGAGGAGGAGGAGGGGGAGGATGAGGAGGAGAGGAGACGGATAATGAGGCAGAAAAGAGAATGAGAGGACAAGGAGGAGAAACTGAGGGTGAATAACGCTACGTAGAGGATCTCGAGGCGACGGCACAGGAGTGACGCAGGGCCAAGCCAGCCAGCTCGAGCGAGTCAGCGGCCACGCCGCCAACTCCCCCTCCTCCTCTTCCACCTCCTCCTCCTCCCCCTCCTCCCCCTCCTCCCCCTCCTCCTCCTCCTCCATCCTCCTCCTCCTCCTCCTCTTCCTCCTCCTCTCGTGACGTAAGGATCGATGCTGGCGCCACAGGACACTGGACCGGCGTGCGCTCCCACACTGCAAACGGCGGGCCCGCACACGCCCTGCGCGGCGGTTCTGCGAGAGCACCCCCTCCTCCTCGTCCTCGTCCTCGTTCTCGTCCTCGTCGTCCTCCTCCTCCTCCTCCTTCTCCTCCCCTCTGCGCTCCTGCGCGCGGCGGCCAAACGCCCGTTGGGATGGGTGGAGGTGTCGACGATGTTGAGGATGATGATTTTGTCGATGATGAAGATGGCGGCGACGATGCTGTTTTTGTTGATGACGATGCCAATGACGATGACGAGGATGGACGTGGTGATGATGGTGATGATGATCATGATCATGTTTATGATGATGACGATAATGATACTGCTGTTTGCGAGGATGCTGATGATCATCATGATGCTGCTGATGATGATGATGATGATGATGATGATGATGATGATGCTGGCACTCGGGTCAAGAGAAACCCCAGCTTCTGGAGGGCGTATCCTGTGTTCGTCGTGCTTGCGGGGTTCTCCAGACTTGACATGCTCCTCTTTTTTTTTCTTCGTTTTGGAGCATCTCCCTGGGAGCTTGGGCCTTCGGCGAAAGGTCTCTTTTCCTTGACACACGTCATTTGAATAGGAGACCGACTACAGAATTGACGTACCCCGAACTTGTTATTTTTCGGCGGATCTACTGAACAAGAAAGCGTATAATGATGGCAGGTCCACGAGGACAGTCCATATTGTTGCCGTAGATTCGACGATTTCTGGGGGTACAATTCGACGTTCTCAGCGATTCGAGATTATACGAACTGTCTTCGGACATTCTACGTACTTGAATTCGGGGGTAATTCAATTCTGTAGTCGACCTCCTACTCGAAGCAGGAAGCGCGACCTCTCTGCGGAATCCGCGCGGCATTCGAAAGCGAGGGCGACACCTCGCCCAGCTCGCGCGCGGCCCCTCTTCGACGATGAGGAGGATGATGACGATGGTGACGACGATGCTTATGATGATGATGCTGATGCTGATGATGATGATGATGATGATGATGATGATGATGATGATGGTCGCGATGACGACGATTAGTATGACGATGCTGCTGATGATGATGATGATGATGATGATGGTGGGTGATGAACATGCTGATGATGCTGACGATGACGATCGTAACGCTGCTGCATATAATGATGATGCTGATGATGATGGTGCTGGTAGAGACTATGCTGGCGATGGTGATGATGATGATGGCAATGCCGAAGACGATGATGATCATGAGCATGATGATGATGACGATGATGCTGATGATTTTGATGATCATGCTGATGCTAATGCTGCTGGTGATGACCATATTCATCATGATCATGCTGATGATGGTGATGATGGCGATGGAGTTGGTGATGGTGATGGCGATGGCGATGAGGATTGCGATGGTGATGGTGATGGTAGTGGTGATGATTATGATGATGATACTGATGCTGCTGATGTTAGCGATGATCAGACGGCTGCTGTTGATGATGATGGCGACGACGACTACGACGATGATAATGGTACTGAGGATGATGCTGATGATGATGATGATGGGGATGACGATGATGACGATGACGGCGATGATGATGATGACGATGACGGCGATGATGATGATGATGATGATGATGATGATGATGATGATGATGATGATGATGATGATGACGATGCTGATGATGATGATGATGATGATAATGATGCTGATGAGGATGATGATGATGCTGATGATGATGCTGCTGATGAGGATGATGATGATGCTGATAATGATGATTATGCTGCTGCCGCTGAGGATGCTGATGATGATGATCATGATCATGATGGTGATGATATGATGATTGGGCGAACAGTGTGCGCTGCGTCCTGACGCGGGAGCGCCTTCTTTCCAGGCGGAGTATCACGGCGCTTGGGCGAGAGCGCTCTTGCCCCCGCCTGTGCGCGACCCCACCGTCGGCAGGTCGACGGGCGAGGCGTGTGCGCCGCGCAGCACAGCGGGAGCGCAGCCTTCGGGAGCCACCTGCGCGGCCCGTTCCCGCCGTGCATCTTGCCGCGCCGGCGACGACCAGCCAGGCATGCTGCCCCAGGGCTGGACCTGAACGGTGTTTTGGCGATTTCGTGGGCCGTTTTCGTTTCGACTTCGTTTTGCGGTAGAGGCGGATTGAAGACAAAAGGAGGGAAAACGAGAGCAACACGAAAACGAAAAACACCGTTTAGGTTCAGCCCTGTCCGAGGGGCCGGGATGTTGCCCCCCTGTCGGGGAGCCAGGTGGCGGCGGGGGATCACGTGCCAGTACGGAGTTCGGCTGGCGAGGCACGCGGTGACGGCCACGGCAATGCGGGTGATTATGAGGATGAAGATGCTGGTGGCGGTGGGTGGTGGTGGAGAGTATGCTGGCGGTGGTGGCGATGGTGGCGACGATGGCGACGACGATGGTGATCATGATCGTGATCAGGATGATTCTGATGCTGATGATGCTGATGATCATGCTGGTGCTAATGCTGATGGCGATGACCACGGTCATTATGATCATGATGATGATGATGCTGATGATGAAGTTGATGATGTTGATGATGATGATGGTGATGGAGATGATGGCGTAATGGTGATGAGGATGTTGATGGTGATGGTAGTGGTGATGATGATACTCGAGATGCTGATGTTAGCAATGATCAGTCGTCTGCTGTTTATGATGATTGCGACGACAACTACGACGATAATGATGGTACTGATGATGATGATGATGATGATGATGATGATGATGATGCTGATGCTGATGATGCTGATGCTGATGCTGATGCTGATGCTGATGATGATGATGATGATGATGATGATGATGATGGTGATGACGACTCTCGATTTTCGCGACCGCGATCTCCTTCTGCTTGGCCGTATCGCGGTACCGCTTTCAGAGGTCATTGGTCGAGTTGGGCAGTTCTCTTTTACGAATCCGATCCACTCATCTGGCGACGTAGTTGAAGTCCGCTGTGTACTTGAGCTTCTTGTGCGGCTGCAGGTACTCGAGCATCTCGACCATCGATGTGCCATCGCCTCGTTTGACGCTCTGTCGCAAACCATCCAAACCCCCGCGGTCGCCCATGGTTGACCTGCCCTCGTTCGCCTCGGTTTTGAGTACAATCCAGCCCCACGCGATCCTTCTCGTCCTCGGGTCACCAGTGTTCTTGTCCTCCGATTTGTCGCCAGCCTTGTGGACCCATTCGTTGATGTCCGTTTGGACCTCCCCCACCAGCTCGCGCAGCTCGTCTCCAGGCTCTGGTGGTGGCGTGACCTGCGTCCAGCTCTTCGGCAACATGCCTCCGAGCGACAGGCATGCCAGGATCTCGACCCCCTCGTCGGTCTTCTCCTCTAAACGCTTGGGGTTCTCGCGCTCGCTGCCGTTGCACCTGCACTTCCACACGCCATGCTCCCAGGCCTCTGGCTCCTCCTCGCACCTTGGGCACAGCACGCTCTCGAGCTCGATCCCCATGGCGGCGACCCGCTGTCACGGTCAGATACCACCAGAGAAGACTGCCTGCATGGCCCCGACCTCGTCTTCCTTCCCCTGCTTCTTTCAGGAGGGTTAATCGTCGATTCCCCAGAAAATATGAGAATATATGGGAAGTGTGTGTGGGGGGGTAGACAACAACCAGAAAATATTGGAACATATGGGGAATCCTGTTATTTGTGTCTATTTATTTGTGTGTCCCAGGGCCCCTTCACAGATACCACCAGAGAAGATTGCCTGCATGGCCCCGACCTTGTCTTCCTTCCCCTGCTTCTTGAGCCTCCTCAGCAAGCCCCTTCCGGAGTGGAGGTCCGCGCGATCATCCAAGCCTCGAGCCCCCGCGCAGTGCTCCGCTGCCTTGGCCCACTGCTTCCGCTCGATGGCGTCCGCGCGCGCCGCCTTCAGCTCGCCGGTGTCCACCTCGTCGTCCAGCTCCTTGGGGTCGTCGCCTCTGAAGACTCCGCCGCCGTCCGACTCCCGGTGCCACGGGCCGTGGGGTGCACAGCCCAGGTCTACAGCGTGCAGACCATCGCTCTGGTGACTCCTGTTGCCCCACGCCATCAATCGCGCTCCTTCTTGGCCGTCATTTCCTTGACGAGCCTCTCCCAAATCATCTTGGCCTTGCGCCTCCTCTTGTCCTCGCTGATGATTTGTATCCGTGAGCCCAGCGGCGAGAAGACCGCCCCGTGCCCATGGGTGGCCCCGCCCCAACTCCAGCTGCAGAGTGGTGAGGCACCGTCCGCTCAGCCGAGGCGCGATCAAGCTTGATAGCCTTCCCCCCTCCTCCACATCCTCCTCCTCCATATCCTCCTCCTCCTCCTCCTCCTCCTCCTCCTCCTCCTCCTCCTCCTCCTCCCCCCTCCCCTCCCTCCCTCCCTCCTCCCTCCCTCCCTCCCCTCCCTCCCTCCCTCCTCCTCCCTCCCCTCCTCCTCCTCTCCTCCTCCTCCTCCTCCCTCCCTCCCTCCCTCCCTCCCTCCCTCCCTCCCTCCCTCCCTCCTCCCTCCCTCCCTCCCTCCCTCCCTCCCTCCTCCCTTCCCACCTCCTCCCCCTCCTCCCCGAGCACGGGATCCCACCGAGGACCTTTGGCCTCCAGGGCCGGAGCGCCCCCTCACGGCTTGGCGAGCAGAGCCTGCGCGCGTGCGCCGCCCGCGGAAGCGCGCCCCTCTGCACGCGCTGCTCGCGCCCCGCCTCGAGCCCTTCGCCCAGCTCGGAGCACCGTCGGCTTAGTGTCGCTCGGACGTGTGCACCTGTTCTCCGCGGGGACTCTTAAGAAGGGGCATCCTGGATCATCCCGCGAAAAAGCCACGCACGAAACCGGAAAAGGCACAGGGAGGGAGGGGGAGAAGGAGGAGGGTGAGAGGGGAGGAGGAGGAGGAGGAGGAGGAGGAGGAGGAGGAGGAGGAGGAGGAGGAGGAGGAGGAGGAGGAGGAGGAGGAGGAGGAATGGGAGGAGGAGGAGTCGGAGGAGGAGGAGGAGGAGGAGGAGGAGAGGAGGAGGAGGAGGAGGGGGCAAGAAGAGGGAGGAGGAGGAGGAGGAGGAGGAGGAGGAGGGAGGAGGAGGAGGAGGAGGAGGGTCGTCCGAGCGGCGGGGAGGTCGTGGCCTCCTCCGCCTGCCTGGTCTGCGCGCTCCGCCCCCGCCTCGCGTGCCTCGCGTGGCCCCCTCTCGCGGCCGCTGCCCCCGTCGGCCCCGAGGGCGGGCGCCGGCGCCGTCGGCAGCGGCCGTGGTGCTGCGGTCAAGTCGGGCCTGTCCCTCTACAGGGGGAATATTCAAAAATCGTCAAACAAATAGTCAGGGGACTATTTTTTGGGCGTATTTTTGGGCATCTGTTGGGTAAATATTTGTGTGTGTGTGTGTGTGTGTCTGTGTGTGTGTGTGTGTGGGTATTCTTAGCTTTTCGCCCAACATCCTCCTGTAGGGTGACTGGCCCGACTCAATGCTGCGGCTCCTCCGCTCGAGGCGCGATCTCCTGCGCCGCCTCCTGCCGGTGACGGCGGTCCTCTTGGCCAGCGCCAGCCCTGCCTCTTTGACGCCTGCCGCGAAATCGGCGCCCGCTCCCGTCGGCTGCTTGTTCACCTCGGCCCTCGAGCCCTCGTTCATCGCGGTGGCGTCGTCGACCCACGAGCGCGCGCGCACACCTGTGTGGACTTGCCGCTCACCTTCTCGAGCACCGCGCACAGCGCGGCCCTGCCACAGTCAATCCCCCTCCTGGCGCCCGCGCAAATGGACCTTGGGCGCGATGGGCTCCGCGTGCGCTGTCCTCTCTCTGGCGAGTCTGCGGCTCAGGTGGCTGAGCATCTCCAGGTGCAATGTGCGCGCTGGGAGCCCGAGCCTCATCCCTTCGTTCATGATCAGCACTGGCTCCAAGGTGTCGTAAAACTCCGCCAAGTCCCAGAGCACCGTGGCCGCGTAGATGTTCTGCCGCTCCCATTGGATGACCTCGTCGGCAAACGACTGAACCAGAGCCTCTTTCAGTGCGCTGTTGCCTGTGATGGCCGCGCCCCGCTTGCCTGCCATCGCCTGCGCCCACTCGTTAAGTGTGCTCGCCGAGCACCCTGCACCATAGCTTCACACCCTCTGGTGGGAGCCCGATGGTTCGATCTCCGCCAGCTTGCCTCCTCGGCAGGCTCACCAGCGCGATGGGCAGCTGCCGTGGCCATGTGCCCATGCGCTCGGCGCTCGCTCTCGACCAGCTGCAGTTGACGGGCTAGCGGCGATGTTGGTAACGGCGAGGTAGGTTTCGGTAGTGTGGGAACGCGTGGGTCGCGCTTTCCCACAATTCGCTGTGTCGCGTTCGCTCGATCCACTCGCAGATGGGAAATGGAGGGTAGTGTGGTTCGTGGTTTCCTACACTTTGGTTCCCAACATCACCGTTAAGTAACGTCGCCCTTAGCCCAGCCTTGGAGCTGCCTCAGCTCCTCGCGCGCGATGGGCGGCAGGCACCTGAAAGCTGGCGCCCCCATTTGCTCCGCGCCCTTCGCCTTGCTCTTCGCCATCGTGTCGATGGCGCGGCCATGTGCCTCCGTGGTGATGGGCAACCATTCCTCCGTGGCAGCCTCCCTCATGCGGCCGAGCGCGCTGAGCAATTGCGCCTGCGCGCCCATGTGCTCCACCATGCTGTGCGTCGCCTTGCCGTTGGTGCGGATTTCGTTGTCGCACCTTGGCTGGTCCTTGGTTTTTCGATGCAGCTTCCCTGCGCCAATCGCTTCCTCTTCCTGCATCCAGCTGGTGTAGCCGATCAGCGCCTCCCTCACCTTCGTGCCCTTGCTCTGCTACGCCGCGGTGAGCGCCGCCACCCCCGACTGCTGCAGCTGCGCGCTGCTCATGGTGTTGATTTCGCTCAGCTCTGTCCTCCATTTCCTCTCCTGCTTCGCATACGTCTGGATGATGCCGCCCGTCTTCATCACGCTGGCGGTGCCCTTTCACAGGCTCTTCAGCTTGGACGCCCTCGGCTCCTTGCCCTGGCAGCGCTGGGGCTCCACCAGCCGCGTTAACAGGGCCCCCCACCGCCTGATGGAGTCGCCCGAGTCGGCCCCGACCTCGACCCCGAGCTTGACGGCGCTTAGGTTGAAGTTCACTTCTTCGCCGCATCCGCAGTAGCGCTTGCGGTCCTTCGGCTCGATCCGCCAGGCTGTGACGTAGAGTTGCTCCACCGCGCGCGCCCAGCCGCCGTGCCTGCTGCCGAGCTCCCTGGACGCGGCGTCGTCGAGCTGGTACGCTGCTGTGTCCTTCGCTCTCTGCGGAGGCGAGCGCCACGCCTGGCGGTCCTCCCTCGCCGCCGTTCGTTCAGGTCGAGGATCTCGTCGGCGTCCCTCTCCCTCGACTTGGCCTCCTTCGCCGCGGGCACCTCGAAGGCGCCCTGCTCCTTCTCCGCGTCGCTCGTCCCGAAGTCGCCACACATGTCCTTCGCGTCTGCGCTCATCCCGCATATCCTGGGCAACTCCTGGCAACTGACCTTGAGCTGGCCCAGCCTTGATAATTTGGAGGGGGGGGATGCTCCGTTGGCTCGCTGGCCAGCTCCGCTTCCCTCCTGACCTGATTGGCCTGCTCCTCCTTCTTCCTCGACCGCTTCTGTTGGGGTCAGCCTTCCGCTTGGGCGCATTCGACAAAGGGAAAGGCCTCGGCAACCGCGGATCTCTTTGTGCTGCCCCTCCGCGTCACCTCGTACATGAACTCGCGCTCCGTAGTGGTCTCCCGGGTCCACCAGATTTGCGCTGACGCGGTCGAGCATGACCCGGAGGGACTTCGATATCACTACGTAGTCGAGCATCCTCGCTGGGTTCCGCGTGCAGGTGTACGCGACGTTCTCTGGCGCGCGCCTCTGCGTCGAGAATGCCTAGACAACCGGCTTCTTTGAACCGGTGTGGCTTCGCGTTCCAGTCCCCTATCGCTACCCATGGCCCGCTGTGACCCCGAACCGGCGATGTGATCCTTGCCATCTTCTTCATGTTCTCGCCCCCCGATGGATGATATGAGGTACGTGCCGATGATCATCACCGTCTGCCCCTTCCACCTCGAAATCAGCACTGCGAGGTCCTTGAAATCTACGGGTCCTGCCTTCAGTCTCTGTCCAACTGCCGAAGTCGCACTGTTTGTGCCGGGTTTGCCGCTAAATGCCTCAAGCTTGTCATCTAGCAGTGTGACCTGCCCGCTGCGATGACCCCCTGCAAGCTCGCCGCGCTTGCCCATCTCCGCTGGCGCCACTACCGCCTTCCAACCACGCACGTCCATGAACTGCAACATCTCGTTGCTGCCCCAGCTGCCCACGTGCTTTTCGGGGAAATCACAAAATCGTCTTGTAAGTTGTCGAGCTCACTCTTGAGCCTGGGGCCCCGCGTCGACAGGTTCTGCGTGAAGATGGCGCAGCTAACCGCCCGAAGGCCGCATACCTTTAGGACCGCTGCCCTTCGCCCTTGCTGCCATCACCGCAGCAGCTGATGGGCTTGTTTTCCACCAACACCACCATACGTTGGAGGGGAAGGGGGTCCTCCTCCACCTCCTCCTCCTCCTCTTCGTCCTCCTCCTCTTCGTCTTCCTCCTCCTCCTCGTCGTCCTCCTCCTTGCCCCCTCCAGCTTATGGTGGTGGTGGTGGAAAACAGATCCATCAGCAGCCATCGCACCCTTCTCCTTCCGCAGCTTCTCCCCCTCGCACTTGCTGCCGCCCTTCGCGCCTCCTCCTGTGGCGCCTGAGGTTGCGGCCCCACTTGCCGACGAGGCGGCCGCCGCCGGCACCGCTGGTGTGGGCGCTCCTCCAGGTGCTGCTTCTCCTGCTGCAAGGGCTCCCACGAGGGCGCGAAGTTAGTCGCGCTTCGCGGGCCTCATTCCTCCTGCCCCTCCTCCTCGTCCTCCTCTTCTCCTCTTTGGGGGCGGCGCGAGAGCGCGAAGTTGTTCGCGCTTCGCGCAGCGCGAAGCGCGAAGTTAGGAGCCCTTGTGCTGATGCCCCCTGGCCCTGCGGCTAAGCTTTCCCGACCTTCCTTCCTCTCCTCCTTCTGCTTCCCGAGCTTGTCGAGGCACGCCTGCTGCGCCGACTTCTGCTCCTGGAGATTCTCCGGCGCTGGTGCGGAGGCCTGCCTGGCCGCTGCACTCGCTTCCTTGACGAAGTCGGCCTTGCGCTTCTCCAGCTCCTTGCTGTCATCTGCGGCGACCACGCTCTCGCAGTCGTCCAGGTCGAAGAGTTCGCCCGTGTCCACCTCCAGCTCGTCGTCGCCGAGCAGCGCCGCAATGGGGAGCATGGGCTTGCGTCCTCCACCTTCGCGTGCTGGATGAGCCCCGAGTGGACGACGACCTAGCTCCTCCTTGACGCGATCCTCTGCCTGCGAGACCTCCACCGAGCGGTCCATGAAGTCCATCTCCGCCTTCTCGAGCTCTGAACGAAGTCGCTCTCGACTACGGCATGCCTTCTGCTGCTCGCGCGTGGCCTTCTGTGCAGGGCCTTCTGCTGCTCGGAGTGCAGCTCGTGAACCAGGGATGGTTTGCTGAGCTTCTCCTCCTGCAGGCTTCGGCGCCAAGGTGTTGACCTCCTCGATGTGCTTCTTGTCGTCCCCTGCGCTGAGCTGCGCTGCCATCTCGAGCGCCCCGATGCACGTGCCAGGGGTGTCCGTCTCGTAGTAGCTGCTGCTGTGGTAGTAGCCGCTGCAGTTGCCAGGCTTGCGCTCGCCTGGGGCCATTTGATCCCCATGCCGATCCGCCGCGCTTGAACATGTAGCCAGCATCAGCCAGCCGATCCGCCTATAGCCACTTGCCGCACTTCTCGCTCTGGCAGGATGCCTCCGCTGCTCCCTTGACCCCAGCTCCTGGGTCTGGTCGTCTACGTCCATCCGCCGCTGCTGCCGTCAGACTGTCGAGGTGCCACGCGGCCAGCTGAACCCGCGGCTGACGACGCAATGGACTCCGAGCTACGCCGCGTTGATTGCCTCCGCCTCCGCAGCCATCGCCAGTGCCGTCGCCGATGCCTAGCCCAGAAAGAACAGGCGCCATGGCCGCCTTGCGCGGCAAGACATGGAAGATATGTAATAAAGTGGAGACTTCGTCATTGAAAGCCTCAAGCGCTGGCCCTCGGTGTCACAGCGTCCTGCCGCTCGAATCGCCCAGGGGACTCGCGGTCATTGGAACTCTCATCGGCCTTGAGCCAAAATGGGTACGGAGTGATGATGATGACGACGATTATAATGATGATGATGATGCTGATGATGATGATGATGGTGATGGTGATGGTGATGGTGATGGTGATGATGATGATGATGATGGTGATGGTGATGGTGATGGTGATGGTGATGATGATGATGATGATGTTGATGCTGATGATGATTATGATGGTGATGACAATTCTGATAATGACGATGACGACGACGACTACGGCGATAATGACGATGATGATGATGATGATGATGATGGTGATCATGATGCTACGGATGAAGATGAAGATGAAGATGCTGATGCTGATGGTGATGATGATGATGCTGATGATGGTGATGCTGGTGATGATGATGACGATGCTGAGGATGATGATGCTGATGTTGATGACGAACATGATGACGACGATGATGAGGATGTTGATGATGACGATGATGATGATGATGATGATGATGATGATGATGATGATGATGATGATGCTGATGCTGATGCTGATGCTGATGCTGATGATGATGATGATGATGATGATGTTGATGATGCTGATGATGATGATGATGATGCTGATGATGATGATGATGATGATGATGATGATGATGATGATGATGCTGATGGTGATGGTGATGGTGATGGTGACGAAGGTGGCCTTGGTGTTGATGGAGATGATGCCGATGCTTGTAGGAGGATGGCGAGAGTGAGGATGATGAGGACGAGGGGGAGGAGGATCTGGCGCAGGTGGAAGAGGGGAAAAAGGAGAAAGATGCGGAGGGGGATATCGACGAGGCGAGAGTATGACAAAACCGGGAAAACGATGCACGAGGCACGATGAGGACGGGGAGAACCAAGGACGGGGCGGGACGACGAGAAGGAACGAGGGGACGAGGAGGAGCAAGGGGCAGGAGGCTGGACCGCGTCGCGCTCGCGCGCGCTCGCGCGAGCGCCCGCCATCGCCCCCCGCACCGCGGCGGCCGAAGGGGGCCCTGCGCGCCTGTTGGGCGCAGGCGTCCTCATCGTCTCTCGGCCCTCGACCTCGTCTTCGTCGTCCTCGTCCTCCTCCTCGTCTTCGTCCTCCTCGTCGTCCTCCTTCTCCTCTTCCTCCTCGTCGTCGTCCTCCTCCTCCTCCTCCTCCTCGTCCTCCTCCTCGTTCTCGTCCTCCTCTTCCTTCTCCTCTTCCTTCTCCTCTTCCTCCTCGTCCTCACCCTCCTCCTCTTCCCCCCATCCTGCTTCTCCTGGGCCCATTGGGGCTCGGCGGGGCGCGTTGGGGCCCTTGTGGTCAGCGTGGCCGCGGGATTGTGGTCGGCTCAAGGTTCAGCGTCCCCTGGTCTGGGGTCAGGGAGCACCGCCCGTGTCATCAGCCTTCATAGCCCTCCTCCTCCTCCTCCTCCTCCTCCTCCCTCCTCCTCCTCCTCCTCCCTCCTCCTCCTCCTCCTCCTCCCCTCCTCCCTCCTCCTCCTCCTCCTCCTCCTCCTCCTCCTCCTCCTCCTCCCTCCTCCTCCTCCTCCCTCCTCCTCCTCCTTCCTCCTCCTCCTCCTCCTCCTCCTCCTCCTCTTCCTCCGCCTCCTCCTCCTCCTCCTCCTCCTCCACTTCTCTCTCCTCCTCCTCCTCCTCCTCCTGCTGGCAGTGGCGCAGATCTCGAAGGAGATGCTGACCTGCACGTTCTCGGGAGCCTGGCGAGCATCGCGGATCCGGGCTTGCAGGTCTCGGGCCGCGGGCGGCCGCGGCACGTGCCGCGCTCTTTCGCTGCTCTTCGCGAGGAGCCCTGGCCGCGACTGCCGCCTGCCGCGGGGGGCCAGCGTCGCCACGGTCGGGTTCGGCCCGGCGAGCCGGGGGCTCTACCCCGAGGCCTGGATTCGGGGGTGCGATAAGGGTGCCCCTGGCTCAGAGTGCACCTCGCCTTCTTGCTTCGATTTGGCGCCCCAGGGGGCCCTCTGGGCCTCGCGAGGGGCCTCCTCTGGAGGCCGTGGGGGTCCTCCTCGGAAATCCTGGGGGGCACCCCGGGCCAGGGGCGCTTTTCTGGCAACCCCCGATCCCGGAGCAGCCCCCGAGGCCCGGCAGGAGGGCCCCCGGAGGCCGCACACGACGGAGCATCCCCCGCCGCGACGTGGTCCGCAGCGCGAGGGGCCTGTGGGCCCCTGCTCCCCGTGGCCCGGCCGAGGCGCAGGGCCGTGGCGTCCGTGTGGGCCTCCGCTCGGGCCAGCGGCGCCCGCGGGCCCACGGCGGTCCGATCCTCTGCCCGCGCGGAGCGCGGGCCGCCGCCTCCGGCGCGCAGGGGGAGCTGCCGCGCTTCAGCGCCTGAGGGTTGTCTGGGTACACGCCGGTCGCTGGAAGCAGGTATTTTTGGACTCCCACATCCCAGTCTACTTCAAGCGCCTTCCTACCTCAAGAATCGACACGCTGTTGCTGTGTTTTGCTGTTCTCTGGGAGGGCCCAGACCTCATCCACTTTATCCGCCTTCCTACTTCATGTTTTTACCTACTTCTTCCGACGGACGTGTAGATTGTTTTTTTGTCGGTGTGAGCCTCGATGCATTGGGCAGAGCGCACCTCGGGAGAGGTCCAGGGAGCAGCGGTAGCCCCAGACCCCCGACGTCGTGTCTTTTTCGCAGCGTCGACCCCCAGAGGTCCGGTTTCTCGTCCCGAACTGTTTTCTGACGATCCCGAGGCCCGGCAAAGGGCCCGCGGAGGCCGAACATCGAGAGAAGTCGCCCGTCTTTTTGCTTCACGAGGCGAGGGGGTGTGGGGCGATACCTTTTTTTTGCTTATCCTTCCCCCCCCCAGGCACCGTCCTCCCTTCTGGGCCGTGTCCACCCGCGGGCCTTCGGCCCTCCCTGCCTCGGGGGGGAGGTCTAGGCCTCCTAGATGGGGTCGGAGTAGATGGGGTCGAAGGATCGCGCCGCATCGCCGATGCATCGACGATGCGGCCCGATGTGGAGCCCGTGTTTCCCCACGCCGACGTCGCCGATGCATCGCCGACGTCGCCGATGCATCACCGATGCATCGCGGATGCATCGGTGATGCATTGGCGATGCGGCGCGACCCTTCGACCCCATCTACTCGGACCCCATCTAGGAGACCTCTAGGAGGGGCTCGGGTGGGTCGTCCGGTGCAGCTCGGCTCGGCCCCCGTGGGCCCAGGCAAGAGGTCCCAAGAGGTCCCCCCTCTCCTCATTCTGCTCCTCGCTTCGGACGTCCTGCTCCTCAGTCCTCCTCGTAATTCTTCGACTCCACCCTCCTGTCCTCCTCAGTCTCATCGTCTTTTTCTTCTTCTTCTTCCTCCTCCTCCTCTTCCTCGTCCTCCTCCTTCTCCTCCTGCTGGGAGTGGGACTGGGAATCGACGGCGGCTGTGTTCCTCCTCCTGCTCCTCCTCCTTCCCCTCCTCATCCCCTCATACTCCTCCTCCATCTCCTCCTCCTCCACCTCCTCTTCCTCCTCCTCCTCTGCCTCATCCTCGCCCCCCTCTTGCCTCTGGCGCCGTCGGTCGACCGTGCCATTGCGGGCGTCCTGCCAGTCGTCTGTCGTGTCGTTGTCGCCGTCGCCGTCCCGACCGCCGTCGTCGCTGTCCTCGTAGGTGACCGCTTGTTGTTCTTTTATGCTCGGACGTCGTGCCCCTCTGCGCGCGCGAGGCCAACCTAGAAGCCTAGGATCCTCCTCCTCCTCTCTCCTCCTCTCTCCTCCTCCTCCTCCTCCTCCTCCTCCTCCTCCTCCTCCTCCTCCTCCTCCTCTTCCTGCTCCTTCTCCTCTCCCCTCTACTCGTCTTCCTTATCCTGATCATCTTCTGCCTTCTCCACGTCCTCTGCCTCTTTCTCTTCCTCTCCCTCCCGCCCCCCTCCCCCCACTTGCGCACCCCTCCTGCCCCCTCCGAGCGCAGGCCGCCACATGGCGCTGCCGGGGTCGCCGCGCCGGGCCGAGGCCAGGGACAAGCCGTGGAGCCAGGATCGCGGTGGCGGCCAACGCAGAGGATCCATACAGTCGGCCCGGATTAGCAGGTCAGCGTGTTAGCAGGTTAGCAGGTCTCTGCCTTGTGTCTTCTCTGCGTGTTAGCAGGTCTGGGTTGCATCTGTCAGCGCACAGTTTGTACAGTCGGCTCGGATCAGTAGGTCGACCCTGCCAGCTCAAGGGTACCCTTTGTGTCCTGTGCCTCGCGACACGTGCCTTCTTACACTCCAGCGGCGATGAGGCCGTCGCAAGGGTCTTGTGTCCTCTCGCGTGTCCTCTCCAATCAAGTCGGACTGTATTCAGAGTGCAGGTCGAAACACGTAGAAAAGCTATCATTCATGAAAGCAGCAAGGAGCAGCATTGTTCTTTATCCCTCCAGGCCCTCGCGGAGAGCGTGCTGGAGACATCTCGCATCCTGGGGCTCGTCGGGGGCGTCCGAGGGGCTGCTGGGCGGCTCTTGGGGCAAGGATGGCTCGTATTTTCGCCGTTGGCGGCCTTCAGCTGTCTTGGAAACATCGGAGAGCCTTGGAGAGCGCCAGGAAGGCGTCGCGCCGCTCAGGGAGCCTCGGAAGGTGTGTGTATGCGTGTGTGTGTGTGTGTGTGTGTGTGTGTGTGTGTGTGTGTGTGTGTACGGGTGAGTGTGGCAAGAGACAGCACTAGGTATTCTACGGCGCCTTCATGTGCCAGAGGCCACGGCGGTTGCTTTGCAGGTGTTCGATCCCGTTGGGGATTGTGTGTGTGCGTATGTGTGCGTGTGCGTGTGTGCGTGTGCGTGTGCGTGTGCGTGCGTGCGTGCGTGCGTGTGTGTGTGTGTGTGCTTGTGTGTGTGTGTGTCTTAGTTTGCCTCGCATAGCCCTGCTCTCGCGCCCGGGGGCGCCTACGCGCCTTCTCGCAGGAGGGTCAAACGGCTCCGCGGCTTCCCACGCGGAGGCTTATCATGAACCTCTGCCTGGCCTCTTCAGCGCTTCAGAGGGAACACGTGAATGTGTGTGTGCGTGTATGTCTGTGTCTGAGCATGTGTATATGTGTATATGTGTGTGTGTGTCAGTGGCGAGCCCGAGGGGGGAGTGAGAGAGATCGGGCCTTCTGAGCAGACAGTGGGGCTCCTGAGAAGCCGTTAGTGTCTGCGGAGAAGGCATTTTTTCAGAACGCCGGATGTTTTCCGAGCCTTCCCCCCTTGGGCTCGCCGCCGAGTGTGTGTTGTGTGTGTGTATGCGTGCGTGTGGAGCCATCCCTTTGCCCCCTGGAAGCCCTCGAAGACCTGCGTAGAACTCGGCTCTGGGTCCAAGCCTCCGCGGGAGACCTCCGGGGACCCCCACAGGGCTTCCCCGAGAGGTCCGCGCAGAGCTCTGGAGACATCACATGAGATCGGCTCGGGAGGCACAGCAGTGCTCCACACTCGCCCGCTGCTCGGGGCCCCGGTGCCCCTCCTCGCCAGTGAGAGCGTCTCGCTCCTCTTTCGGCGGGCCCGGCGCTGTTCTGTCCACAGTGCATCGCCGATTCCAGGCCGCCGCCCCCCCCACCCGGCGGGCGATCGCGTAAGCAAGGGACCCGTTCGCGCCGCGCCGACTCGACGATCCCAGCGCGGGCTTTCAGGGTCGAGTGCCGCTGGTTAGGAGGAGGAGGAGGAGGAGGAGGAGGAGGAGGAGGAGGAGGAGGAGGAGGATCAAGGGAGGAGGAGGAGAAGGAGGAGGGGGAGGAGGAGGAGGGGGACGAGGAAGAGGAGGAGGAGGAGGAGGAGCCCAGAAGCGGCTGGCATCGAACGAGGTGCCCTATACGTATCGGGGAGAGCCGCGGTCGTTCCAGGCTGAGCCCGTCGCGCGATGTCTGTCGGTTTAACGTCGATGCCATCGCGACGTGGGCCTGCTTTCCCCTCTCACAGGGCCGCCTGCGATATGATTCGACTCGCTGACTGGGCCCGCGATTCCGATTCGATGTGGCTCGATTCACCAGCATCGGTCGGGCCAGCCAAAGTTCGGCGCGGCGCTCCGATTTCGGTTCCACTCGGGGCGATTCGTCGGCGATCCGATCCGATCCCTATCCGATCCGAATTCTCGATTCGATCTGTCTCAAGCCTGCCCTAGGACCTTCTCTCGCAGGACTTCATCGAGGCGCTCCGGCAGGAGGTGGAGGAGGTCCTGCAGTGTGGCTGGAGCCCCGTGCGCGAGGCCCCAGCCCGCCGTCGCCGGCGCCGCCGCCGTCGTCGCGGTGGCCGCCCAGGATGCGTGGAGCTATCTCGAAGAGATGCTGTGTAAGCCGACACGAGTGATGTTTTCTGTGGGCGCCTAGGCCCCAGCCCTCACCACCAACCAAACCACCCCAACCCAACCCGAAGGCCTCCACTTGCCCTCTGTTTCCAGTGGGGGGGGGATCGGGGAACATAGAAAAAACACATCTGGAGCCCGTACCCCCCCCAACCCGAAATTCGGGTCTTCGGGTTGGGGGTTGGGATGGTCTGGTAGGCAGTCAATCCTGCGGCACCTGCCGGGTGCGCCAGGCGGGTCGCTGTCGCAGTCGCAGTCGCAGGCCGTCGCGGCGGCCGCCGCCAGCCGCCGCCGCCAGCCGCCGCCGCCGCCAGCCGCCGCCGCGGCCCCCGCCGCCGCCAGCGGCCGCGGCCAGCCGCCGCCGCGGCCGCCGCCGCCGCCGGGCCGCGGCCGCCGCCGACCGACGCGGCCCGCGCGCCGCCCCCCGCGAGAGGCCCCGCCCGGCGCGCGGGCGGACGGCGGCGGCCGCGCGGGCCCGGCGCCGAGGGCGGGCCCCCCGGGCGGGCGCCCGCGCGGCGGGCCTCGGCATCGCTCGGATGCGTGCGTTTGCCCCTCGGCGAGGCCCCTCGAGGAGCGGCGGAGAAAGAGCGGCGTAAGACAGAACCTTTTGGCGCTCCGCGCGGGTTCCTTGGATCGGCGCCCGGGGCACCCCCGGGCGGCGCCTCCGGCACCGCCCCTGGCGCGCTCCGCGCGCCAGGGAGGGGGGGTCCGGCGCACATCCAAGCAAACCGCGCGGAGCGCCAAAAGTTTCTGTTTCTGCCGTTGTTTCTTTTCCTGATCGCTCGGACGTGTGCTTTTTATTCTCGGCGAGGGCCATCGAGGAGCATCCTGGACCATCTCGCCCGTAGAAGCACGCACGAAGTCGAAAAGCGTGCACGGGGACCGGACGTCCGAGCGACGGCGAGGGGCGGGGTCTCCCGGCAGGCGCGCGCGCGCGCGGCGGGGCAGAGTCTCAGAGGAGCAGCCGCTGGTCGCCAGAAGTAGGTCCGTCGTCGTTTTCTTATTCTTTGCTTTTCCGATCGGCGCGGGCCCTCGCTAGGGGAACGAAGAATGGCAGGAACATAAAACACTCTGAGGTCCGCACGGATTTCCCGGATCGGCGCTGGACCTCCCTCCCTGGCGCGCTCCGCGCGCCAGGGCGGCGCCGCCAGGGGTGCCCAGCGCGGATCCGAGAAATCCGCGCGGACCTCCGAGTTTTTGTGTGTATGTCATTCTTCGTTCCCTTATACGCCTCCCCCACGGAGTAAATTTTGTTTGTTTTTGACGCCTGGTTCGAGCAGGTGGAGACTCCCCCGCGGGACCCACTGTTGCAAGCAGTCGCGCCAAGCAGAGGTCCAGAGCCAGACCTCATCCCCCCTCCACCCCTTCTGCCCACTGTCGAAACGCCGAATAAGAACACGTTCATTATTACTTCTGGAGTCTCGGATGCCAATCTACTTTACAGCCGCCTCCCTAGTTCAAGAGCCATTCCCTCTTCCTCTGGTGGCGGACGGAAACCCAACCTATTTCCAACGCCTTCCCACCGCATACTTCTACCCCACCTATTCCGACCGACGGGTAATCGGTACCCGACCGAGTGCGTTCCGCTGCTCGCAGAGTGCCTGCTCGCAACTGCTCGAGAAGCACGTGCTTGCCCCTGTGAAGTGGATATTGAGTGCCCCGCTACGGATCCGGGCCACTGGCGAGTCTCTGCTCTGCGAGCACAGGGGAGCGCGCTCGGCTGGCACCGGAACCGCTGCCCTTACTCCGCTGCCGCCGCTGGGATCGCCTTTGGCCAGGGCGCGCCCCTGGAGAGGCCCCAGGGGCAGCGGCGTCGGTACCTCCCCAGACCCCGACGTCGTGATGTTTTCTCAGCGTCGATCCCCAGCGGTCTGGACCCCTGCCCCGGGACCGGGTTCTTCATCCCGAGTCGTCTCCTTGACGGTCCCGAGGCCGAACACGACGAAGCGTTTCCCGTCGTGATTTTGTCCGCAATGCGACGGGGTCCAGGTCCTTTCCTCTCGAGGGCAGCGAGGGCTGATGAAAATGGGCCCTCTGGGGCCCAAAGGGGGCCTGTAGGATCCGAGAAGCGCACCTCTGTCCCCACCCAGCGCGAGGAGGCTTCCTTCACCAAGCGCGTTCCACTACTCGCAAAGTGCCTATTCGCAAACGCCCGAAAAACATATGTCCGCTTCGATGAGATCTATCGTAGATCCCCCGCGGCGGATCCAGGACATTTGCGAGGTAGTGGAACGCGCTCGTTTATTCCTCCGCCAATGAGTCCCGCACTCGTACCGGAGTCCTTCGTGCCCGCCGTCTGCGAAGATGGGGGGAGGACTTCGGGAGATGCCCTCCCGGCCGCGGCGTAGCGGACTGAGGGCTGCGCGCAGGAGATCTGTCCATGGTTTCTGCGTTTTCAGTGACTGTCTTGAGGCTTAGGTGTAAGTCGGGCCTGTCCCTCTACAGGAGGAATATTCAAACATAGTCAACAATTGGCGGGTCTATCTTTTGATTTTTTGGGGCTACTCTGGGGTATTGTTCGAATATTTTCAATGTTTCGCCCAAGGCCCGCCTGTTGGGGGACACGCCCGACCTAAGCTGAGGTGTAAGGCAGGAGGCATTCACTCAGTGTTTGCCCCTGCCGCTCCGCTCCCCCCCCCACTGTCCCTCCCTCCCCCCCCCTTTGCAGCCTGCCTTGTGTCTTCTCTGCGCCTTAGCAGGTCAGTGTTGCATGTGTCAGCTCACAGTTTGTACACTCGGCTCGGATTAGTAGGTCGACCCTGCCAGCTCAAGGGTCCCCTTGTGTCCTGTGCCTCGCGACACGTGCCTTCTTACACTCCGATGGCGATGTGGCCCTCGGAAGGGTCTTGTGTCCTCTCGCGTGTCCTGTCCAATCCAGGCCGACTGTAGTATACTTCGTTCGTCTCTGCTGCACACGAGAATGGTTTGTCCTATCGCTCGCACAAGACAACCGTTATCGAAGCAGAAAGAACACCATAAACATAGCCTCCGGCGCTCCGCGCGGATTTCTTGGATCTGCGCTGGGCCCCTCTGGCGGCGCCTCTGGCGCCGCCCCTGGCGCGCTCCGCGCGCCAGGGAGGGGGGTCAAGCGCGGATCCAAGGAATCCGCGCGTAGCGCCAAAAGTTTAGGTTTATGTAGTTTTTTGTTTTCCCCCTCTCCCCCCCACATTAAGCAACGCGCGATACTTTAGTCCCCTGAGAGGCGGCGGCGGCGGCCGCGAGGGCGGGCTCCCCGGGCGGCGCGGCGCAGCCGACGCCAGGGTCGGCCCGAGGCGTCGCGCAGCGGAGCAGGCGGTTCTTCGCCGCCGCCGCCGCCGTCGCCAGTGCCGCCACCGCTCGAGTAGCAACATGTGAGATGCGTGAGCGTAAACGGTTGCCAGCATGGGCCCCGAGCAGTTTGTTCTAGCATGTTATGGTGTGCGATGTGCGTATGTGTATGTATGTGTATATACATGCATTTCTGTCTGTCTCTCGATATGTATGTTGTCTGTCTGTCTGTATGTATGTATGATGTGGGTAAGCATGCATGTGTGTACGTGTGTGCATTGTATGTATGTGTGTATGTGTCTGCATGTATGCATGTGTGCATACGTACATGCACGTATGTATATATGTATGTATGTGTGTCATGTAATGGTATGTAATGTACTGTAATGTAATGTAATGTAATGTAATGCGATGTAATGTAATGCGATGTAACGTAATGTATGTATGTATGCATGCATGTATGTATGTATGTAAGTATGTATGTATGTATGTCTGCATGAGTTGATGCATGCATGCATGCATGTACATGCATGAGTAGGTGTATGTGTATGTGTATGTATGTATATGCGTATATGCTTTCATGCATGCATGCATGCATACATGCATATGGTTGTGCATGCATGCATGTATGTGTATGTACGTCTGTATGTACGACTGTATGTGTGTATGCGTACACATGCATGTATGTATGTATGTATGTGTATGTGTATGTATGAATGTGTGCATGTATGAATGCATGACGGTATCTATGTGTGTGCATGTGTGTATGCATCTATCCATGGTTGCACGTATTTATGTATGTATGTCAATGTCTGCATGTATGTTCGTATGTGTATGTGTATGTGCATGTTTGTATGTATATGCGTACGTAAGTATGTATGTATTTACGGGTGCATGTGTGTGTATGATGAATGTATGTGTGCATGCATGCGTGCATGTGTGTGCGCATGTACGTACGTACGTATTTATGTATGTGTGTTCGGTTGCATGTTCGTAAGCATGTACATATGTATGCATGCATGAGTGCATGTGTGTAGGCAGGATTGTATGTGTATGTGTGTGTATGTGTGCATGAATGTATATATGTATGTATGCATGTATGTGTTGTTGCTTTGTGTACGTATCGATGTGTATGTATGTATGCTTGTGTGTATGCATGCATGCATGCACGCATGTATGTATGTACGTAGGTATGTGAGTGCCACTGTGTGTATATGTGTGTATGTAGGCAGGGAGGTAGGTATGTATGCATTTGTGCCTGTATGCCTGTATGTATATATGTATGTTTATGCATGTGTGTATGTGTGCATGTATGCATGCATGCATTAACGTGTGTATGTATGCTGGCCTGACAACGTGTATGTATGTATGTATGGGTGTCTGTTTGGATGTATGCATGCATGTATGTATGTATGTCTGTATGCATGGGTGTCCGTGTGTGCATGTATGTATGCAAATCTGGATGTATGTGTGTGTATGTTTGTATGTGTTTGTATGTATGGCTGTATGCATGTACGCATGCATGTATGCATGCACGCATGCCAGGACGTATGCATGTATGTCTGTTTGAGCATGTATTTGTGTATACATCTATCTATTCATATCTCTATATCTATGAATGGCTAGGGGGTCCCAGGGCCCCCAAAGTGCACTGATTTGTCTTCCGGTCGTTTCGGGCCCGGTGGGGGGCGCCAAAAAACGTCAAAGGGGGCCGAGAGACGTCCAAGAGGGCGCCAAGATGGCCCACGAGCGCTCCAAGAGAGCCCAAGACCGCACAAGAGCGTTTCAAGATTGGTCCAACACAGCTTGAAGACAGCCCAAGAGGGCTTCAAGACGGCCAAGACGCGCACAAAAGGACCCCCACGAGGCACTCAGGAGGCGAAACAAGTATGTCTTATTCCATGTATTTTGAAGGTTCTTCGTGCTCTCGCTGTTTCGTGCTTCTGACGGTCCAAGACGGCCCAAGAGGCACCAGAAATCAGCATAAGACGGCCCAAGAGGCACCCAAAGATGGCGCCACGTCGGCGCAAGAGAGTCCCAAGACGGCCCAAGAGTGCCCCAAGACGGCCCTGGAGGCGCCCAAGATCGCCCAAAAGGGCCCCCAAGAGGGGCCCAAGAGGGGGAGCACGAACCGACAATGACAATTCGAGCCTTCTGCCCCAGGAGGCCTCCAGGAGGCCCCAATAGGCCCCCAACAGAGCCCAAGAGGCCCCCGGGAGGCCCCCTCGAGGCCCCACGAGGCCTCGAAGGGGCCCAGAGAGACGACCCACGAGCACCCCAAGAGGCCTCCAAAACTGCCTTCAAGAGGCCCCCCGGGAAGCCCCCCCACGAATTCCAAGGGAACGTCCAAGAGGCCTCTAACCCACAACCCAGGCACGCTGGCGGGGTGGGCCGCAGGCCGCAGGAGACCCCCAGGAGGGGCCAAGAGGTCCCCAAGAAGCTTGGCGACAGATCACCGGTCGACCGGTCGATGAGGGCGGAGGACGAGGGATCAGGAAGAGGCAGGAGGAAGCAGAGAATGTTGGCCTCATTATGCATGACCGCCTTGTTGTCTCGATGCGGTCAGCACTCGATCAGCCAGAACCTAAGCGCGCGCGAAGCGCGCGCGATGGTTCTACATGCATGTATGTAAGTCATGAAAGTATGTATGTATGTATGTATGTATGTATGTATGTATGTATGTATGTATGTATGTATGTAATGCATGCATGCATGCATGCATGCATGCATGCATGCATACATGTATGTATGTATGTATGTATGTATGTATGTATGTATGTATGTATGCGTGTATGTGTATGTGTGTATGTGTGTATGGGTGTATGTATGCATGCATGCACGCATGCATGTACAGGTTTATGTATGTGTTTATGTGTGGTGGCAGGTATGTATGTTTGTATGTGTGTAGGTGTGCATGCGTGTATGTATGTATGCGTTGATGCATGTATGTATGTGTTTTTCCCAACCATCCTGTGGTGTTGGGTCCTCGTTTTGAAGAGACGGTGCCCGCGTCCTCTCCTCTCCTCCTCTTCCCCCTCCTCCCTCCTCCCCCTCCTTGCCTCTGCTCTCGGCACACCTCTCACGCTCTCCTACCATTTTTCTCCCCATACCCTCCACCGAAGGCCCCATGCGGTTGGCACCTTCCAGTGGGGGTGCATGCGGTTCCCCCACCCAGGGCAGCGTTTCGTGGCCCCATAGGGAGCTCCACCGAAGGCCCCAGTGGGGGTGTTCGCATGCGGTTCCCCCACCCAGGGCAGCGTTTCGTAGCCCCATAGGGAGCTCCACCGAAGGCCCCAGTGGGGGTGTTCGCATGCGGTTCCCCCACCCAGGGCAGCGTTTCGTGGCCCCATAGGGAGCTCCACCGAAGGCCCCAGTGGGGGTGTTCGCATGCGGTTCCCCCACCCAGGGCAGCGTTTCGTGGCCCCAGCTCGATGCTCCACCATAGGGAGCTCCACCGAAGGCCCCAGTGGGGGTGTCCACATGCGGTTCCCCCACCCAGGGCAGCGTTTCGTGGCCCCATAGGGAGCTCCACCGAAGGCCCCAGTGGGGGTGTCCACATGCGGTTCCCCCACCCAGGGCAGCGTTTCGTGGCCCCATAGGGAGCTCCACCGAAGGCCCCAGTGGGGGTGTCCACATGCGGTTCCCCCACCCAGGGCAGCGTTTCGTGGCCCCATAGGGAGCTCCACCGAAGGCCCCAGTGGGGGTGTCCACATGCGGTTCCCCCACCCAGGGCAGCGTTTCGTAGCCCCATAGGGAGCTCCACCGAAGGCCCCAGTGGGGGTGTCCACATGCGGTTCCCCCACCCAGGGCAGCGTTTCGTGGCCCCATAGGGAGCTCCACCGAAGGCCCCAGTGGGGGTGTCCACATGCGGTTCCCCCACCCAGGGCAGCGTTTCGTGGCCCCATAGGGAGCTCCACCGAAGGCCCCAGTGGGGGTGTCCACATGCGGTTCCCCCACCCAGGGCAGCGTTTCGTGGCCCCATAGGGAGCTCCACCGAAGGCCCCAGTGGGGGTGTTCGCATGCGGTTCCCCCACCCAGGGCAGCGTTTCGTAGCCCCATAGGGAGCTCCACCGAAGGCCCCAGTGGGGGTGTTCGCATGCGGTTCCCCCACCCAGGGCAGCGTTTCGTGGCCCCATAGGGAGCTCCACCGAAGGCCCCAGTGGGGGTGTTCGCATGCGGTTCCCCCACCCAGGGCAGCGTTTCGTAGCCCCATAGGGAGCTCCACCGAAGGCCCCAGTGGGGGTGTTCGCATGCGGTTCCCCCACCCAGGGCAGCGTTTCGTGGCCCCATAGGGAGCTCCACCGAAGGCCCCAGTGGGGGTGTCCACATGCGGTTCCCCCACCCAGGGCAGCGTTTCGTGGCCCCATAGGGAGCTCCACCGAAGGCCCCAGTGGGGGTGTCCACATGCGGTTCCCCCACCCAGGGCAGCGTTTCGTGGCCCCATAGGGAGCTCCACCGAAGGCCCCAGTGGGGGTGTCCACATGCGGTTCCCCCACCCAGGGCAGCGTTTCGTGGCCCCATAGGGAGCTCCACCGAAGGCCCCAGTGGGGGTGTTCGCATGCGGTTCCCCCACCCAGGGCAGCGTTTCGTGGCCCCATAGGGAGCTCCACCGAAGGCCCCAGTGGGGGTGTTCGCATGCGGTTCCCCCACCCAGGGCAGCGTTTCGTAGCCCCATAGGGAGCTCCACCGAAGGCCCCAGTGGGGGTGTTCGCATGCGGTTCCCCCACCCAGGGCAGCGTTTCGTGGCCCCATAGGGAGCTCCACCGAAGGCCCCAGTGGGGGTGTTCGCATGCGGTTCCCCCACCCAGGGCAGCGTTTCGTAGCCCCATAGGGAGCTCCACCGAAGGCCCCAGTGGGGGTGTTCGCATGCGGTTCCCCCACCCAGGGCAGCGTTTCGTGGCCCCATGGGGAGCTCCACCGAAAGCCCCCGTGGCGCAGTTCGCATGCGTTCCCCCACCCAGGGCAGCGTTTCGTGGCCCCATAGGGAGCTCCACCGAAGGCCCCAGTGGGGGTGTTCGCATGCGGTTCCCCCACCCAGGGCAGCGTTTCGTGGCCCCATAGGGAGCTCCACCGAAGGCCCCAGTGGGGGTGTTCGCATGCGGTTCCCCCACCCAGGGCAGCGTTTCGTGGCCCCATAGGGAGCTCCACCGAAGGCCCCAGTGGGGGTGTTCGCATGCGGTTCCCCCACCCAGGGCAGCGTTTCGTGGCCCCATGGGGAGCTCCACCGAAAGCCCCCGTGGCGCAGTTCGCATGCGCTTCCCCCACCCAGGGCAGCGTTTCGTGGCACCATAGGGAGCTCCACCGAAGGCCCCAGTGGCGCAGTTCGCATGCGGTTCCCCCACCCAGGGCAGCGTTTCGTAGCCCCATAGGGAGCTCCACCGAAGGCCCGCCCCGGTGGCGCAGTCCGCATGCGGTTCCCCCTATCCAAGGCAGCGCTTCGTGGCCCCATATGGAGCCCCACCGAAAGCGGCACCCACAACGCGTTACCAACAATTGCTTATGGTTGGGTCTTTCGCCAGGATAATTTATGTTTACAGGTTGGTACGTATGTATGTATGCATGCACGTATGTGTGCATGTGTGTGTGAGTATGTATGTCTGTGTGTATGTATACAAGTATGTACGCATGTATGTACGTATGTATGTGTATATGGGCGTCTGCGTGCATGTATGTATGTATGTTCGTATGTGTGTATGTGTTGCATGTATGTCTGTATGTATGCAGGCATGCCTGTATGTATGCATGTATGGATGTACATGAATACGTATGGATTTATTGCTGTTCGTATGTGCGTATGCATGACTGCATACATTCATGTGTGTATGTACGCATGTCTATATATGCGTGTATGCATTTATGTGTGTATTTGTGTACGTGTGTACGTATCTATGTATGTGTGTATGTATGATAGTACGCACGTGCGTATGACTATGCATGCCTTTACGCATGCATGTATGCACGTATGTCTGTATGTCTGTATATGTGTATGTGTATATATGTATGTATGTGTTGGTGTGTGTCTTTATGCATGCGAGTCTGTATGTATGACTGTGTTCACGGATGTCCGAATGTGAATTGTATATGCAAGTATGCACACATGTATATGTACATGTGCGTGTGTATGTCTGGAGGTATGTATGTATGCATGCATGTATGTATGTATGCTTGTACGTGGGCATGTATGTATATATGCGCATCTAAGTACATAGGAAAATGTGCATGCATGCTTGTAGGTACGTGTGTATGTGTATGTGTGTATGGTTATTTACGCATGTATGTATGTATGTACGTGTGTAGGTGCGTATGAATGCATGTATGCATGTATGTGCGTATGTATGTATGCGTGTATGGATGTATGTACGGATGTTGCTATGGTTGTGTATGTGCGCATGCATGTATATGTATATACGTATGTGTGTATGTGTGTATATGTGTATGTATGCATGCATGTACGTTTGTGTGTATGTTTATGTGTATTTGCGTATGTACGGGTGTCTGTATGTATGCATGCATGCATGTATGTATCTATGTCTTTGTGGATGTGCGCCTGCATGTTTGTAAGCATGTTTGTAAGCCTGCATGTATGTGTGTATGCATGTATGCAGGTATGTATGTATGTACGCGCGTGTAAGCAGGTTTGCCAGAATGTGCGTACGTATGTATGGAAGAATGGGTGCATGTGTGTATGTATGACTGTATGTATTTGTGTATCTATGTATGTATGAGGGTATGTATGTATGGATGTATGCATGTATGTATGTATGAATGTATTCATGTATGTCCGTGTGTGTAGGTATGTAGGTATGTACGCATGCGTGCATGCATGTATGTATGCATGTTTGGATATGCACATGTATGTGTATGCATGCATGCACGCATGTATGTATGTATGTATGTATGTATGTATGTATGTATGTATGTATAGGAGTATATGTGTGTTTGTGATAGTATGTATATAAATTTGTGCATGTATGTATGCATGTATGTATGTGCGTGTATGTATGTATGCATGCATACATTCATGTATTTATAGACATGCATGCATGCATGCATGCATGCATGTGTTATGTATGCATGTCTGTGCATGCATGCATGCATGTAGTTACGAATGTATGTATGCATGTACGAGTCTCTGCATGTATTGATGGATTCGTGTTTGTGTGCATGTATGCATGTGTGCATGTATGAATGTATGCGCGTATGCATGTATGCATGTATGGATCCCTCTACACGTAAGGTTGACCCTTCGCCTGAGTGACCTCTGGTGCGGGCGCACCGGGCCCCTCCGATCGTGGAGCGCGATGCGGGAGCGGCTGGTTGTGCGCTGGGATGCTGCCATGTTGCGCCCCCTTCCTCCGCGCACCAACGGTCACTCTTGCTTAGGGTCACTATTGTTTGTCGCCAATGTGTGTATACATAAACAGATACATGCACACACATTTGCACATACACCTAGATACAAATGTATATACGCAGATATGTATCATACATATATATACATATATATATATGTTATATGATCTCTATCTATACATATCATATATGCTTGCGAGTATGTATTTGTATACATACACACTATGTACGTCTGGTGTCGTATATGTGGTGCCTTCTGTGTGGGGTAAGCTACGTGGTGCAGGCGATGCGTGGTGCAGGGCCGTCGGCCCATCCCGCCACCGTGCCTGGATTGTGGGTTCGAGTTCTCAGGGATGCTTCTTGCGGCCTCTTCGGAGCGCTCTCAGACCTCTTGGGGACATCTCGGGGCCTCTAGGGGGCCTCTTGGGGGCCTCTTGGGAGCCTCCTTGGGGCCTCTTGACTCCTCCTGGAAGCCTCTTTGGTGCCTCTTGCGGACTCTTTGGGGCCTCTTGCAGGCCTCGTTGGGTCCCCTCTTAGGGCAGTCTTGGCGGCCTCTCGGGCCGTCTTGAAGCCCTCGTGTGCCGTCTTGGGGCCGCCTGAGGCTATTTTGGAGCCCTGTTGGGGGCCTCTTGGCGATCTTGGGGGCCTCCTGAACCGTGTTGGAGCGTCGGAGAGGCGAACAGGCGAGAAAGCAAACACGTGTCGCTTGACAGCCAAAGGAACATCATTGATGTTTACCTCTGGGGGAACTCTTGGGAGGCCCCTTGGATGCCTCTGGGGGCGTCTTGGTGGCTTCTTCTTCGGCAGTTTGGCGGCCATCTTGGGCGTCTTGGAGCGGTCCTTCGGCGAGTCGGGGCTCTCTTTGACCGTGTGGGCGGCTTCCTTGGGCTGCGTTGGACAGTTTGGGAGCCCTCCTGGGCGAGGGGGCCGTCCCGAAGGCCCACGTGACCCACCCCAGCTGGACCTTACGGACTCGACAAAGCTTGCACCTCTCAGGGCTGCTCGAGCCTTGTGGCACTCCGCTACGTGCTGACGGGACGTTGGCGGATATGTAAGGCAACCGATGTGGCAAATGTAGTGCAAATTACGTGGTGCAATTCATTTGCAGAACTTGGGGTTGTCAACTCCACTGCTCGCGCAACCATCCCACGCACCCACCCAAGTTGGCTTGCAGCACCCACGCGGCGGCAATTCCGATGCTTGCTCGGCGCTGGTTGGCGCGTCGGTGCGGTCGCGCTGGCGCGTGCGGGCCCGCGCGACGATCGACCAGCTAGCTTGGCGCGAAAGACGCGGCGGCGGCGCTGACCGCTGGGGACTTCTCAACGCGTCGCGCAGGTCGCGCTGACGCGCGGGCACTTCGGTGCGAGTTGGTGGCGCGGGCGGGCGCGGGATCATGGTGTCGTCGACAACAGCAGGCGTGCTGATATTAGTAGCGAAGATTGTGGCGATGATGACGGTGGCGATGGCAAGGCCAATAACACGATACTGGTCACGCCGATGTCGATGATGGTGTCCATGTGTCGGTGATGAGGGTGTTGGGCAGATTTTGACATGCGCGCGGCCATCGCGCGTGAGTGGCCCGCGCGTTATTGTTTGACGCGGCTCGTGCCCCCCCCCAGGGAAGCGCACAAGGGCGCCCGAATGGCGTCGACATTTGCGCGCGAGAGGCCCGCTTGGTCGCATGTGATGAACATGTTGGACGTCAAACTGTTTTCGTATGACCTCGCAAAAGCGCGCAGTTGTTTTACCAGGTTGCAGAACCATGCGTTGCTGTCATATGTGTTGAGAACTCCGATCTTGAAATCCGCACGGCGTCTTACGTCTCAGGTATTGGATGGCGTCCGTCACCCGCGCGCGACGACGCGCGCGTGTCGACTTCGCCCATGCCTGTTGCAAGGGGTTGTTGGTAACCGATGGGTTGTGATCAACGGGTGCGCGCGTATCGTAATATTTGAAGTGGGCGATGGGGGGGTGATAACGGCCTGCCTGGGACGGTATGGGCTCATTGTTAAAACGAGCGACGGGGTACAATCATGTAAATTGCTCACCCCAGGGGGGTCGACGAGACCAAAGGGGGATGGGTGGTAGATCCCGGTGTCCTGCTCGAGAGGATACTCAACGATTGAATATCTTTGAGTTGGCAGCTCCGCGTTCGCGCACACATCCCACCCGCAACTTGGTTTGCAAAACTCATGCGGCGGCGATTGCGATGACTGTTTGGCGCTGTTTGGCGCGTCGGTGCGGCCGCGCTGGCGCGCGCAAGCTCGCGCGCAAAAGGGCCAACGAACTTGTCGCGAAACACGCGGCCGCGGCGGCGCTGACCGTTGGGGGCTTTCCAGCGCGTCTCGCAGGCCGCGTTGGCGCGCGGGCGCGTCAGTGCGAGTCGGTGGTTCGGGCGGGCGCGGTATCATGGTGACGTCGACAACGGCGGGCACGGTGATAATGGTAGCGACGACGGTGGCGACGATGGCCTGTGGCGACGGTGCAGCCAATGGCGCCGATTTTGGCCACGCCGATGACGATGATGGTGTTTACGTGCCGTTGATGAAGGTGCGCGCGGCCATCGCGCGCGAGTGGCCCGCGTGGTATTATTAGATTGGGATCCTCCACCGCAGGAAGCGCGCAAAAGGCTCTCGAATGTTCCCGACATGCGGCGCGACAGGGCCGCGTGATCACTTGCGACGGATATGTTGGAAAACCAACGGTTTCCACAAGTGCCAGCAATTGCGCGCGCGTTTTGTTTTTGAAGGGGGATCGGAAAATGCAGCGTGCATTTTGCACCGCAAGTGTATATATATGTGTATATATATACATGTATGACACCTACACCAGCTGACGACTTGTTTTCGGAGTTGGGTTTCTGTTTTCCTGATCCGGTTCAAATTGTCGTCCCTACGTGTTCCAAAACGCCATCGTGTCACATCATTCGGGGGGCGCGGTGCTGTGCTGCCCCCAGGTCGGGCGCGGTGCTGTGCTGCCCCCAGGTCGGGGCGTCGATTCAAGCGATTCCAGTTGGTTGGCGATTCCAAGTCGGTTTGGCGTTGCCAAGTATCGCAGGCCCCAGTCGCCTGTGATATTTTCTTGTCTCAGTACTGGATGTGGATATTTCTCTCTTGGTTTTTCCTTCGTTTTCATCCATATCCACTGCTGGCTGTCTGGGGGGGCCTTTGTAAAAACTCGCGTTTTGGTCTGGCGTTCAGGGTCGTTGGGCGGCCCTGCAGGTGGATCGCGTTTTTTTTGGGGCAAGGGGCAGATGGTTCCTGCTTGGCCGCGTCTTTGCTAGCGCTTGGCCCTAAAAGTTCCGGTCCTTTCACGCACTCAGGCCATGGCGGCAGCCAGCCTTGCCGCTCGAGGAGTTGTCAGGTGAAATCCCCGCCAGCACTGGATATGGCAATACATTGCTGGCGCACATTTTTCAAAACAAAACATATCATAACATACATTTTGATGCGTATGTGGTGCAATCTATGTTGTGCAATATTCGTGGTGTAGATTTTGGCGCAATGTAGGTGATGCAGCGGGAACACATCAATAGAAGGCAGTGCAGACCAAATCAAGTCAACACCATGCAAAACCATGCAAAACAACACGACGTAAGGCAAACCACCGCAATGCACAGCAATGCGACGCAAATCATTTCAAAACAAACGAAGCAACGCAATGCACATCAACGCAGGGAAGTGCGAAGCATTGCAAAGCACAGCGAAACAATGCATAGCAATGCCAAGCAAGGCAAACAACGCAACGCTTTGCACAGCTATGCGAGGCAATGCAAAGCAATCTACGTGGTGCAAGCTAACGGCGGCGACGGCGGCGACGGGGCGGCGACGGCGACAACAAAGCCGCCAGATCGATGCACAGGCCCAGACGATGGCCGGCGAGGGGCGGCGACGGGGCGGCGACGGCGACAATCTAGCCGCCAGACCGACGCATTGGCCCAGTTCATTAGAAAAGAAGGAAGAACCTCGATATGCAAGAAGGGCAATTCAAAGCAAAGCGAAGTGACGCAATGCAAATCAAAACGCTGCAGGGCAACGCAAAGCAACGCAACACAATTGACTGCATATCAAGATAAGGCAACGCTTTGCAACGCCATTCACATCAGAGTGGTGAAATGCAAATCAAAACAACGCAATGCAAAGAAAGGCAAAGCAAGACAAACCACTAACGACGGCGACGAGCTGGCGACGGGCTGCGACGGAAGGGACATAGCCTCTGGACCGACCAGCACGTCGGCCTAGACGACGGGCGGCGACGGGGCGGCGACGGCATGCACGTAACCGCCAGACCGGCACACTGGCCCAGACGACGGGCGGCGACGAGGCGGATACGGGGCTGGCGACGGCGGACACGTGCCAGCACTGGTTTTGGTAATGTCCGAGGGTCCGCGCTACCTTCTCCGGCGTTGGCGCTGGCCCCCCCTGGCGTCGTCTTCAGCACCGCCCCGTCGACTAAACGTAAGAGTGACCTTTCGCCGGAGTGACCTTTGGTGCGGGCCCAATGGGGTCCCCCGATCGCCGAACGCGATGCGGTAGTAGCGTCTTGCGCGCTCGTGTTTGGTCCCCCCGCGGCCCCCCAGCCGCGCTCCAAGGGTCACTCTTACCCAGGGTTATACTCTTGCGCGTAGTCGAGGGAGGGGGATCAAGCGCCGATCCGCGCTGACCTCCGAAAGTTTGCGATCATGCAATTTCTCGTCCCTCGAACGGCTGCCATTTTTGCTGCCGCCGTCGTCGCCTGCCGCCAGCGTTAAGTCGGGCCTGTGCCTCTACAGGAGGAATATTCAAAAATAGTCAAAAAATAGTATGGGAACGACTTTTTGACTATTTTCGGTCATTTGGGGAGTATTTTTTGAGTATTGTTGATTTTTCGCCCAAAATCCCCCTGTAGGGGGACAGGCCCTTCCTAACGCCAGCGTTGTCGTCGTCGTCGTCGTCGTCGTCGCTGAGGCAACAAGCACCGCGCCAGCTTGCGGAGGAGTGGGTGAAGCACAAGATGCCTTCCAAGGACCAAGGGCAAAAAATAGCACAGGTGCCAGTCTTCTGAAGTCCGTGCTGAGATTGCGGGCCTCGCAAAAGGCGTCTGAATAGACGGGGTCGGAGGATTGCACCGCAACGGATCGACGTGGAGACCGATTTTCTCCGCGCCGATGCCGCCGATACATCGCCGACGTCGCGGATGCATCGCCGATGCATCTGCGATGCGGCACGATCCTCCGACCCCATCTACAGTCGAAACCGATAGTAAGGATGAGCGACTTCCCAAGGGTACCATTGCATTTTTGCCTCTTCTGTCAACTTCGTTCCACCCTCAACCACTTTCGATGGCCAGTTCCGCTCGAAAAGTGTCGGCATGGGCGTCCAAGGCCCGTGCATCGGCATCACCCAAACATGCTAACACTATGTGTGAGTCTGCACCCCAAGGGGGACGCGCGCGCTAAGAGATCTTACAGTACAAGCTCCGTGGTGTCCTAAATGTTCGGGTCGGACGCACGCCTCCGAGTAGGACGCACAGTTTTACTATGTCCTTCTGCGCCCCGATTGCATCCTGATCGCGCATCCTAACTTCAGGAGCGAATGAAGGGCGTACACTTCGGCCGGGCGTGTCCTTCTACAGGAGGAATGCTCAAACATAGTAAACAAAACACTCGGGGGGCGATTCTTTCGACTCTATTTGTTGGCTCTCTGGGGTTATTTTTGGGGTCTTTGTGTATCTCTCGTCCACAACCCACCTGTAGGGGGGACACGCCCGACTTAAAGCGTGCACCTGCATGAACCCACGCTGGTCTCGAAAGCGCGCCCTGCGCGATCGCCTCGCGCTGCGCGGCTGTGGCCTCACGGGCTGGGGTTGCCGTGTTCGCGCGCGTGGCTGCGCGCGCACGCCCTCTGCGGGCTGTCTACTACAGGACGTTTTTCAATCCAGGGCTGGACTTAAGTCGGGCCTGTCCCCCTACAGGGGGATTTGGACGAAAAATAAACAATACCCCACACATAATCAAAACATAGTCAAAAAATAGTCGGGGGACTATTTTTTGAGTATTTTTTGACCTTCTTGGGTTTTTTTTCCATCGAAAATCCCCCTGTAGGGGGACACTCCGGACATAAGGCTGGACCTAAACGGTGTTTTTGCGATTTCGTGACCCTTGGGCCATGACGCGCGCTATGCCCCCTACTCCCCCCCCCGTCACGATCAGGCGATCGCAAACATGTATTAAGGGAGCGTGGATTAGCAACGGGTCCCGTTCCCATGGGACATCGCGGAGTTTCGCCGCCGAGCGAGGCGGCACCGGCCGCATTCTGGGGAGGGCACCTCCCTCGATCCATGGATTAGGCGACCGCGCGCCTAATCCATGGATCGCTAATCCATGTTTGCCCGGCCCCACATAACGTGACGCTCCCCCACCCAGTGCGTCCCCGGCACCGCCGCAGTGCGTCTGGCACCACAGTCCTGCGGGCGGGGGGGCGCTACCTTCTGGCCCCCCCACCCCCCACGCCCCCATCCCTTCCCTTTTTTTAAATAGCGCCCGTTCGGGCCGCGAATGAAAACACCCGCTCCGCTCGGACCCCGCGTGTCACCACCCACCAAACCACCCCAACCCAGCCCGAAGGCCTCCATTTGCCCCTCATCTCCAGAGAGGGGGGGGGGGAGGTCGGGGGACGCTGAGCAAACACGTGCGGAACCCGCACCCCCCCCCCGTCAACCCGGAATGGGGGGTTCTGGGATGGGCAGGGGTGGTCCGGTCGGTTCACGCCGATGGCTTGGCATCGCTCGGACGTGTGCAGTTTCCCTTCGGCGAGGACCATCGAGGAGCATCCTTGACCATTCGGCGAACAAAACCACGCACGACACCGGACAAAAAGCACAGGGGATGGACGCCCGAGCGATGGCCAGAATGGTCTTCCTGGCGCGGAGGCGCGTGCTGCGTCGAGGGGAGGCGCCCGGCGGCGGGGCCGGGGCCGGCTGCGCGCAGCACCCGGGCAGCACGGCTCCCCACCACGTGGGCGCCCCCAATCAGGAGGGGAACAAAAACACACAGACACAATTCATCGTCGATTCCCAGGAAAATATTGGAAAATATGGGAAGTGGGGGGGAAGACAGAAACCCAGAAAATATGGGAAAATATGGGGACTATTTTTATTTGTGTGTATTTATTTGTGTGTCCTGGGGCCCCTTCACCCAAGGCCTGCACCTTGGGCATCGCTCGAGCGTGTGCATTCTTTGCTCAGCGAGGACCGTCGATGAGCATTTTGCTCACCCTGCGGAACGAAAGCACGCACGACACCGAAACATGCACCTGGAATGGACGTGCGAGTGATGGCGAGGCCCGCGCCGAGATGGCCAAGATGAGGAGCCGTTGCGTTTTTCGGCCTGCCGTTGTTTGCCAGCGTCGCCACGGTCGGACTCGGCTCGGGGAGCTGGGGCCCTCGTGGAGGGCCTCTTGGAGGCTTCTCCTGGCGTCTTAGAGGCCGCGTCGGCCATCCTGAAGCCGTCTTGGGCGTCTTGGAGCAATGTGGGGGCGGCTTGGGGCGCTTGGGCTCACGGAGGCCTCGGGCCCCGCGCCGAGGTGGCTCCGCGCGCCGCCCGCGGCGCCGCCCCCGAAGCGCGCGCCGAAGCGCGCGCTTCGGCGGGCGGGCGCGCGGAGCGCGCGCTCTCGGGTGGGGCGCCGGGCCCGGCGCCGGCCCGAGCAGCCCGCGCGGGGGCTGCCTTCCTCAAGCAGTGGCGAAGCGTCCTGGCTCGCCCAGAGCCCTACCAAGCGATGTTCTGAGAACCGTCTGTGGTTTCCACGAAATGTTCCTAGAGCATTTCTTGTTGAGATTGTCTTGTTTGAACACCTCGGGTCTATGTTCTAAGAACATTGTTTTTGGTCTGAGAACACTTGTTGGGGTACTACGAACATGTCGTGGTAGGACTATGGAACTGCCAGGCCGGTCGGTCCCTGCTGAACTTTTCGGGGGGCGGGCCAGGCAAGAGGGGGGTGAGGATTGGGGTTGTAGAAGTCGGTTAATGGAGAGGAAGTGTGCTGCCAAATAGTTCCCAGATGTCTAAACTATGTTCCAAACCTGTTCTAGATCTGCTAAAAGCATATGTGAAACAGTTTAGAGCATGCTTTATACATTTTAAACACAACGATAGAATTGTTAGAGTGTCCATTGTCATGGCATCCAAAAGACTAGGGTCAAGTCGGGCCTGTCCCTCTACAGCAGGAGTACTCAAAGATAGATAAAAACATTTGGCAGGGAGCGATTTGTTCTGGCCATGCTTGTACCATTTGGGGGGTCTTTCTTGAGTATTTCGAAGCTTTCGCCCAAATCCGCCTGTAGGGGGACATGCCCGACCTAAGACTAGGGGGGGGGATATCATGCATGGCGGGGGTCATGATGCTTCCCCAGATTTCATGGCCGGGCCTCCCCCCTGGGCGGCGCACACGCCGCGGGCCATGATTTGCGCCCCCCCCTCTTGGACGCCCCCCTCTTGGCCGCCCCCGATGTCTAGGCCTCCTAGCTGGGGTCGGAGGATCGCGCCGCATCGCCGATGCATCGGCGACGCGGTTCGATGTGGGACCGAATTTCTCCACGCCGACGTCGCCGAGGCACCGCCGACGTCGCCAGTGCAGCACCGAGGCATCGCCGATGGCATCGCCGATGTGTCAACGATGCGGCGAGATACTTCGACCCCATGTGCTCGGACCCCATAATAGGAGGCCTTCAAAGAAGCCCTCGGAGGCTGCAGTCCAAATCGATAGCCATCAGCCACGCGCAGAAGGGGGGCTACATTCTGAAGTCGGGCACGTCCCCCTACAGGAGGAACATGCGATAATGTAACACCGTTGCTCTTTGGTGACTATGCTCTTTGGTGACTATGTTTGGGAATTGTTTGGCTATTATCATGCTTCTTCCAACATCCGCCTGTAGGAGGACATGCCCGCTTTGAGGGTACATCCCCCCTCGAAATCAAACGTACGTTTTTCCCGCCCGAGGACCCCAAACTTTGTCAGTGTTCGCACCGGAACTGGCGACTGCAGGCACAAACATTTGATTGACCCCGCGGGCCGCGTTTCGCGCGTCAATCAACATTAACAGCTTGTGTTTGATTTCGAGGAGGGTTGTAGGGGGGGGGAAGGCTTCTTAGAAACACCTCTGCTTCTGAAGACGCGCGGGCCTTCTCAGTAGTTGTGAGGCCGGCGCCTTCTGAGAAAGCAGCCTCCTTCCAAGACGCCTTCCCCCCTGCCCCTTCGCCCTTTTGCGCGCCACCAAGTAAGAATGGGCTACCTTCCCAAGAATAGCCCTGCATCCTTGCCTCATCGGTCCATCCTTGACTTCTGTCGATGGCCCGCCGCGCTCGAAAGCTTCAACACGGGCATCCAAGGGGCTTGCATCCTCATCGCGCATCCTTACTACCGGTTTTGACTGTAGATCGGCGACTACACATGCGGGCAAGATGTATATCCGTACCCAGTGAGCCTTGGGCTTTCATGGAAGTAGTGCCGCAAGGCCGAGGCGCATTGGATATGGATAAAAATCGAGCCTCTGGGGCCAGCTTCTTATCCATGTCCGGGGCGCCTCGGGTTTCCGGGGAGGGGAGCCCGACATTCCAAGCTGCGGTGGATATGGACACAAGTCTTGCCAGCAACAGGGTGTGGTTCCGCGTGGGTGTGGCTTGCGATCGGCGCCGGTGGGGCCTGGGGGGGCACGACACTGTCCTCGTCGGGCCTCCTCGGGGCGCGGCGGAGAACTTTTTACCCGCCCGCCCCGCAGGGTGCCCCCCAGCGTGCTAGCTGCAAACCACACCCTTTGACTTGGGCGTCGCGTCATGTCATGGGGGGGGGCGACACAAAGGGGGGGGACAGCGTGGGCTGCAGAACAGGGGCCCGGTAGGCCCACCGAAGTGGCCCTCTCGGGCCCAGAACGGGGGCTTCCTAGGGCCCGAAAAGTGCACCTGTCTTCCCCCTCCAGTTCTCGCCCCTGCCCCCCATGAATGAAGCGAAGCCTACTTGCAAATCACACCCTTCGGAGTCGCCGAAGCCCGCACGGACCTCGTAACGTTTACCCATCGGTCGTTGAAAGTAGATGGTATTTTTGGATTCCTATATCCTCACCTACTTTAGGCGCCTTCCTACTATAACGATCGAGTGGCTTCACGTTTTCCGCCATCCCGAGGGGGCGGACGGAACCCAATCCATTTTCAACGCTCTCTTGCTTCATGTTTCTACCCTTTTCTTCCGACCGATGGGTATGCTTGCTTGTGTAGCTCTCTGGTCTTCTCGAGGACGTCCAGGGCCACTCCCTGTTCGGGCCGCCCGAGCGCACGCTGCCGGCCCCCCCCGAGGGGCTGACCGTGAAGGCCTCCGAGGCTCAGACGTACGAGAGGGCCCTGGCGTGGCACCAGAAGAAGGAGGAGAAAAACAAGCAGCGCGCGAAGGAGAAGGTTCACGAACGAGCAACACACATGCAGCCAAAGCTTATAGTAAGGACGCACGGATGTCCTCAGCGTACCCTTGCGTCCTTGCCTCTACGGCCCGTCCTTCGCGGTTTTCACTGGCCAGCCCTTCAGGGTGTTGGCAGTCCGCCGCCCAAAAAGTGCCAACTTCGGCGTCTAAGACCCTTTCGTCCGTACCCCCCGTCCTTACTATGGATTTCGACTGTACACCCATACTCGTAGGGGGGGTCGGAGGGAAGAGGAAAGGCTGTGGGGATAGGTGCGGGTTGGATGCTCCCGTTCGAACGAGGACCCCCGTCCGACAGCACGCACCCATCGCACCCTCCGTCCCCCTATGGGTATGGGTGTGTGTTGCGCGCCCGTCAAAGTTGGTAACAGAGCTGAGCACGCTCAGGAACCCGAAGATCACCGAGAAGTCGAAGTTCCTCGCGACCAGCTACAAGTCTGGCCCGCCCCCGATGGCGGAGCGTGCGAGGCGACGCATCGAGGAGGCGAGGGCTAAGGATCGGCGGCGGGCGAGGGGGGGAAGTGAGAAGGGGCGGGCCCTCTCAGAAGGCTCGGAAGTTCTCCAGCCACCTGAGAAGTTTTCTGAGCCTTTCCCGAAGACAGAACTCACCTCCCAGAAGGCCGGAGGCCTCCTGAGAAGCCCCGCCGCCTTCCGAGAAGGCCTTCTCCTTCTCGCTTCCCCCCTTCGCTCGCCGCTCACAGGAGGAGAGCGAGTGCACCTTCCGGCCCCAGGTGTGCAAGGGCACCCGCCAGATGCACGCCACGATGCTGCATTCGGGCGCCCAGTGGCACAGCCGCCTCCAGCCCCAGCACGTGCGCAGGGACCGCATGGGCTGCAGGGCGAGGCGGGACGCCGACGTCGACGCGGACTGTACCTTCTCGCCCAGGCTTTCCCCGATGGCGCAGCTGCTCGTGCGCGACGGCACCTTCCAGCTCGAGGAGGAACAGAACGGCACAGGAATAGATTACACCTGAGAATACCCCAATCAGTGGATGATTTGAACATCGATACTATGGATCTTGAGATCGATCATGAGATCGATAGTGGAATCGATAGTGAGGACGATTGTAAGGTCGATCGTGAGACCGAGAGTGAAATCGATTCAATGAGATCAATCGTGAGATCGATCGCGAGATCGCTCATGCGATCTCTAGTGAGATCGCTTGTGATATTGATAGTGATATCGATTGTGAGATCGATGGTGAGATCGATCGAGAAGTCGGTAGTGAGATCGATGGTGAGACTGATCGATAAGAAGATCGACCAGGAACCCAGGAACCCGGGAACCTCGCCGCCCTCCGAAATCGGCCCGGAACTCGGGAACCCGGAACCAGGAACCCGGGAACCCGGGAACCCAGCGTGCGACCAAAATCGGCGGGGATCTTTCGCCAAATCCTTCAACATCCGCGAAGACCCCTTCAGTGCAAGCGCTGATTGGGGAATTTTCTCGGAGATCCGCGCGGAGCTCTCGGATCGGCGTTGCACCCCCCCTTCCCTGGCGCGCGCGGAGCGCGCCAGGGGCGGCGCCTGAGGCGCCGCCAGCGGTCTGGGGAGGGCTGTGGGGCGGCGCCTGAGGCGCCTTTTCAGTGCGGCTTTCTGGGCTCTCTGGCGGCCAGAGAGCCCAGAAAGCTGCACGGAGTTCCCAGAGTGTGTGTCAGTGCAGTTTTCCCAGACCTTTGCCGAGATGTTTTTTTTCCATCCGCAGCCCCAGTGGGTCCTGACCCCTCCCCCAGGGTGCAATGGTCCCGCTTAGAACCACTGCCCTGATAGCAATCCTGAATGATGCTACTCTCTTCTCTGCTCTGACAACGTGTCGAGGGTACCGTTGGCGGTGTTGAACTCGTCGCAAGACGGGTCGAATATGAGGGCAGTGACTGTGCGATGCTGATCGCACTATGGTGATGAACAGGATCTGTTTATCAGCGGGCAGTTCGCTGTCCTGCGTCTCTCAGACGCACACCAGAAGTCCAGCGTCGCTGAGACGCTGCAAAGGCTTGAGCCAGAACGGTTTCGGATGAACCTGTTCTGTTTGAATTATCTGTTGCAACTTGTTGCTAGGGAAACGGAGTGCCTACTAAGCAAGGCTTGCTGAAACCTGGAGTCTTAAGGGACCCGATTCGCCGGGAAACGCTTGGCTAACATACATGGGGCTCCTTTGGAGCCTGAAGCTTATATCACGCACGGCCTCTAGAGGCCATCTGTCGTAAGTAGGCTCTAGTGAGGCAGGCTCGGGGCTGTGAATTGCATGCCCAAAAGCTAAAGATCGATGTTACGGCATCGAGACCTGCCTCTGGCAACTGAATTCACAGAAAGCACAGAGCGCGTGAGAGGCTTCACAGTGCCCCAAAGGGCTATATCTCCGGCAGGGGTCTCCTGCTCGTAGGGATTGTCGCGAGCGAAGTAGATCAGGGCCTCCAGCATAGCTTCATCGTCATCTGCTGATAACGGCTTGCCGTGGTCCAGCTTGTCCATGCCCTCGGTCTTGCGCTTCCTAGCACTGCGGTGCAGGGGGTCGTCCACGAGTCTCCAGCGCTGACCTGACCTGAAGAACTCCAGCAAGACCTTGGCGGCTCGATCCTTGGTGAGGCCGTCGGCTAGCATGGCATCGCTGTGGACCCAGCGTATCTGGAGGGCCGTCTGCTCCTTCTGCTGTCGAATGCCTAGACACTCGATGCTCGTCCGCTTATCGCGTAGGCCGAGACCAGCTGACTCGCTCTTCTCGATCGCGTCGTAGCCCGACTTACCGTCTGTGACCAGTTTGCCAGGGCAGGATGAGATGGCGTCGTTCACGTGCTGCTTGTTGGTGTAGTCCACTTGGCCGCACTCCAGCTCGTAGATGAACAGGCGCACGTAGCTGATCTCGTCGAGGGTCTCTGTCATCATCTGAACCTCCGCACTCGTACTGCTTCTGGCCACTCGCGGTAGTTTGCATGATCTCCATGAGATAGGCGCTACCGTCTCTGTCGAGCCACTCAGGAAAGACAGTGGTGCCAGCACGATCATCTCGCCACCCTGGGACTCGCCAGTGATACGAGCGGCCCAGGCAGCATCGCCCCAGCCAACCACAGCGATCTGCTCGATGGCCGGGATGAGCATGACCACGTCGGCAGTGTCATTCATGGTGCGGATCAGCTTGTTGATCTTCTGGATGGTAGAGACCGTCGCCGTAGGTATCTCCGCTTGAAGTAGAGAGACTTCTGCACTGAGCCACGGGGCCGACTGCTGAGCTCGCCATCCGACTGTACCAAGTCGGCCTCGTAGATCTGATCTCTCCTTGTCTGAAACTCCTTCCGTGGGCTTGCGTCCACGTCGTATCTTGATGGGCTCCACGTTCAGGCTGTAGCTGTCCTGTGCGAGACTGCAGGTGTAGTCCTCATTCTGTCGAATACTGATGCCGCACTGCACAAACGCTCGGCTCTCCCAAGGTGTCCACTCGAAGGCCTGTTGTATCTCCTGTCGTTTCTTGAGGAAGGCCGAGTTGTGATGGTCGCCGGCGATCATCATGTCATCGACGTGTAGGATAACCATGCCGACCAGCTTCGTGCCGTCTCGAATGACCCAGACGCACGGCTCGCACTGTACCACCTCCAGCTGCAGCGTCTTGAGCGTGTCCTTGAAATGGAGCCACCATTTGCGAGGAGCATGTACAAATCCGTACATAGGCTTGAGGAACTGCAGGACCTCGTCGTCTTTCATGCCGAAGGCCTGACGCACGTCCTTAGGCGGGTCCGCGTAGATCTTCCTCTTCTCCTCGTCCGTCTCGCCCTGGAGAAAGGCTGTCACTGCATCGGCCTTCTCCAGTTTCCACTTGTGTCTAGCTGCCATGGCCAGTAGAAGTTGACGTGCACGTCTGGAGGCAACTGGTGATTCTGTCCGCAGGTGCAGCAGGTCGGGGTCGCTGAAGCCGAGCACGACCAGTCTGGCTTTGCCTCGTAGCACGTTCCCCTGGTCATCCTTCTTCCAGGTCAGCACGAAGCGGCAGCGCAGCAGGCGCGCCGGGTCGATCCCCTGTCGGCTGAGGATCCTGACGGCCTTCGTGCTGAGGACTGAGGTGCACTCCTTCTGCTGGGCCTCGAGTAGCAGCTTCTTCTCCTCAGGCGTCGCCTTCTTAAATGAGACCTCCACTCGGCCCTTGCGGGCCTGCGATGCCACGAAGTTGCTGGGGTCGTCCATGTAGGCCATGAACGCATGCTCGTTGCTGACAGGGATGTCCAGCACGATGAGTTCGTCGTTCTCCTTCATATCGTCGTACTGCTGGACACTGTAGGCATAGTCGCTGTAGAAGTTACCCTCTTGCAGGTAGTAGGAGAAGGCCTCCTGGGTCGCAGCGTTGACCCGCTGCTTCTTAGCCGGGGGCTCGGTTGAGCCGGGCTCTCGGATCCGGCGCTTATCGTTCACGTCGGGCGCCGAGATATCGTCGAGGTCATCGTCAGTCTCCACCTCGATGGGCCGCTGCGACGCGCGCTCCTCCTGGTCGTCGCCGGGAGGGGCTTCCATGACGATCTCCTCCTCGATGGGCTGCTCAGCTTCTTCGGGTAGTCCAGCTTCGTGGCCGTCTTCCTGTGGAATGCCTGGTGGAACTTCTGGCTGAGCTGGCTGGATGAGAGGTTCCTGGACCTCGGTCGCCTCGTTCCAGGGATTACCCTTCTTCCGCATACGCTTGGGAGGTCGCGGTCCAGGTAGAGGTCGCTCTTCCAGTCCGGGTGGCGCCGCCAAGGCTCCACCACCTCCGCCGCCTCCTGGGTCAAGACTACGAGGGTCTCCTTGTGGAACAGGAAGATCATCGTCCTCAGAAATGGCCCAGGGTCCGCTCGCGTTGCTCTCGAAGGTGCGGGCGCTGACCGATTCACCGTCATCAGCGGCCAAATCCTCGCCAGTGGGCGGGGACTCGTTCGACAAGTCGATCACCTCGTTAGTGTCGAGCTGCTTCTGGACATCGCCGAAGGTCCAGGTCCCCGGCTGCTCGCGGCGCGAGCGTAGGGAGTCCATCGCCTCCTCAGAAGGCGTGGCAGGTCGAAGTTGTTCGGGGGCAACTCGGTAGAGGCGGCCAGCCAGTGTGATATTGACCACCGTCCCAGGTAGACCAGGTCGGTGTCCCGAGCTCGCTGGCTCGTGACAAAGTACTCGTCCAGGTCCGTACCAGCGTCCTCGCCCAGGCATTGAGCGAGGCTGTCCCTTCTTGCGCCAGGCCCCTGGTGGGAGCCGCCTGTAGACGAAAACCAGATCGCCCGTCTCGTACTTCTTGAAGGACCTGAAGCGCGCGGCCTCCGCTCGCTTAACTCGGTCAGAGTTCTCGGTCTGGATGTGAGCCAGCCGCGCCATCCGTCGTACCTGGGCGTCCCTGCTGAAGGTACCGTCCTGCAGCTCGGCACTGATGAGCGGCAGGTTGTTCGGCTCGTCCGACAGGTTGACTGTCGTCCCAGTCGGCGTCCGTCCCGCGTAGCGCTGCAGCGGGCTGAACCCGTCGATCCTGATCAGGTCGTTCCTGGCCGCTGTCTGGAGTCCGAACATCTCGCTGGTGGGTACTTCGGCTGAGACCATCTCGTCGAAAGCGTCGAGGGCCTCCTTGAAGGCTTCAATGGCGCGCTCGATCTTGCCGATCTGCCAGTGGGCGTCGGCCGCGCATGGGAGACAGTAGACTCCCTGGCCCTCGATCCACTCGCGGAACTCGTCGGAGATGGCGCTGCCGGCAGGGTCGTAGCGCATGACCTTCGGGCGTCCCATCCAGGGGAACCATTTTGTAGCAAAGATATGCCGAAGGTCGCCGGCACGAACTTGTCGAGTCGTACCCGGGATCGGCTTCTCGTCGATCAGCCGCACGTAGAGGATGTCCGAGCCGGCGTCGAGTATCGCCAGCGCCATCACGTTCGTGTTCGTGCTGCGACGGATCCACGAGAAAGCGTCGAAAAGCACCTCGTGACCGTTTTGGGGCTGCTCTGCTGATGAGGCTGGTGGCCGCTTAGTAGGTGGTCGATGTGCGTCACAGATGTCGCACTTGAAGGTTCTGGCCAGACGTAGCACCTCTGGTCGAGCGCCACGGTCGCGAAGGTATCGTAGTAGATGAGCTCGAGGTAGGTGTCCGAGGTTGGTATGGACCAATCTGATGTAGCTCTCGAGCTTCTTGACCGTCTCGTTGGTGAGGTTGTGCGCTTCCTTGCCGTCTTGTGGTGGAAGAGACGGCTCGTCCTCCTCTGGCGTAGGCTCTGTCGGTGGCTGCTGGGTAGCTGCCATGCAGAGGCAGTTCACAACCTCGTCCTCGAAGTAGTTCTGGTTCTGGCTCTTGGTCAGAGCCCTGAGGATCCGGCGGCACAGCATCTTGGGGTAGGAGCCCGAGGCCTCGGTCCTCAAGCTGCTCTCTATCTCCTCGTGGTAGTGTCCTCCACGGCACTGTAGAGGTTGTAGGGCTACCCAGATCCTCCTGTCATTCGTCAGGAACTTCCAGCGCTTCTTCATGAGCTCGCCCGTGTCAGGGGCTCGTAGTCCGCAGGCGCAGCCATCCACGATCACCTCGTACGGTAGGATCTTGTGGAGATCCTTCCAGCAGGTCTTCTGCCACGACCGACTGTTGTGGGGCTGCTCGGCGAGGGCCGAGCCGTTCAGGTTGAGCACCTGGTGCTCGATGAGCCTCTTGTTGTTCTCGAAGATCCGCTGGCTCTTGAGCCGCTTCCTGCGAAGGTTCTCCTTCTGTTGATCGTTGCGCTGGTTGACGTTCTGCATTATCGACCATGGACCGCAGGGTGGTGTACTGACGAAGAGCTCCGGGCGCTTCTCGTCTAGCAGGAACTTCGCCTTGTGGTAGCCCTGCGGCTTGCTGAGGTCGTTCTCGTTGAAGAGGCCGAGCCGCTCGTAGTGGTAGCCCTTCTCGTCGCACACCTTCCCGAGATTCGAGTCCTCGTGGGTGCACGCTTCGACCATCGTCAGGCGGCCGAAGGTTGCGAGGGCGCACATAGCTCCGAAAATGGCCGACCTCGTCGTATGTGTAGCTGCCCGTATCGCCTGGCGCTGGTGGCCCTTCAGCGGCCTGCTCTCGTCGCCGCGCCACCGAGACCTCTCGGCCTGAACCTCACTCAGGCCTTCGTCTTGACCGCACACGCCTGGTGGCACCAACCGTAGGCCTCACCTTCACGATCGGCTCGTTCTTGGCGATGCCTCGGCGTAGCTTGCAGTCCGGGTGCTGGCACATCTGAGTGTAGTGAGCTGAGATCGCCGGGCCCACGGGCATGGCCGTCGTCTCCATCTTCTTGGTCTCCGTCTCCTTCTTGATCTTGATAGTCGCTGCCGCCGTGCCGCGCTGCTCGATGATGTACGCGATGATCTTGTCGATCACCTCCTCCTTCTTGCCAGTCTGGGTCAGTCCCCACATCTTGCACAGCGGCTTGAGATGGTTGACCAACGTGACCATGCTGAGCTGCTCGTGGATCTGCTCCGAGCTCAGCGCTGCAAACGCATCCACCTCCGCAAACTTGGTCAAGAAATCTGACTTTGCGGTCTCGATGGTGGCTCGCAGCTCTTGATTCTGCTCGCGCGCGGCTGCTGAGGCTGCTGACTTCTGGGACAGGGGGCGCTGCTTCGGCTCCGTGCACGGCTGGCACGGCTCGATCTTCGCACGATGCTCGATGTCCGCCGGCCAGGTCGGGTACCTCTCGGGTAGCAACTGCACAGGTAGTCCGAGGCTGTCCAGCTTCCAGTTCACACGGTCGATCGTCTTGATGAAGACCTTCTGGATGATTCGTCCCCAGCGACGGCACTGCGTCCACTGCTGGAGGAGCTTGCTGGACCACATCTCCCAGTTCGGTAGGTGCTCCTGCAGGAAGGTGTCCGTCATCCGCTTCATGCTGTTGTCCAGCTCCGAGCCCTCGACCGTGTAGAAGATGTGACCCCTCACGTCCTGATGAGCGATCAGTCGCCCCTGCGGCTGCATCCGTTGTAGTGTAGGCCTTGCCGACGTCGACGTGAAGGTCGTCGCCGATGATCCCGAGTCCAGTAGCGGGGCCCGAACATCCACCTGCTCCCATGGGCCATCCATCTCCTCGTTCTCCAGCTTGATCTGCTGGCTCTCTGCTTTGCGACATTTCGCCTCGCGGTTGAGGCTCATGCGAATATGTAGGACAAACTGGATGTTGTCGGAGCTCAGGGCTCGAATATGGAAGAATAGCTGGTTGCTGAAATCGGAGCTCTGAGCTCGAATCGTTCGCACCAAAAATGGCTCTTGGAGACGGGGATGTTTCTGTTTGGAGCTCTGGAAACTCTGGGATCTCAGGGAAGGCCTCTGGAGATAACCCCGATAATGCCGTAGGTGATGGAGTCGGGGCTGATACGGATGATGTCCCTGACGTAAGTGATGATGTCCCCGACGTAATTGATGATGTCGTTGCTGTAGGCGTAATTGGTGATGGTGCCCCCGTACTCGTAAATGATGATGATGTACCTGGGGCCTGTAGGGCTCCATTATCTGGGACCTCGTCGTGGAACTCCTGGGGCACCACTGCAGACGGTTTATCGTTCTCGCTTTTGATCGGCTGCTCTTTTTCATGTTTTCCCTCCGGCACCGTAGCAGTCTCGGGTGTCGAGGGCGTGGACCCCTACTCGAGAGATGCCACGAAGCCAAAATCGGCTTGTCGAACAAGTGGCAGTGCAAGATGACCGCTCGGAAGGACGAGCAGTTCAGCTCGGCGCCCGAGCTTCTTGAAGTAGACAGAATGCGCCTCGCAGTCGATCACAGCTCCTAGGCGGCTCAAAACATCCACTCCGATCAAGAGCGGGGCATCTGCGTCGAGGATGTTTATCTCGAGCTCGCCGTCCACCGGCGATCATAAGAGGGAAGGTTGCCTTGCCGGTGCAGGTCTTGGCGTTGCCATCTCCAAAGATAAAGGTACTCTTCTGGCTAACGTCCATCTTGATGTTTTTGCCCGTCTGCTCATAGATGATATCGCGTAGATTCTCGGCAGCCTCGATGCCCATGATGCTGGAGGTCGCGCCGATGTCCAGAATACCGAAGCCCTTGGAGGAGCTCTGCTTCACACTCATGAGGATCCAGTCGTCTAGCTTCTCCAGGGTTGGCCAGCTCGGTAGTTTCACATGATGGACTTGCCCTCGCCTCTCGATGGATTTCTCCGCCTCCAGGTACATCGTCTTCTCGAGCTGTTTCTTCGGAAGCTTCGGTCGAATCTTGATCACTGGCTTATTGTTGAGCGTCGTCTCCAGCTCCAGGCGCGAGGTCTCGTTCCTGATGAGATTCGCCTCCATCTCGGCGTCCTGCTCGGCGCCGAAGAACACGTAGGCTCCGAAACCTCGCTTAGGTCGTTCACGATCTTTGCTGCCGGTGGAGGAAGCGCGGTCTCGGTGATCCTTAGTCTCGTGATTGCCGCCGCACTTCAGACAGGGTCCCTTACGGGGCGGCCGGCCCTGGGAGCGATCTCCATCACGTCGGGGTGGTACATCGCGTCGTTGTCCGCTCCCTCGGCCTCGTCCTTTCGATGATCCAGAGCCTCGGGATCCAGCTCGAGGTCCCTGGAACTTGCGCTGTGCTCCGCGTCCTTCTCGCTTCTTGTTCTCATCCACGGGGTAGAACTTCCTGGCGGTCTTCACTCGTCGGAGTAGATCTCGAGCTTCTTCGAAACTGCGCTGCTGGGCGGCGAACGCGGTCTCGGCCTCCTCGATCTCCTGGGCGCTGTAGAGCGGCTCCTCGGGATCTCCTTCGTCCTCGTCGCCGTCCGCGTCCTCATAGGTGGCCTCCGACTGGTCGCCATCGTAGTAGCTGTAGTCGTCGTCGTCCTCGCTGTTCTCCTCCCAGCCGGCATGGATCCGACCTCGCTCGCGATGGCGATGGTTGTCCTTGCCGTGCTTCTTATCTCTGTTCGTCAGCTCGTCATCTGGCCAAGATACTCGTAGCTGCTCGCCGATGCTGTCGTAGTCGAAGTTGCCTTTGACTGCGCTGATAACTGCCGCACGCTCCGTCGGGGAAAGTCTTGATCTCTGCAGCAGTAGCCATCCGCGCAGCTGGTCAAGAGGAATCGCCTGGTTGAAGTCGGCTCCGAAATCTGGATGCTCGGGGATCTCCTCAAGTCCAGTCTTGATGAAGTTCCAGAGCTGGTAGTTCAACTCCTTGGCCTTGTCGGCGGCGTCCTCCGGGCCCTCCTGCTCGATCTTGTACAAGAACCAGTTGAGCTCCGAGTAGAGGGTGTTCCACTCCTTTGACCTTTCCGACAGCCGGGCCGTGCGCTGCTTCTTGAAATACTCGGTGTCGAAACCCTTGACCACGTCGTGGTAGGCCTCATCGTCTCTGCTTATATAGCTCGGCATTGGCTCTCCAGTGTCTCGACGAAGATCGAAGATCCATCGGGCCAGATATTTGCCTGCATCCTGGATGGGCTGAGCTCCGAGCTTGGCACGAATGTGTCGCAGTAGCTCAGCTGCACCGTCGTCTCTCTCAATGCGGTCCCAGTCCACATCCTTGGCTGCTTGTCGTGCTCGACCTTCCAGTCGTCTCCACAAACGAGGGCCGCATACATATCGTTCATCTCGACGGGTTCCTCGGATGTAAGCTTTGACGTCTCTCGTAATCGTCCACCGTGGTGAGATCTCCGTTCCACTTCGGTACGATGTCATCGTTGTTATTGTTGTTCTTCGCCATGGCTCAAACGATGAACTTATATCCGTGAATCTGTAGTCCGTGGAGCTTGATAGCTCCGCTACCATGCAATGGTCCCGCTTAGAACCACTGCCCTGATAGCAATCCTGAATGATGCTACTCTCTTCTCTGCTCTGACAACGTGTCGAGGGTACCGTTGGCGGTGTTGAACTCGTCGCAAGACGGGTCGAATATGAGGGCAGTGACTGTGCGATGCTGATCGCACTATGGTGATGAACAGGATCTGTTTATCAGCGGGCAGTTCGCTGTCCTGCGTCTCTCAGACGCACACCAGAAGTCCAGCGTCGCTGAGACGCTGCAAAGGCTTGAGCCAGAACGGTTTCGGATGAACCTGTTCTGTTTGAATTATCTGTTGCAACTTGTTGCTAGGGAAACGGAGTGCCTACTAAGCAAGGCTTGCTGAAACCTGGAGTCTTAAGGGACCCGATTCGCCGGGAAACGCTTGGCTAACATACATGGGGCTCCTTTGGAGCCTGAAGCTTATATCACGCACGGCCTCTAGAGGCCATCTGTCGTAAGTAGGCTCTAGTGAGGCAGGCTCGGGGCTGTGAATTGCACAGGGAGCGGTTTTCCGTCCTGGATCCGTTGTTGATGGCCCCCGGGCCCGATGACGGGCTCGGGAGGCCGACATCCAGGAGAAAACGCTAGATTGAGCAATCATACAGTCGGACCGAGCTATATCTTCGTGTTCGCTGGATCTTCTTGTGCATCCTGGGGAGGTTACCCTCGGAGTTTCCGTGTGCTTTGGCCGATGGAGGTGTCATGCTCTTGAGGGATCTCGACGAAGAACAAAACACACATAAACGTACACTTTTGTCGCTCCGCGCGGATTTCTTGGATCGGCGCTGGGCCCCCCTGGCGCGCTCCATGCGCCAGGGAGGGGGGGGGGGGGGCAGCGCCGATCCGAGAGCTCCGCGCGGAGCGCCACAAGCTCACGTTCATGGCCTTCTTTCTCCTTCTTCTAGGGGTGCTCTTCTGTGGGGGCCCAAAGAACAGACACCACCACCACGTCGATCCCTCCCCTCTCCTGTTTCCAGCGAGGGGGAGGTGGGGAGGGAGGTGGTGGTGGTGTATATTTGGGGCCCCCCGGTCTGGTCTCGGTCCGACGGTACCTTCGGATCTCTGGGCCTCCTCGACCAGCACTCGGGGATGCTCTTCTGGTCTGGGTCCGACGGTACCCTCGGACAGGCCTCGGAAAAAAATAGCGAACACTCATACCACATTCATCTGTCAACGCCTCCCCCTCCCCCCAATGTTCAAAGTTGGCGGTGGGTCTGATGAGTTGCACCGCGACCGCAGTCCCCCCCGCGCTTGCCAGCTTTGAGTTTGGGGGGCAGAGGGGTGTTTACTACTTGTCTCCCTCTACCGGATCTCTGGGCCTCCTCAACCAACCCCGTTGCCCCCGGGAAACAACGACAAATGTGCACACCAGGACCCCGTA